>JANPWX010000338.1:2405374-2785462 GCA_024734555.1 Trochalopteron elliotii
CCCCGCTCTCGCTGGATCAAGGGGGCGGCCGCGGCGGGGCTCGGCGGGGCACCCGGCGAGCTGGGACGGGAGCCCCGAGGTCCGCGCGGGGCAGCCTCGAGGCCAACTTGCCCGTGACTTGCTTTACCCGCTCGGCTCCTCTGGGGAAGGGGGATCCTCTTCTCTTTTCCCCTCCGGCGGGTGCGGAGCGAGAGGAGCTCCCTGCTCCCAAATTCCGCCGAGCTGCGCCTTATGTCTTTTATTTGCCGAAGCGAAAGGAGAGGAACAGTGTTCGCGCGCGTTTTGGCATCTTGCTTTGATAGCAGCTTTTTTGATTATTTTTGCAGAAAGCATTTGCAATCTGGCAAACGCCAGTGAACCTGAGAAGAGTCCCCGAAATCTCTTTTGGCTTTCACGATCTTAATGCCCGGAAAGCACTGTTGAAAATATTGCCCTGTGTGCTGTTGTCTCCTCCTCCCTTACTTGTTCGGGGAGACAGATGCTCTCTTTGAAAGCTAAACAGCACACAGACAGTTCTCCCAAAATCAGATCCTGACTTTGCAGACACAGAACGGAGTGGTGTTCCACGAACTATTGAAAACAAATGTTGAGGTTCATGACCCTTGTGTGCTAAACACTGAATGCGGTTTACCCAGAGCCAAATCTGTCATGTACGGTTTCCTTACTGTACTGCTTGGCTGTCACTGTTCTCTGCTTTGAGTAGCAAACCCAACTGTCTGTGGATCTGGTTGCAGTGTCTGGAAATCTCACTAGAATTTGTCCTAGGTGTGTGTTCCCCCTTGGGTTTTAAATCTGCTATTCGGGTAAGTGGGTTTGCAGAAGTCTCTGACCTGATCCTTCAAGGGTAAGGTAACAGCTTAAGTTGTGCTTGAGTTCTGCGTCAATTTCCGTTTTTTGTTGTTGTTTATTTTTTCCCCAAAGTAACTTCGTGTCTTTTCCTGAGAATCTAATTTGGCTGAAGGAGTAATTTGTACTCTTTACAAGTCCTGAGGTTGCTGTAGCTCATTCAGTAATCTTGATAACAAAGATGTTGGGATGACGGGACCCTGGCATCTCAGGTGTTGGCGTTTTGAGAAGATGCTTGCTAAGAAAGTAATACACTCAAATGCAGGTCTGAAATAAAAGCAAACTCAGTGTTTCTTCCATTGACTATCACCTGGATATTTCTGAGCTGGAGTGCTTTTGCAGCAACATCTCCTTTTCCATTTTGCTTCGTTGTGCCCCTTTCACAAGCCAAAAGAGGAAGCAGACTAAAAGTCGGAGCAAAGATTTTGTCAGTGGATGTCAAAAACCCTCTAAAATAAATTCAGTGGGGAAAAAAAATGTTATGCATTTAAAGAAGGAAAGTGGTTATTTAAAAATAATTGTAAATATTTATCCTATTAATTCTGAGTGTAATGCTGGTAGTAGGGACTCACATGTTGATGTTGATGGGATTCCTTTAAGTTGTATCCCTGTTATATGTGAGTATTACACAGTACCTAGGCACATAGACCAAAATTCTGGATGCAGTGAATTCAGTGGGAATTTTGCCACTGACCTAAGAAGAGCCAGAATTGAATCCACAGACTTTGTAGTGTGAGGTGTCGGGCCAAACTGAAAACATTTGGCTGATCCAGCTCTGCAGTTGTGGCAAAGTTTATAATCCTGCATACGCTGCTATGATTAATATATTATAACAGCTCTACCCTAAATTAGTTAAATTATGGAGTTATAAAATAACTTGATTCTAATTTACCTTAAGAAAAAAGGTGTGGTATGCTTCAGTCTATCAGGATTGCTTCTTATAAATGTTTTCTAAAGTATCATATGACACTGAATTCACATTTAAGTAATTGCTGCAACAACTCAGAACACTGAGTTACACTGAAGCCCATATGCTTTTCATCCCCATTAGATTTCAACTGTAATTTAAAAATAAGCACTCTATTATGTTGCCTTTGCAAAGTGAACTAGACTTAGTTACCAGACCAGTTACATTTGACAGCTCTAAATGTAAGGTAAAAATGAAATTAGACTAATTTGCATGTCCTTAACACTGATTGTGTGCTATAGGGAAACATTGGGGGTGAAAACCAAAGAAGTAATATTACTTTAGTATGCTTACAAAATTTTCAAAGTTATGCAAACACTCTCTTTCCCAAGAATGGACTTTTAAGTAAGTTTCAGCTTTTGTAAGCAGTATTGATCAATTCATCATGCAGGAGCAGAGAATTTACTTAAAATGTTTAAGCTGAAGCATTGGAAGGGGTTATAAGTAAGATGTACGGAGAAGTAAAATTGTAGTATGCGAACTGCTAGCAATTTTTAACTAGCAAATAGACTGACAGGTTTGACTCATTTATACCTGCATGCATTCAGTTATCAAAGTGAGGTGGGAACTATTCACAAGAGAGCTGTATGAAATACATTTAAATTTGGGAAGTAATATTTCTTCCTAATCTCTGTTTTTGCTACAAAACCATTTCAATGGGCCACCATCCTGCCTTGGTAACAAGTGTCTTAGCTCTATGGATCTCAACAGCAGTGTTATGATTGACAAAACCTGAAGACCATGCACAATATTTCTGTGTATGTTTGGATTAAGATATGTTTATTTGGGCATCACTTAAGGGTCTAAATTGGCAGGGTGCATATTGAGTTGCAGCTGAGCAAACCTGCCATTTAACTGAGTCAAGTTACAAATATTTTCCAGCTTTGACATTCTTCTCACCTTTTACATGAGGAATTATGGGGACTTTTTTATACTTTTCTGATATTTAAAAATACAAATATGAAAAATTCCCTGTGATCTCATGTGTAAAAGTTCTTGTTTTACAGGTTTTGTGGTTTCATACCATGTAAAGCAATATAAAGCAGAACTAGCACCCCTTGTGATCTATACAGTAAATGAAGTCTTGTCAAGATTCCAGCAAAAATTTTGAGATCCTGTTGAGATGACAAATATTTGTGGTCTTGTAAAAAGTCTATTTTTAAATTATTTAATCTTGGGTTATCATTGGCAACTTACCTGTAAAATCTCCAAAGACCTTGAAAACTGACAGCTACAGCCAGAATTCTATTACAGATTCTCTTTAGGCAGAAGATGTTAATGAATAACATAATGAAAAATATGTAAATAAAGTAATATTTTGGTGTACTGCTTAAGAAAACTTTGAAATACTTGTATGAGAAAACCTCCTCCCTCGAGGAGTGGATATGGAAAGATTGTGACTAAAAGCTGTGAAACAAATAATTTTTAAATTACTTGGTACCACTCACCAGAAATAACTTCTGGAGAGAAAGCAATGTTTCATATCCCTTTTAAAAAGCTATGTGAAAGTTAGTTTAAAAAAACACTTACCAGGGAAAAAAACAGCCCAAGTAAATAGTGCTGGATGTATGTATAGGAGTGTGTGTGTCCACACAGGTGAAGTTTTAGACAGAAAACAATTACTTTCAATTTATTTAGGTTTTTTGTTTTTAAAGCTCACATAATGTGCCATATTTAGACTTGCAAGTGCAAGTCCTCTGTGCTTCAGCCAGCACAATGAAATCAGTTGGTTTTATGCCAAAATGTTGAATTATACCCAGGTAGATTCGATAAATGAATATGAGCTCTAACAATGCAGACCTCTTTTGCACCTGGATCTGCTGACTAATTTTAGTCCTCACCTGTCCAGAGTTGTCACAAAATAAGACAAAAACTGTTTTTGCCATGTCTGTTTGGTGCAATGGAAAGGTAGTAGTGTGGGAAGGATAGAAGTGAACATATGATTGCTCCAGGGACATGGTCTCTTCTAACTGTGTTGAACTGCTGGGAAAATGGAGAGAGAGGAAAAAAAACCCTACAAACCTGTTTATTGTTCTCCTCTTGAATAAGCTTAGTTGTATGTACATGTGCAGACATCCAGGTTTAGTCCTGAACTGGACTAATTAACAGTTAACAGTAAGGAGATTAAATTGTGCTTGAGTTTTCCACTTTCAGATGTTCTCATCTTTGTACATTTCTTCTTCAAGTATTCAAGGATGTGCTTCAGTATTTCTTTTGGCTTTTCCTTTTCTTCATTCTCTGTCTCCTGGGAAATAATGTTGTTGGTTGTATTGAGGTAGTCATAACCAAATCATCTATTTAGCTTGAGGCATAGTTCTCTCACCTCACTTTTTACATGTGCCTTATTGTAGCATTTGTGGAAGTAAATGTCTGATATTTATATATATATGTATATGTATATATATATGTATGTGCTTAATATGAAGGAGTGGAAGTTTTCTTCTTGAAGCAAGTAAACATCTTTTCTGTGATCGGCTGGAATAATCTGCAGGTAGATTTTAAATACTGAAACATTTTCCTAGCCTATACATTCAGCATATGTGAACATTGATGTTATTTCTGTTTACATCTACTGACGCTTTGATGCCTCAGCCACTTTTGGGGTCTCATTAGTAAGGCAGTGTGTTTACTGTGTAATGCAGACCTTGCTCAGAAGGCATGGCTTTCCAGACAAGTGGATGGATAAGGGTTTTGGCCTGGAGAACAAGAGGGGTTGGTTTGCCAAGAATATTTTAACTTGATTAGCCTTTCCCTTTTTCCTTTGATGTAAGTGTTAGCTAGCTGTTACCTCTTTCTGTGGTTGTTTCTGTTTTTTTAAAATTATTTTTGTTATTTTAATTTCTTTTCTAAATTATTTGTTTGTTTCTTTTGTTTTGTTTTTCAAATTAATTCAGTGTATAAAAGGTAATACCCTAGTGGATGCCCAGTTCATAGAATAGGATATTTGTGATACTGATAAAACCTAGCATTACAACTTCCTCAATTAGAGATAAGTAATCACGGATTATTCTAAATTTTAATTTATGATAGAATGAAAAACCCACCATCTAGATCTTAGACGCAGACTCCAAATACAGTTTTATGATATTTACTTAAATCTAATTTTGGCACAGAAATGTAGTTAAGAAACCAAAGACTTCCCTTCCATTTCATAACCAGATATATTTTTCTGACTGTTTTATTTTTTAGGGACTATTTGGGTAGTTTTAGTCAGACAGAGTCTCAAGTTACCTTGGTGGGAAGTACAAGGTGTGACCTGAAAGGAAAAAAAAAAGAATCACTTTCCTGATAATTTGGCTTTTGCTGTTGAAAATTCTGAAGGTAGGTGAAATGATTACTCTGACAGAACTACAGAAACTATCTAATTTCAGTACATTCTAAAATATGTTATATTTTGAGTATGGGGTTGCCCAGCCTCAACACTGGCTCTGGGGCATTTTATGCTTGCTTCTGGAAGTTTCCAGTCCTAGTATTCAGTTTAACATCTCTGCCTTTGTCTTTCCATTTAGCCTTGCCATGTTAAAACAATGAATCATCTTGTCCATTAACTACAGTTGGAATGTCTGTTTGTGCACTGAATTTGTTTTGTCATGTTGACTTAATAATTGATTGGAACTGTGGCAACTCCTGACTGCTTTCCCATATGAACTTGGACTATTCCCAGTGCTGTTCCAAGCAGTGGAAACATAAGCCATCCCCAGACCTGGAATATCTTTAGCCTCTAAGGATTTAACTTGTCTTTCTCATGAAACTGTAAGGCAGCATTTTAATTTTCTGTCTTCATGCATATGACATTGTGTAGAGGATGTAATATTTCCTATAACAGTTGAACAATGAATATTGTTATTGTAGGTTCACTTCAATATGTTCTGTTTTGTTGATGGATTTTAAATTGGTGGTGATTAAAATATTAAATCATTACATAGCAGGTGAAACAAAACTATAATGGCATTCTTTGAATAATTTAGAGAAGTGACATGGTGCAAAGGAAGGGGCTACAGGGCAGGGAGGCTGTGCCAGCAAATGCAAATTTGTACCTCTTGTCTTGTGAGTGGGCTTAAAGATAGCACTCTGGTTGCTATTTAGGCAGCATTTTGAAAATAAATGTCCTTTTATTAAAAAGGCATTACACTGGCAGTTCCTTGACTCATTAAATAGCATTTGCCTTATCTTAATAATCACTGAGATTATTTTCTTTATATCCATGAAAAATATCTTTGTTTCATTTGGAAGGTACATACTGAAGGATCTACTTAGTAAATAAGCCCAAAATACTGTGTAAAATGTGTTCTTTTAAAGACGGCTTTGTGATCTTGTCTTGTGCACTGTGATATCTAAGAATATTTTTTGTGTGCTCTCTATAGCCAATTTTCATTGAGTTGTTGATGCCACATTACTGTGGAATGCATCAAAAAGTAAAAACAAGAAATAAGAATTGGTAGGTAAAACCCTTTCCTGAAGGCAGATTAAAGTAGAACTGTTAGTTTGTGATAATGAACCCAAGAGCCTGTGGAAAAAAGCAAGAAAAAAGAGTTGTTACTGTCAGTGACTGCATTGCGCTTTGCTGTACAAACCATTCCAGTATTTTGTTCAATACTTATTGCTCTGAAGCTCTGAAACTACAGAGCTGTCTAAACTGCTGGCATTTGTAGTGAGGGGGAGGAATGGGAGGTTGAGAAGAGATACTCCTTCTCCAGAAGTTGGATTGAGTAAATTCATGTAGTGTAACCAGATGTCCTCATCAGTTTCATCTCTTTGGCTGATTGTCGCTGTGGTTTCATGTGGGAGGTCATGGTTGCTGCTAGACAAGAAGTGGGTGTGAGTAAAATTTTTTAGGAGGTAAGTGAGAGGAGGTTCTGTAATGAGAAGCTGTACGCAGAGAGATCAAGGGACCCCTGCGTTGCATTCATATCAGCAGGACTGCAAAACAGATGAGATGCTGCATTCTGGGATGGTCAGAAGGTTTCAAGACTTCTGCATCATTTTAAAATATAAGACATCTTCATACTCAAGTCCTGACATGAGTAATGTGTTCCTTACAATGTTCAAACTTGAATTAAAGGGAATAGGAACACAATATTAATTTTTTATTTAACTTAGAGGTGTGAATTTTTGGCTTTCTAGCTACTTGGAATTCCAAGATACATTCAAGCCTGTAAATCCATTTAAAAAATGGAAGAAAGTGTTTTTTTTTAGATCACAGTATATGTTTTAGGGAAACACGGTCTTTTCCAGTCCCGATGACGTTGGACTTGTGTATATTCTCTATGGCAGGACTGCTCCCGTCCAGGTATTGATTTCAGTTAACACTGAAGTTGCCTGAGGGATGGTCAGTTGTTTGTGTTAATGGTACTGCTGGGTGCAGCCTAAATTGCTTCGAGCGTTTGGCCTACAAAGGCGAGTTCTAATGAAGCAAAAAAGAATTTACCACTGGTTTTATTCATTGTGCAGTTGTGGAGGATTTCTTGTTATTTTTCACTGAGAAGTGGTAATAATGTGGTTAGAACAGAAGCATGTATTGCTGGGGTTTTTGTTTGCCTGTGTAGTTTTGTTTTCTTAATGTCCAGGCTGAAAAGCTATTCCCAGCTCAGTTACTTTGATTTTTAGGAGAGGACTATGTTGCAAGTGTAAAGGTGGGAAAAGGATTACCTTTCAGAAACTGCAGTGACTGGAATGAGATTCTGATCTTGGAAGGGTTTGATTTTGTGGGCTGTAGCTGCTTGCTGTATGCACCAGATCAGGGAGCTGATTTTTCAGGGTTTCTGAATTCTTTTGTTTTGGCACTTGTTCCAGGGAGTGAGCACACAAATGATCTCACAGAAGAGATGATTAAGTGACACCTGAGAGTTTTTCAGAGTTCTTAGCAGGATTGAGCAGTTCTTCCATTGCAGGGAGGGTTAAGCTGTAGCTGCATTCTTGACTAGCTTATTTTCCCTCTTATGCCTGCACCAACATGATGCCAATTCGATGGCAGATGGACATTCTTAGCCCAAGGCTTTTATACTCTGCAAACTCAAACTCTATTTTAAGATTTTCTTAGCATAAAAAAAGGAAAGTGGCAAAATTATTTATTGATGTATTTTGATAATTGTACATGACTGTTTGTTGGTGGTGGGGGTTGGTTTATTTGTGGGGTTTTTTTAGATCTAGTCAAAATATTTAGATCCAATAATATCTGATTGTATTCAGCATAGCTAGTGGAAACCTGAGGAATACATAGAATGACTCAGGTTGGAAGGATCCTAAGGAATATCTCTAGTTCAGTTTCCTGCTCTATGTCAGCTGTGAGATCAGATCAGGTTGCTCTTCAGTCCAATCTTGAAAATGTCCAAGGAAGGAGTGCACAAAGTCTGCCAAGTGGTTACTTTTTCACATCAAAAAGCCAAAGAGGGCCTGATAATTTTGGAGAAGTGGGAGCTCTAGATAATGGGCATCTTCCTAGAAATAAGTCCAAGAGTAAGTGGTGCTAAAGTGATTCCACTGATGATGAGAAGTACCACTTGTGAAACATAATGAAAGCTGGCTTATTTTAGGATGTTCCAGAAAAGATACTATGGAAAGCTAATCATGTGCTAAATCCATAGTGTTCTGAATAAAAAGAATTCTGACTATTCCTAGGCTTGGAACCCCTTATCTGAGTTCACCTAGAAACTTAGCTAACTTTTTGAGAAATACAGAGGAGTATGCCAGCTGTCTAGTCCTTCAGCTATATGCATAAATCAGAAGTGCAGGTGAGAGTTTGTGACAAGAAGGGTCTTGGCAACCTGAGTAACTAAAATGATCCAATGTCATTATAGCACAGAAGTCTCTGGTCATTATGGAAAGTCTGAAAGACAATGCTTTACTGTTTTTGGGGTTTTTTTTGGGAGGGGAGGGAAGAGAGGTTGTGTGGGGTTGTATGTGGTTTTTTTTGCTTTGTTCTGTTTGGGTTTGTTTGTTTTGATTTGGGTTTTGAAAGTCCCAGCTTTGGGATGGTAATGAGACTGCTTGATGTTCCACTTGACACCCTGCCCACAGGGTGGGTGGATTTCTCTGGATGTCCGCTGTGTCTGGCTTAAGGAATTTGACAAAGAACCAGCAGCTCCACTGCATCTTTATGTCCTGGTATCTTCTTGTGTACAAGCCTACAAGTAAATTTCACAATTTTCCATCAATATTCCTATGTAAGGAATCTCCATGCAACATAGCCTGCATGCAGTAGTACAGCCTTGCTGGTAGTATGTTTTCCTGATATAAAAGACTGTTGTTTTTCTTTATAAAGCGCATTATAACTTTTGGTATTAGCTGCCATTGTCTCACATATCCTAATTAATTCAGCTATTTGGTATAATTAATTTGTTAATGATTCTGCAGTCATGTAATAAGATACATTGGTCCACTAGCAATCTCAAGGCACTCATGTTAAAAGATTGTTTAGAGACTCACTTTCTTTGCTTAATAATATTTTAATACGACCTTTCATTGAGCTCTGTAGCCATTAAAGTCTTAGTTTTGAAATTTTCCTCTTCCTTGTCTTGTCCTCAAGTGTTTGTTTTTTGTTTCTTTTTTTTCCCTTTAAATCTGACTTCTGATTTTATCTTTGTTCCACTGCTCTTTGCAGGCTTTTTTTTTTTTAACAAGTAGATGGGTAAGAACTTCTGTCAGTACAGATATGATTCAGAAATCTTTGATCAATGGTTTTCCTTGAAGCCTACACTCCTGTTAATACTTCAGGTGTCAAAGCTAGGGGCAAAAGATGATTGAGAAACTAGTTCAGTAAATAGTTTTTTATGTAAGTAAATTCATGATTTTCCTAATGTAGGGAAAAAATAAGAACTCTAGCTGCTACCAAAGCTGTGAAAATTTGGCAGTGGCTGACTTTGTCATGTACATCCCAAGATAGATTTCTCCCATTTCTAGTATTTTACGTGTTTCTTGAGAATTAGCATTTGTACTTCAACAGTTGTTTTTTGAAATGTGTCTATATTTGAGAAAGGATGTGTGAAGCCAGTCCATACACTGGAAGAAATTGTGATGAACTGATGGCTTTTCCAGGAATGTGTGTTCTCTGGTCATAACTTAGGGAACCTTGAATCTGGCACAGGAAAACATGCAGAGTGAAGTGTGCCATGGAGAGTTCTCATTGTCAGAGCAGCACTGCACAGTGCCTGTCTGTTTACCACACTTTGTAGTTTGTATGTTTTTTTGCTGAAGAAGATGACAGCAATCACAGCAGGCACTACTGAGCGGCGTGGCTGGGAACTCTGCTGCAATCTGTGTTAGCACTGCCTGTTCCTGCCTGTTGTGTGCTTGCTTCCATATGTAGAGTTTAGCACTTAGTCTATACTGCCACTGGAGTAATACATCCGAAAACAGTTGTGATAATTAAAGTTGATGGCAAACAGTCATTTAATTAGTTAATTAATTTGTTTTCAGTATATGTTCTCTGTTTTTATTATTTCTTCCTTTGATACCTCCTGCTTCTTCAGAAACATTTCATGAGATACTACTGCTCAGTCCAAACTTGAACTCATCACTTTTGGCTTTGTACATCGTAATAGCCTCCACAGCAACCACTGTGATGCCATAAACAGAGGGTTTGACTTCAGGTGAAGAATGTAGGCAGTAAAAGCAGAATAACCTATAAAGGAAAATGTGGGAGGATGGGGAGGACAGGGAAAGTGATTATTTTGGCTTTCTGTGTAGCGATATACCACCCACCCCCTGGAACTTTTTTTTTTTGGTAAATCTTTACTGATAGCTGAAGGAAAATAAATTCTTTTAAGATGTCAGAGTAGAACTTCCATTTTAGACAATATAATTGAAAATATATACAAGTAATGGAGTTTTATTCTTCATGAGGTTTCTTTTTCTCTCTTTCCATTCATTTTTAAAAAATCACTTTACTAAATCCACCGTGGGAGGATAGTTTTGCTGCTGTACTTTTCCCAGGATGCAGCAAAAGAAATTGCATTTGCAGTTCACAGAGAATGAAATTAGACTTGCTCTGTCCTGATGATCCACTACTCCTACACCCAGCACATTTCTGGGAGAGACTCTAGCTTGCTATAAGAGACAGTGCCCTAACTGTACTTGCACCTGCTCTTGTGCATGAGGGAACAGGCACGGATTTGGGCCCACGTAGCCCCCAAATTAGAATTAGGCACTGTAAGGAGTGCCTCTGTGTGGGTCTGCCTCCTCTCTGAGGCATTGTTCATGGAAGGGGATAGTTCAAACGTACCACTTTGTTTGCTTAAAGGGGTTGAGACAACTTTCTGTTCTGTAATAGATTTATACCTGGTCAGAAATACCATGGTCTCAGCATCAGGCAGTTGAAGGATGTCCATTTTCATCTTGCATCATCTCATGCTCACAATATAGTTGGGTGCTGGACTGTGAAATCAGTAGAAAGTAACTGGGAAATGGAAATCTCATTGTGGCATCTGGAAGAGTGGACTGCGATTTATTTTTTTTTTGTTGGATGGTATTGAGAACCGCACACACTCCTTTTTCTTGTTGAGTAATAAAATCTTGCTCTTTAACCCTTCAGCCATCCATCCATTAGAGATTATGTACATAACCCTTTATTTCTTGTCTTTTGTGTCTGGCCAGTTCTTTCTTTTGGGGTTTTTTGGCTTCTCAAAAGCAGCTTCAGTTTGACAAACACTCAAGTGACCTTGGTGCTCATGAAGCAACTTAAATACCTGTGTGTCAGATTGCACAACAATAAGTACTGCCTTTTCTTACAGAACAGAAATTGAATGCATATAGTGCCTATGAAGTAAAAAATTCTCCAATAAGAGCAAAGAAAGCCCAGGGATCAGCAGGGATCTCCATTTAATATAATGTTGATCCTGTGCTCCACAATGCTGGTTAAAGTGAGGAGACTTACCCTAGATCGATTGATCAGTCAATCAATTTATATCTATATTTGTCCAACAATTCCAGCAGTTTTCATTTACATTTCAAAAAGTCAGAGGGAGACTGAGAGTACTCATATCTTTAATTCCAATACTCCGACAGTCCCTCCATCTGGATGGTTGTTCCTGTGAAACTGACAGAGTCTGGACAGTTTTCATCAATTTAATTTTTTCCATCTTCTCAGATGAGCCTTTAATCTCCTGCTTGCTGATCCCTGGTTTATAATCAGATTTGACAGCGATAGGATGGCAGTAAATATCTTGATATAAAAGTCCATAACAAAGTAGAGCTGTTGTTTCTCTCCTTACTCCTTGGTGAGGTAACGTTTTATTTGTGAAGTGCAAATAACTTTGAAGCATAAAGCTGCCTAGTTTTGGGCCATTTTCAGGTGCATCTGTTAACACGTGAGATGTTTAGTACTTTTCTCCCTCTCAAAAAGACAAATAAAAGGCTTATTTGTGACCTGCTTAATATTTTTGGAAATGAATTTGATGTCAAGTTGACTAATTATTTTGTTTCCCTAGAGGCTAATAAGATACTTTTCCAAATAAGATCTAAAATAATAGTTATTCGACATGTGGGTAATAATTTTCATTCCTAAATAAAGCCATTCTGGAACAATTTTAGTGCTGTCAATAAAAACCTTTTAGTTAAGTGAATAAAAATATGTTTAATAGCTGCATTTAGCAAAAGCCTGCTCATGGTTTGGGTTTTTTTTCTTTATTTTGTATACATGTGTTAGCTGCATAATTTCTGCATCTATTTTGCTTCCCATCAAAGTGAAAAAATCCTTTCTCTTTGCTTTTTAAGCCATCCTGTGCACTATCTTACAGGTCAAACTAATGGTAAAAAATAATCAAAATAGAAGGTTGGAGATATACACAAAATGATGAGCATACCCAGCTTAAGCGCAAGCCGTGCTTATGGAATCAAGCAATTTTGTTCAAACTATAAGCTGTAATCAGTCACGTTTCCTTGAATAATTTTGCCTGGTTGTGTCTCTCCTTTACGTTTTATATTCTTATGTATAATTTTGGCATTATCCCTTTGTAGCCTTTCTGCCTCTACCTAATCTTGGGAGGAAAGAGACCTAAATACACTGCCATATTTTATTTCTTTCTCTTACTCTCCTTTTCATTATTCACTAATTTCCATGTTCTTTTCTGTTTCCAATTCTTTACTGTTCCAAAAATTTTTCCCCCCTTATTCAGTTCCCATAACCTGAGTTAAATCTGAGCTTCACTGTCAGAGACAAGAATTTAAATGTGATCTTTTCCCCCTCTTGCTTAAGCTCTTGCCTTTCCTTTTTAGTATTTGGTGTTCCTGCCACCTGTGTACTCAAATGTCCATCTGGCACACTACAGAGTTTTCTAATTCTTTATATATATGTGTGTGTGTGTGTGTATGTGTGTGTATATATATATGTGTGTGTGTGTGTGTGTGTATGCATCATCTGTGGCTAAGATACAGATGTTTATTTTCTTTTCTTAAAGAAGTTTGTGGTGGTTTTCACATATGTGAAATTAATCAGGTTTTTTCTTCACAATTCTAATGAGACTCCAAATTGTCAGCCCAATGAGCTCCAAATTCCACACTTGCTTATATAATAGCACTGTAATTTTCATTTATGCTTTCTCTGCTTTCTCTTGGTTTTATGCCAATAACTTCAGGAAGATCAAACATCGTAAACTTTCTGGGTATAACTTCAGAGATAGAACAGAAGACTGAGGAAACCAAAGTCCTAACTATATGTTTCAAACTGCAGTCTCCAATCACCTGATGTACAGAGAAGTGCTGGTGATGATTGTCCTCTTTGGAAGCTGCTGTTTTCCTTGATGTTGCTGTAGGAAGAGACCTTTGTTGTTTTGGGTACATATGAGTTAGAGAACTCTGTAAATTGCTGACAGAGAGTCTGATTTAGGACATTCCCACAGATTTTGTGGGGGTGGGGAAGGACTGTGTTAGTGCTCACCACTGGCAAATGGTAAGAACCTTTTTTAGTGGGTCACTGTTTCTAACAGCTTCATCCAGCTGCCTTTTCAGTTCTTTCTGGACATGCTGTTACAGAGCTTTGACAAACAGATTGAAAAGTTGCATGCAGTAAATGAGCAGTACAAGTTCCTTATTAATGCTACTTTTCCCTTTGGCAAGCTTTTCAACTTCAGAGAGTATATTTCTTCCCCTGCACTTAGAATTAATTTTGTATGCCTTGACAGCCAAATTATTTGATGTAGGAATAAAACACCACACCTGTCCTTCACTGAAGCTGAACACTTTGACTGAGCTGGTCCTGCCAGTGCACGATAGCATCAAATGGTCCATGGGCCAGAAGAAATCTGGTAATAGGGAATTCCAATTTTTATGGGCAAATACAAAGCTGAGGTGGGGACAAGTCACAAATAATTCAACATTCGGGCAAAAGTGATAACTATCATGGTTCATGCCAGCATGTGGCTGACTTTTAATTAGCTTGTAATTATGCTTTGCTGGTTTAGGTGAAAGATGGTAAAGATTTTGTCAGCTGAAAATAAATTGCTTGAGTTTTTTGTGGAGATTATTATTGAAACCAACACAATTCCTATAAAAAGTTGAATTTTATATATGTTATATCCATATATAAATTAAATATCGATGTATAAGAATAGAGTGTCTGTTGTGGAAAAGAATGCGCACAACTCCATATCAGAAGGGATGGAGCATTGCCTGACTCAACCAGTTATAAGTGGTTTTCTGGCAGTGAGTGAAGAGGTGAATTTAATGATTTAAACATACAGGGACCTATAGGCAATGCCTGCACAGTGGTTATTTGCATTTGAGAAATGGGAACAGGTATCCAAGGAATTTACTGAGGTAAGTTAATAGGTTTTTGAGTGTGCAGAAAGATATATGTACTCTGGGGGAAGGTAGCATGTGACCAAATCTGAATGCACAGGGCTTGAACGTTGCTGGTACTTTGCAAAATTGCTTATCAATAGCTTATTGAGTAAACAATTTACTTTAGGAAGTGTGGAACATTGTTAAGTGATGAAATAAGAAATATGATAGTGATAAGGAGGGCGATAGCAAAGACTGTGATTAACAAAACAGTGGAATTAGGACAGCAAAACCTCACACACAAGGTTTTATTTCCAGATAAAGAACACTCTAAAACTGAGCCTGCACAAGGTGAGTGCAGTATGTTTAAAAATGAGAAGCGGAAAAGAAGAAATATTTAACTGGACCAAAAAAGCAAAGAGGAGTATAATGTACAGTGGTCAGCAATAATGATCATTCCAGTTCATCAGTGGAAAAAAGTATTTGATAAATGTCCTAATCACAGAATATAACAGCAGAGAGAGAGTATTTTAGTTTTCCCTTACTCAAAACCAGGAAGTAAATGAGCACCCTGAACTAAAAGTCTTTGGGTATCTTTGCTCTTCCTGTGGAAGCAGGCAGGTCTCCAAGTAGGATTATGATGATTTGTGAAAAACATAATTCATACAGTGAAACTGATGCATATTTGTATATTTATCAAATTTGTAAAATGTGGAGGAAAACAGTGAGGGCAGCTTTCCCACATAAATTTGAAATCATTTGATTAGCTATTAGGACAAGTAAATGAGCAGCTTGTTTTAGTAGTATCTGTAAGAGGACAGAAAACTGTAGAAGACCTACATCTTTCAATAGACGAGTTAACACAGAGCAAGTAGTGAACAGAGTGACTGTCAGTACTCAGCAGATATATCTACTGAGCAGTCCAGGCTAAAAGGGAGGTTGGGGGTGTGGTGGGTTTTTTGTTTTGTTTTGTTTGTTTTCTTTTTTTTTTTTTTTTTTTTTTTTGGGGGGGTGGGGGGCGAGGGTTTCTCTTGTAAGTCCAGAAATACGATTCCTGCACAGAGGTAGTTGGGCTGCGCCTATAATTTTTTGTATCTGTTAGAAGTTATCACTAAATAAGAATGTTTTTGGAGTTATCTTGGCATTTGAGATGTTTCAGAGGGAATTGAACCAGGCGCTAGGGGAGCTCTTAGATGTTGATATTGTTGCTGGCAATGTTCTTGTTGCAAGGAAAGGAAAAGTCTGCAAAGAGGCGGTAGAATACTGTGATGTTGGATTGTAGCAACTATTTGGGGCGCGCCAGGCAGTGCTTGTGTCTAAATCAAAGGCTGAAGAGGAAGGGTAGCACTTGTGGGAAACCGCAGGAAGATCAGAGTAAATCCTAAGGGTGTCAGTGGTTCCAAAACTTTGTGGAAACAGCAATGTTAGCTACACTGTGTTACTTCTGGAAATTCCCCAAAACAGGCGCTGGTGTAAAGACTGTACGTGGTGGGGTTTGCTAGCAGAGTCTTAAGAGACACGGGCAGCTACAGCAGAGTAAAATTGGTAGCAGAACTACCTAAAAGACCAGTGGTCAAGGTTAAAATGGCAGATCCCTGGCTGACAGTGTGTGACTGCTCACATTGCTTGACAGCCAGATAGAGGTACAGCACAGGGACTGGCAGTGGGTTAGATGAACTGGATCCTTTATTGCCTCTTGTAGTCTTTGGTGCTACCATACAGCAGGCAACACGTGGAAGTGATTAATTCCAGTCTTTCATGTGTATGTCTCAGCCTCCTATTTCTGCTTTTCCTGGTTCCCTGACAAAATTTCCTTCTCCACGTTGTCCCAGTACTTTCAGTACCCCCCTGTATTTTCCTGTCTCAACTCCCTATCTGCTAAGCCATTCACATCCAATAACCTTTTCTGGTTTTGTGGGCGAAAAATAGGTCTTCCTAGTCTGATTTTCCTAAATCCCAAAAAGTTATGCCGTGAGTTAGCCATGCTCCCAAAAAATTTCACCTGAGACAGACATGGACCAACAAAAAATGTCCCTGCAATCAAAGTTTGGCTAAGTTCTAAGCTGGTAATGAGGTTTTCCTGGTTGAAAGTGATGGCACCACTGGTGTGCAGTGCTACCAGGGCTATTAAAGTGCCTTGCAATTACATCTTTTCATGTAGATTCGGACTAAAAAGTGGTCAGAAGTTTGAAGGACCAACTTATGCCTAGCACTCACACCTCAGATTAATAGGAGGCATTTGACAGAAAGGGACTTACTGAGATAGAGGGAAAGCAAAAATAGAGTGCTGTCTGACACTTGACCACACTTAGGTATGGCAGTCAAGCATAATATGTCTACAGGAACACATGCATTATTTTTTCTTCTCTTAAATATATTGTGTGTTTGATAGCATTTGTGGGTTTTGTGTAGATCGTGTGCAATAATAATTTTTTAAAAATTAAACTACTACATTGTGTGACTTCAAAAAGAATGGAGATTCAACAGGTGGAACATGCATTGAATTTCCTTTTTGACCCTGTGTATACTTACTTGCAGGGAAATTCAGCATGTACTTGAAGATGCGAACTTTGTCTTTAATTGAATGAAATAAATTTACATATTTATTGCATTTTCCTTTTTATTTCTAACAGTCCAGTCAGGGAGTAGAACAACTGTCTTCTAGAAAGTTCCTACTTTGATTGGAAAGTTTGTATCCAGAATAACTCTCCCACTTTCAGGAAATTTTGCTCTTAAACCAGACAAGATAACCTTACACCTAAATTTGATTATGTGCCCTTTATTTCTCTTGTCATTCACCATTTTAATGTGAGCACATGGTCAGTTTTGTCCACTTGCTATTGTAGTTCATGTGAAATTGATGCAGCTGAAATCACACAATTTAAAAATTGCTATGCTTTTTGCTTCTGTGTTCATATCTATAGTAGGCCAGGGGCCCTGAACTCTCTTGAGAGGGACGAAATGTGTTCTGGCAATGTTAACACTGAAATGCAAAATTCTTGGCATATCTGGAAGCATGAGTGGAGAAATACACTAAAGGACTAGGGCTGCTTCAAAACAAGCAAAAGCAGGCAAGGGAGCAAGCAAAGAAAGTACCACAGGAGGACTGTCAGAATACAGGCTGCCTTAGTCCCTGTAGTGTTTGGTAAAGTTCAGGTCTAAAAGCAGGCGCCTATGAGAAAAGCACCGTGTTGCCTGAAACATCCGTGTGTTAGAGTAAGTTCATTGTGTCCTAAAGGCAGATTTAAGCCAAACATCTTCTCAGTGCTTGGTTCTAGATATGCCACTGGAAGAAGCTTAAACATGCTGCCAGTTATGCATAATCTCTGGCACTGTTGTGCAGCAGTCCTGTTAAGATAGTGGAGTGAGTGGACATCCCTTGTCTGCAGGGAGAGCTAACTAAGATTTTTTTCCTGTTATTTTGTTCCCTGCAGTTGCATTAAAAATGGAAGTTTTCCAGGGATGACTGCAATAATAACAAGGGCTGGTATATTTGGTTTGTGTGTTAAGGTTTTTTTAGCAGGGGGGACACTACAGGGGTGGCTTCTATGAGAGGCTGCCAGAGCCTTGCCCACTGTTTGATAGAGCCGAAGCCAGCTGGTTCCAAGATGGACCTGCTGCTGGCCAAGGCTGAGCCAGTCAGAGATGATAGTAATGCCTCTGGAGTAACAGATTTATCAAAGGAAACAACTCTGCTGCACATTGGCAACAGCAGCCAGAGAGAGAAGCAAGAATATACAAAACAACTCTGCAGACACCAAGGTCAGTGGAGAAGGAGAGGTAGGAGCTGCTCCAGCCACTGGAGCTGAGATTCCCCTGCAGCCCATGGTGAAAACCATGGTGAGGCAGCTGTGTCTTGCAGCCCATGGAGATCATGGGAGTTCAGAGATGCACCTGCAGCCTGTGGATGAACCCACAGGACAGCAGGTGGATGTGCCTGGAGTAGACTGACCCCGTGGGAATCCCGCTCTGGAGCAGGGTCCTGGCAGGACTTGTGGACCCATGAAGAGAGAAACTCATACTGGATCAGGTTTGCTGGCAGGATTTGTGACACTGTGGAAGGAGCCACACTGAAGCAGTTTGTGAAGAACTGCAGCCTGTGGGAAGAACTCGTGTTGGAGAAGTTCATGAAGGACTATCTCCTCTAAGATGGACCCCACCCTGGAGCAGGGAAAGAGTGCAAGGAGTCCTTCGCTGTGGAGGAAGGAGTGGCAGAGATAGTGTGTGATTAATTGACCACAGCTCCCATTTCATATCCTCCTGTGGTGGAGAAAATGTGGAGTGAAATTCAGTTGCCTGGGAAGAAGGCAGGGCCAGTTGGAAGGTGTTTTAAAATTTGGTTTTATTTTGTGTTTTCGTACTCTGATCTGATTGGTAATAAATTGGTTAATTTCCCTGAGCTGAATCTGTCTTGACTATGACAGTAATTGGTGAATGATCTTTCCCTGTCCTTACCTCCATTCAGGCCTTCTGATTTATTTTTTCTCCCCTGTCCAGCTGTGGAGGGAGTGATAGAGCAGCTTTGGTGGAGATCTGGCATCAAGCCAGGGTCAGCCCACCACAGATGGGATAATTTAAAAAAATTTGAGGTGGGTGGGAACAAAGTTGGAAAAGGGCATCAGGAAGTGTATGGCCAGTATTGTGGCCACTCTGGCTTTAGAAGTCTCTTACAAAGGCTGATTGGAGAAGAGCTGAAAATGGAGATGAAGAAGCTCTCTTAGGAAGCAAGGCTTTCTGTTTTTTGCTGATCTAGCGAGATGAAGTGATTCGTACCACGGTCAGGTACGTGCCAGAGAGGGAATGGGAGTGTATGGCTGGGACAGAAAAGCAGGCTTGGCAGCCACAGTTAGACTCCTTTGGATTGGTTCAGGCATACAACATTGGGTGACAAGTCACTGTCCTGTAGCTGCAAACAGGGCATGAGCATTTAGACAATGTTTATGCCATGTTTTCCCATTGCCATAACACCTTTTTTACTCCTTGCAATTTAAGCATTTTGGAGGCATGCCTCAGGGCAATGTGATTGTGTGTAGAGTTGCATAATATATTATATCCTCTGTTACCCACTCTTTCAATCCAGATCATGCCAGGTGTTGCACCATGCCTCTGTATGGAAATGCTTTATGATCACCCAGGTGCTCAAAAGGTGACATAGGAATGTTATCTGATACAAAAGGGAGGAAAACTACATGTGCCATTTATTGATGCTGGTATGGAGGCTTGAACTGAAAAAAAATACTTTTGTTTAGAGTGTTTTGAAAGAGTTCACAATAGCACGGCCATTATGGAGAAAATCTTAAATAGATGCTGAGAACCTGAGACATCTCTAAGGAGTGAGAAAGAGTGAAGAAGATGTGGTTTTGATCTCTGGAGTAAATAGCAGGACAAGTTCAGGAAAGTGCATTAGCTAAGGGAAATACCTTGAAAAAGGCAGGGTCATGCAGGAAGGGCATTTGGAGGAACACAGAAATAACTCTTCAGGAGACTGTAATGATGATGAACATTCCTAGAAAACTAAGCACTGTAGACTGTGATGAGGACAGGAGAACAATTTGAGATCATTGAACTATCATTTTTTCCTGCAGCATTTTACTGCCAAGGAGAGACTTGACCTTTATGATTTATAACCTATTTGGACTAATATACCACCAGTCAGAGCTTCAAGCATGTTCTGCTACAGCTCTATTGCAATTTTATGTTTTACTGTTAATGTTCAATTAAGAAACCTTTCTATTTTGAAAAACATGCTAAGACCATCTCTCTGAAATGCAGCTTCCTCCTAGTGACATCAGTTCCTTAATAACTTGTTTATGTAAAGGCAGAGCATTAATTTTTTTACTTACAGTAAGGAATACTTTTTCCTGCCTTCATACTCTAAATTCCAGCGGGGAGTGTATGATGCAGGTCTGACCCAGATTCACCTGCCATCTGGACTACCTTTTAGAAACACCCCTTTTCATTGTTTGTAGCATCAGTAAAACCTCTTTAGCTTTGCCCCCCAGTCCATTAGAGGGTTTCTCAGCTATAACTGCACAGATTAAAGCAGAACACAGCTGACATGTATGACAGAAACAGCTGTTGCTTACAAGCATCCAGCCTTGGCACCTCCAGTTCTAATTTAGGCCAGAATCTTTGCAAATGCAGTTCCACTTACTCCTAATGAAGAGAACTAGTTACTTGTAGGACTAAGTGACTTCGCTGCTCTCATGCTCCATGCCAATGCAGGCTGTTTAGCCAGGCTGTGAAGGCCCTGGTGAAGACCAGGACCTCTTTTTTGGTTTTGGCCTCAGAAGTCCAGGGAGCAGGCTCATGAAAGGTGTTAGTTTTCAAGCAAATCTGGAAATCTCACGTGAATTGATGTATCAGAACAAAACTAGCTACCTACGTATCAGTATCATTTCAGATATGGCAGTGACTGTTCAGCACAAGGTTATGAAAGAGCTCTCCAGTTGATGGAGTATTTCAAATGAAGGAATTTCCTACAGGAATGTTTTTTAGTTTGTGTGTTGCCACAGATGATCAAAGATCTAGAATGTTAATTTTTACCAGCAGAGACTTTATAGCTTATCAAGCCTCAAACTGTTGATGAATGCTAAAGTTGGTCTGTGAAAATATGGAAAATACACCTTTT
Source organism: Trochalopteron elliotii (assembly GCA_024734555.1). Taxonomy (NCBI): domain Eukaryota; kingdom Metazoa; phylum Chordata; class Aves; order Passeriformes; family Leiothrichidae; genus Trochalopteron; species Trochalopteron elliotii. The sequence goes on from JANPWX010000338.1 coordinate 2,426,533, forward strand.
GATTCTTACCACCCATAGGGTTCCTCGTTGTTCTTATAATTGTTTCCTAGCTCATGAAGCACAAGACAACTGTATAACAGTGAGGAACAGGAACAAATTGATTCCTTAATGACCAGCAGCAGTGCGATGTGCATTGGAAAACTGGTGTATAGTAGTATGCTGGTTTTAAAGAAATTTGTGTTGTAAGAAAAGGAAAAGCCTTTTACACATATCTGGTATTTAACCTGTATCACTGAATATCAACACAAATGACTTACACTAATTTTGTAGGGTTTTTTTTTTGCAATTCCTCTCAGATGTGTATGCATATATGTGTCTTTTTAAGTAAAATTATCCTTCTAAAATTTAAATGAACTTGTGGCAACTGTCTAGTTTTTAGAAAAAAAGTAGTGTATAGGTTTTCTATCCTGAATTGTCAGAAAGCTAACACCTTTGAGTAAAAACTAGGTAATATTTTGAATTAAAGATTAATTCTTTTTCTTACAGCGTCTGTAATTCCAGAATTGCTTGCTTTAATTTCTTTTTTTCTTTTTCCCCAATCCTTTAAAAACAATAAATTTACAAACTATAATAATCTCCGTGTGGAAAAACTTGAAAAAATAAAAAGCTAAATGTACTGCACTGTTTTAGATTGTTTGACCTAATTTAGAGAACTAAGGACTTCAGCCTTTTGGATTAAATTCAATCAGAATTTGACATCTACCTAACAGTATGCCAATTGTTATCAGTAAATATGAAACACCTATGAGCTAGAGTGAGGTCATTGAAGAGAAGCCAAGAATTACAGGTCCAGTTCACTGTCAATTAAAACATGATTTGAATTTTAAAGTAAATCTCCTGACATTAGCAATTGCCAGGGCTTTTCAGAGTCATGAGGCAGAAATCAGTATTGTATGCTTTCCTGTTGTAAATTATGAGATTCACACATTTGTGTCACAGTCTAGCTGAGAGAAAAACAAAGCTGAGACCATCTGAAATGAAATCATGTTGTGATTTGTGCCAGATGGGTGCCTGAAGTAATTACAGTGTCAGTGCTTCCTAAGTAGGGTAACGATACGGACCTAATTCTGGTCAGTCTGGAGAAATCTGTTTTGACGAACTTTCAACTCTGTTTAGCTCAGACATATGCTGAAAGATAACCTAATGGGATGTTACTGCAATCTGCTTGTTCTTACCCAGGCTTTTGAATATGCTACTGCTGTAATTGTACCAGTGATGGTTTGTACAAGTATTGAGACAAATGGACTGAGGCCTATTATTTTTATACTTGTTGTGAAATCTAGGGAAATAATCTCACTTTTTTATTGTGGTTTGTTATGAGCAAAATAGTTGTGAGTTGGGAACCTTTGTTAATTTAATTTTTTATCCATTAGGAAAAATCCTCTGATCATGCATTTAGGTATTGAAGGGGAAGCAAAAAGAAAGAATATAGAAAGTTAAAAGATTTGGGCACTTTCCTTCCCCTTCCACAAGCTCATCTTAACCCAAACACCTATTCTAACTCCTCCCTAATCTTGGCTTCCCTTATTTCCACTTCAGATTAGTTTCAGTGTTCCCCACTGCCTTTAGGGAGTTGAAGAGAAGTGCAGGAGGTAGGGTCATGTGCCATAAACGTATATTTTTGCTCCTCTTCATTTTACTGTTTTTCCCACTGTTCTCTTTCTTCATGTCCTGCTCTAGAGAAGCATCCACAGGCTGAAGTGCCCTTGGGGGTGCAGCTACCCTGGCATGGGTTCCCCACAGCTGCAGTCCCTTGGGGGTGTTGCTGCCCCAGCATGGGTCACCCATGGCTGCAGTCCCTCCTGCCCAGAGCATGTTCCCAGACACATTTCCAGTGCTGTGTGTCCCACCTCTTGTGACTGGCACAGGCACTCTTAAACCTCTTTTGAACCTGCCTGAGGTTTTTGGGGGTGCTGGGCTGTTTATGCTGGTTTCAGAGGCACCTGGAACAAGCTGTGGCCATCTCAGGGCTCCCTGCCACACAGGGCACCTCTGCAACCCTCTTCGACCAAATCCCTGCTCTTGGTGCCCAGTATGCAGCTGTAGTGCAGATTTTTCCCAATCTTGTTTTAGAGTTTTAATTTGTAAAATACAGTGCACAGAAGACTTGAACCTGCAGCCCTGCATTTTGTAGGGGCTTAGAGAAAATGGTTAACTTCAAGGAAGGGCTGTTTGATGAATAGTAGATAAATAAACAGGACTTGGTGAAGAATCATTTCTTAAATCCTAGTTGTGTGTCATAGTCCTTGTGTTTCATTGACATCGGAGTCATCTTTCACCCTTTAATAATGAGACAGCTGTATTTCCTCATGGACTCCTTTAAGATGACTTCTGACAGGTAAGCAGACTGCTCATTTATCTTAAACCTCAGTGTGCTTCATGCCTTTTTTCTTTTGTTGCATTTTAATGTATTATTTGTTGTTTGCTGAAACAGCCCTAGCTCACTGGGATGAAATAATTTTTCAGTGGGCTGAGGCAACAGAAAGCCTGAGCGGGTGTTCTCTTGCAGGTGCTCTCACACCCCTGGGAGCTGATGGTCTCTGTAATCTGGGATTTCAGCAAGGGTATGTGTCCAGTTTGCTGACACAGGATACACAGCTCATTCTTTGTTTCCCACCTAAATCTCTACAGAAGTGTCACAGCCATGTCATCTAAAGAGCTGGGCACTCAACCAGCTGATGCTGGGCTTATTTTTAATGTCTCTATGTGAACTCAGTAGTGATGGTTCTGAAGTTGCTGTCTGAAGGCTCAGAAGAGCAACACCCTCTTGGTTAACACTTCATGCAGGTTTGAAATGCTTTTCGAGTTAGTTTTCTAATTGTTCATCATCTAAAACTTATCTTCACTTTAAAGAGGAAAACTGGGATTTGCTGGGACTTTACTGTCTGTTTGGATCTGACATACCAAGTTGAATGCTTCTAGATGGCAGGGTTTGTGACCAGTATATCCTATTCATTTGAACAGAGTCTATTTTAGAAATTGTCCAAGGCCTATTTTCTTCAAAATGATCTATCACGCTGGCTTTACATAAGCCGAAGAAAATATCTTTTCCAAAGCTGACTGAAAGTCAGTAGACCAATTTATGTAAAAAGAGTTCGGTATTTCAATTTAAAATTTTATTGAGGATGGAGGAGAAAAGGAGAGACCTTTTTGTGCTGAAAGTTAAGATGAGGACAAAAATAATTCTAGCATAATGGTTTCACCCTGGAAAATGGGGTTTCATTAAAATCAGCCTTCAGCTGAGTCTATCAGAACTGTCAGTCACAAGAAAAGGTTGTTAGGTGTGTAATTCTATGGAAAAATTGTAGGTGCACAGCCTGGCTGTTTATGTCATCTATGAAATAAATACCTCCTCATTTTTTGATTTGAGAAATACGAGAATAGTTCATTTAGTTAGAAATGCCAAAACACTGAATTTCTGAATTAAGATTTGTGTAGAGGGGAATGTGCTACCTTATTCTGAATTCTGTGAAGAGTTGAGATTGTTATCTGTTAGTTTATATTGTTTTATGCTTTGCAACTCATCTCTGCTGTTGTTGAGTTTGATTTCAGAGGTGATATGTATGTGTGATGTTGGACATTGTTTAGTAAGCTTTAAGTGTTTTGGAGAATCTGTGACTTTGGCAGGACATTTGCTCTGATGAGGCTAGGAGGTTAGCTGCATGTGTAATCCTAAGAATTTTTCAGATGGGCAGAGAAAAACCTTTTGAAATTCAACAAAAGCAACTGCAGAGTTCAGCATCTGAGGAGGAATAACCCCATGCACCAGTAAAACTGGAAAGCGGCTCTGCGGAGAAGGACCTGGTGGTCCTGGAGGACAGCAAGCTGTCCATGAGCCAGCAGTGTGTCCTGTGGGCCAGGAGGGTCAAGGGAGTCCTGGGGTGCATTAGGAAGAGCATTGCCAGCAGGTCAAGGGGTGTGATCCTGCCCCTCTGCTCAACTAGTGAGTCCAAGTGAGGCCACATCTGGAGTGCCGTGTCCAGTTCTGGGCTATGCGGAACAAGAGAGATGTGGAGTTCCTGGGGCAGGGAGCTGTGATGTGTAGAAGACTGGAGCTCCTCTCTTGGGAAAGTGTGAGCTGGGTCTGTTTAGTCTGGAGAATGCTGAGAGGGGCCTTATTAATGTATATATACATCTGAAGGGAGATTGCCAAGAGGATGGAGCCAGGATCTTCTCAGTAGTGCCCAGCAATAGGAGAAGAGGGAACAGGTAGAAACTGAGACACAGAAAGTTCCGCCTGACCATGAGGAAGAACTTCATTATTATGAGAGGGATGGAGCAGTGGAACAGATTTTCCAGAGAGTTTCTGGAGTCTTCCTTGCTGGAGATATTCCGGAACCATCTGGACACATTCCTGTGCAATATGCTGTAGACTGACCCTGCCTGAGGAGGGAGGTTGGACCAGAAGACTCTCTGTGGCCCTTTCCAACCTTATCCATTCTGTGGTTCTGTGATCTTCAGGAAATTAATTATGAATAACCGCCAAAACACTTGTATCTGTTACTGAGGTTGTATATATCCTAAGATGATATTAAAAAAGATCATCAAGTATCTCTCATATTGGTAATATTTTCTGCAGTAATTGGATCAAAGGACTTTATGGCGCTAATTGAAGATGGGAGAGGTATTAATTATAGTATTAAAGTAATGCATCATAATTCTTTTTGCTGTTTTGCTACTCTTTCTAAATTGCTGGCTATGGTAATAATATTTTTATGAGTGAAGTGTTAATGAAATTATGATTCCTATATAGAGGGAGAAAAACTACAAACTCAGAATGTTTTTGTTGTTTGTGAGGAATACCTGCCACCCAAGATTCTTGATATATATGAATAGGTGGCAATTGCCACTTTGCCACTTGATTTTATGTGACATGCTATCAAACATGCTATTGTTCTGGCTGTATGTAGCATAATTTCTACAGAAGGTGGTGATACATTTTTGATTTAGCTTTGAGGGCTTAGAGATTGGGTACATTTCCTGATTTATTTTAGTCTACATATTCAAGCCATTAGAAAGCTAAGGCTCTCAAATTTATCTCTGTGTGATCTGAGAAGACACAACACCTCACCAGACTAAGGATGGCTCTCAACAAACAAGGGCTCTTTGTTTGGAAGAGTAACATGACCAGTACATGTACTCTGGTTTCAAGAAACAAGCCAGTAGGAGTAGTTGATTTTAGTTTTATTTCTTTTCTTTCCCAAGATATGGGGATCTAATTTAAGGTCCCTTCCAACCCAAACCTTTCTTTGACTGTATGATATGGCTGTGTGCTGCTTTGCACACACCTTATATCATAGGCTACTTCGTCTTCAAATAAGACAGATAATTTCTTGAAAGAAGTTTCCAAACTGTTTCCTAACATCTGCAAAAGCTGTTAGTTTCCTAGCTGTTCCTCCTGCTCCCTAACATCTGCAAACTCATTCTAAGGTGAAAACTGTCTTTGGACAAAGAACTCTAAGATGTCTCTCCATTGCAGTGTTGTATGGACTCTTTTGACAATTCTGTATGTGAAAATTTCAACATGTAGTGTGCTTTATTCAGCGCACTGAATGCTTTTGGAGTGGGCAAAATCTATATATTCAGACAACTTACACAGGCAATGAGTAATGGACGAAGTAACTCAAAAAAGGAGCATATTCCTTAAGAAAAAAAGCCTCTAATAATCTTGGCTTTCAAGAAAAGTGCAAAAAATCCTTTAAAAATTAACATCATTGCTAAAAGAAGAATCTCATTAGATACTAAGTGCAATGTAGACATTCGTGTTACTGCAGAGTATTGTTTTCCCTGAGTATCACCTCCTAACTCTCAGCTGTTCTCTCGGTGCTAAGTATTTATTCCTCATGCTTGGGAAACATGTTATGAGTTACTGCTTCTAGCCTTGCCAAAAGCTTTTTCTGCTCTGTAGATGTCTAGCTCCCCTTTTCTAAAATTTGTCTAATTGTTCTGAAACAAAGGCAGTTACATAAACACAGTGTTTTTTGATTTGGTGCTTAGATTCATGTTTTCTGTAGCTTTTCAAGTCCAATAAGGGCTTTGAGTGTCAAAAAGCTTTTATTTCCTCCAATATCTCTTAATCTGCTGATATAAGAAAAAAGATACTGTCTCTGCAAATGCTACTTCAGCTGTTCTTAACACACTCTTATTTCTTTCTTGTCCTTGTCTCACCTGGTCGGTAGTTGGAGGTTGTAAAGGTTTTTGAAGGTTTTAAAGACAGATGAGTTAGGGAGGGATTAATTTCACCTCTTCTTGATGCAGCTAAAATTTCAGCCTGTAGGTCAAAGTAGCCAACCAGGCTCCCTTTGTGAAAGAGGGAAGCAGGCACAAGCAAAGGAAAATGATGTTCTTTTATTGCTTAATTCTGTTGTAGGAAAACAGTAACAACATGGGGGAAATCCCCCAAAGCTTTAACCCTGTCAGAATCCACCTAGTTTCTGTTCCACCTTTTCCCTTCAAAAATGACTGATTGTGCAGCAGGGTTTATGCTCAGATCTCCAGAATACAGTCAGGACCTCATGGCTTTCCAAAACCCAAACAGGGGGAAAGCCTGTTCATCTCTAAGATGTTTCAGATGAGTATATTTAGGTATAGGAGAGAGGAGAATAGGAAATGAATTACTCACAGGGATTTAGGATTAGGATGCTAGCATTTGGTAATCAGAACAAAATGCCATTAAAATAGCAATTTTACTGTCTAAATTAGTTGCACTTTGCATCTGACTTTTTAATGCTCTATTGCAGTGGACTTTACATACCAATATGTTTGCATTATGTGGCTGACATACAGTTTTCAATGAAAAATGCTGCACTTAATTAACCTCCCATTATTAATCTTTTGAGACTTCTGTATTCTTTCCAAAAATTAATTGCACTTGAATTTCTGTACTGGACTGTTTTAAATAATTTCTTCTTGGTCTGACTTCTAAATGTGGTAGTTCTCGTTTTTTCTCTCTCTTAAAAAACAAACCAAAACAAGATTAACAAAAAAAAAATCTAAACTTTTCATACGAATATTAAAATGAAGTTCAGAGAACTTTTATACGTCTTGTAATATATTATTGTTGTAGACTATTTTTTTTAAAATGCAGTACTCCAGGGTATCTCTAGTTTCTAATGGCACATAAGTGAATAAAAGCCCTGTTTTAATAGATTTCAGAGAGACTTATTCACTCTTCCCTGCATATGGTGTTTTTATCTGGAGCCTCAAGAAGACACCTGAGGAGATTAAAATTTGGATAAATTAATTTTAAAAGGGAAAGACTATACTAAAATATATGTGTTTAAATGTACTAATGGTTGTTGAAATTTCTGTACTGTTTATTAGCATCTGTTTTTGAATGCTGGGCATTTAACTTGTAAGCTGTTCTGAAAAAAAAAGTGCCTTTTTTCCTGGTTATTGTTGGAATGTACTTCCTTGTAATACAAAGCAAAAATTAAAGATACAGTAGGTAAATATTACCACAAAAGGAGAGAAAGCTAGACAAGCACTTAATCAAAGTAAAGATGATGTTCTCTTGAAAATGCCACAAAGATTTGAGGTATTTTGGTTATAAATTACTCAATTTCTAGCTGTGCTTTCTTACTAATGCAAGTTCAGCCATGGAATAGTAGCAAGAGGTCATATCAATTATAACTATTTTTAATGAGTAAGTGTCAAAACTTCCAAGTGCCGTAAAACTGTTGTATCTTTTCTGAACATTAGACTATAATGTATAATTCTGAAATAGTTTTGAATACCTTTTTGTTCATACAGTTTTCAAATAAAGAAATTAAATTTTTTGGCCTCCAAACACACATTCTATCTGTGTATGTCCTGTGGCATTTTTACATCGTATAGACCTTTATTGATGCTATGATTTGATCTGCAAATTTAGTCCCAAACAGAAGTCTGTGCAATTTATAGAGAAACTTGCAAACTTTCTGGAATCCTTGATAAGAGGCAGAAAAAAATTAACTGATGATTTTGTGTATATACTTAGCTGATCAACTTTTAAGGACTTTGGAGATTTTATCGGGCCAGAATTATTATATTTGGAAATTGACAGAATGCAAATATTCTATGTCCTGTGACTCTAACATTTAATACAGGGTTGTTATGTAGTCTGTGTTCAGCATATTTTTTTCTTTGATTTATAGTAACGTATTATTTTGTTTTTGTATATTTCTTTGGAGAAACTGTTTGGTTTTCTGTTTCATATTTGATTTGAGTTAGGAAAACCTTTTCACAAAAACGCTTGTTTATCCACTTTTCTTATTTGGTGGTGTAAGAGATGTTACAATTTAAATAACTTATGTTATACAAATTTTTGTGAGAGAGACATTTAAATCTTCAGGTCTTATATTCACTCTTTCATTGAAATAAAAGGTAAATGGTTGTGATTGTCTATTACTAGTGTTAACATTTACAGTAAATGAACTGGAAAGTGATTGTGCTAGAGAAAAAGTGTCCATGGGCAATATAGCATGCAACTCTTTAAAATTGTTCAGCTGTTTGTTATTTATTCACAACCCTCAGGAGGGTCAAGCAAGATGAACTGTCTTTGAGTCAGTAAATGCACTGGAAAGGGCAGTAACAGTGCCTGCCTCTCAGTTCAACATAACTGGGCTTAAATTTATTCATATTCCACACCCTGCATAAAAGCATTTCATGATAACCAGGCAGTTGGCCATGGATTTATTTTGGAATTGTTGATTCTGCACTCAGAGATCCACAGCTAAAATTTTGCTTATGTATTCTTTGGCATACTGTTGGCGAAGTGATGATACATTGTCCATTGAGACAACGTCAAGGCCTGTGAAGCTTTGGGTCGAAGGCCAAGGCATTTTTTTGGGTTGCACAAGTTGTTGCTTTCATTACCTCTTGGAGAGAGAGCAAGGGTGTTTTTCATTATATTTGTGAGTTAGTAATGTCTCCCTCCCTTATTATTATAAGAATAATAATTGCAAATAGCTGTGTAGTGATAGGATATTAATAAATGATTAGAGAAATTATTTTCTGATGGATTACAGAAGATTTATCAAACATGACCTCCTGGCACTCAAGTCAGAAAAGTCAAATGGTCTCTTAAGTCCTTTAACTGAACAGTAAAAGGTAACCAGACCTAAAGATCACTAAAGTCCAAAGGAAAAATACCTTGGATGAATGCTAAAGAGAGAAAACTGGTAGTAATGCAGCACTTGTGTAGATGTTTCTTTCGTGGTGGGGTGCTATTGCCAGCTAGCAGATTCCTCCAGACCACAGAAACAGCCTGTGTGGGTCTGTCAGCTCAGCAGGCTGTGCGTGGGTCAGGCTTGGAAGAAGGAAGCATGCTCTCTTGGGTTAATAAGGATGTTTATTCAGTGCAGCCATGTGGAAGGGGCTTTGCCAGAGCCCCTTCTCAGCATGGGGGAAGCAGGAGAGAGGGTGGAGAGAGAGAGAGAGTGGGCCCTGGTGTGTCCTTTTTTTCCCAGCTCGGGCGCTGGGCGGGGAAACACTGACCCAATAGGGAGGGGAAGGGGGTGTGGTTACATCAGGAGGAATCCACAAGGGTCGCCAGGGGTAGGGATGGGGGGGTGGAAGGAACATACCAAGTACAGACAGATAACAAATTACAAATTCAAATCCAAAATCCTGAAACTCATGCCACTACACACTTGCTCATCTTTCTTGAAATGTTTTCCAAGTCAATTAGGAGAGCAACTTGTGCTGCTTGAGATTCCAGTGTCTTGTGATGTCGTTTGTACTCTATTTTCCTTTTCCATTTTGTTAACATTTGTGGAAAGCACAAAAGTAAAAGCATTTTGGGTAAGCATTCAAATCTGTTGTCACAGTTTAGATTAATTACACTCAGTTATACAATGTGACCTGAAATTACTAGCCAGGCTTTATTTGGGCTATTAAATCAGATTTTCTTATCTTATTTTCTTTAACACTTGCAAGTGTTAAAGCATTTTTTTCCAAATGGATGGTTAATTAAGCTTGCTGATGTTCCTGTGGCAATACTATGGATGAGAGAAAACTGTGTATGTGCCAGATTTGTGATGTCGGTTATTGTAGACCAAATGTTTATGTATACACGCACACACACACACACACACACACTCAGTGTTGGCTCTCTGTGGCACATGATCCCCTGCTAGTGTGTGACATGAACATCTCATGCTGTTCATTTTCTGTTGGCATAGCACTACTCTGATATCACCACATCCCAAAGGGAGGAAGACGTTTGCCTGGTGTTGTTTGATTTATCAAAACTTATCATTTATTATTATTACTACTACTAGTATTATGTTATTTCTTCATTTTGTCTTGGACCAGTGAACATTTTTTCCAATCCTGTTTTTATATACAAAGAGTTCAGAATCTGTTCTCCTTTCTCTTCTGTGGTTTGTTCTCATTCTGTCTCTCCTCTCAGACTGACTTCACTGGCAGCCTGCTGCAAGAGAGTGAGGCTGCACTGTGGGTTTTCAGCAGATGTTAGCTGAAATCCTTGGGAAGTTGCAGCTCACTGAGACTGCCATGTAGTTATTCATGCTGCTGTGGCCTGTAGGCTTTCTCTTCTGGATGAGATCCCTGTGTGTGTTGCTGCCATGTGTCCAGCACACATGGACATCCCCTGCTGCCTGGTGTCTGTTAGTGTGTGAGAGCTGACTCCACCAGAAGGTTTTGGTCATACTGTCACTTGTCAGATTTGAATGAATCTGTCGATGCCATTGGGGAATGAAAGTTACTGGGGGAAGAGGAAAATAATAAATATCTTCTTAACTTTTTGAAATTTATAATATCTTAGTAAACTTTATTTTATTTATTAACTTGGAAACATCTAAGCAAATTTAAGTAACTTGTGGTGAAGCAGATAAATAATAAACCCCAACCATTTTCCTGGGTAAAACAAGGTGAGGCCTTCACTCTTCAATTCAAACTTCAGTCTCTGTGAACAAATTTGCCTTTATAATCATACCCCAGTGGCCTGGGAATTTATTTACCCAAGAGCTGAAGATTTTGGCAATCTTCAGAAAACATGATAAAAAGTAGATTTTAAGTAAATACTAAATATTGCACAACTTGACTGTAGCAAAACTTTTCATAATGCACAGCAGTTCCACTTTTCCTGAATGGGCAGACTGATGTCTACTGTTAGCTTTATTTTAGCAAGTGAGGATTTTTTTGTTTTTTTGGGGGAAGGGTTTGCTTGTTTTAGTTTATATCAATTGACTACAACAGAAAGGACCGTGGGTTCTTAATTTTATATTTTCAGGCAGATACAGTGAATTTTATTTTGTGCCCAATTTGATGTTTTCATTTTCTCTTAGTATTGTTGAAGCTCATTAATAAATGGCCATGTTCAAACCTGAAATAAGTGGAACAAGGGGTAGCTGGTGCCTGTTCTCCCACTGCGGTCACTTAAGCCTTTCCTTTTACTTCCTGTCTTTTCTCTCAGCCCACTGGGCTTTGGGATTAATTATTATTTCACTGGGTGACAGAGATAATCATGTGAACAGACTGAGCTTTCTCTGTCATGAACATTGCAGTTTTGAGCTGACTGACACTTAAGTCATAATTTGAAGGTTTTTTCAGTGCCAGAAAATAGAAGATACATATATTTATAATTATGCTGGTGGTAAGCAGGGATATATAGGCAAAAAAGAAGTACTACTATAACTTCTGTTGGCAGGTTTAGCAAATAGAGCCTTGGACAGATTTTGAGAATGCGGAAATACTAATGAAGTCTTAATTAGGTGTAGAGTTGGCTGTTACTCTGGTAAACACACAAATAAAGCCATATTTCTATTCTTTAGTGTAGCTGTGAGGATAACATACGGCCTCCAAGCTTTTAAGATTTTTTTTTTTTCCTGGAAACATTTATGCATCATTAATACTTAGCCCTTCTGGTAGGGAATAAAACAGCATTTGTAAGCATTCCCTTTTCTTTCCGTCTCAGCACGAAACATGTTGTTTGTTGAGGTGGGATGAAAATCAACCCAGAGCTATTTAGAACATCTCTTTGAAATACTGGACATCCAGTCTATTATGCATTTTTCCTGATAAAAAGCGTCACTTTCATTTAGGGGTTTTTGTGATACTCTGATACCCAGTAAATGTATGAGTTGGCAAATTACCTAGACTTTTTGCAGCGGTCTTGATGTGCAAATATCATTGCCTAATATTAAATAGGGTTGGCATTTTGGAATTCTGGTACATCTGAACACGTGTATCTGCGCCTAAAGAAAAAGATACTTTGTAGATGCATGTAAGTAACATGCTAATATGTGAGTGAGTGCAGTTTTATGCCTTGCGCTTGCAAGTAGTATGCTATAGAAGTATTTTCGTTGAAAACCCTTTGCTTCCACAGATAATTAAAAGTGAAAAAGCTGTTTGCTAATTATTTTTTTGTTTTTGTCTGAGCAAGGACTTCTTTAATATTTGATTTCATGACTGCAGAAACTGTGGATGACTTTTCATTTGTACTCGGACATCCTTTTGTATTTGACAGCTTCATTTGCTAGGCTTATCTTCATTCTGGGGAAGGAGTTTGTGGAGGAGAGCTGAAATCCTTGGTAAGACTCTTCAGAGTAACTGCTGCCTATGCAGGTGCACTTGTAGCCCTGGCAGTCACACCAGTAAGAGCAGACAGTAGATAACATCAGTCTGCAACCTTTCTTTCAGCCAGGAGCTCAGTTAGATCTCTTTCTTCTAACCCAGGTATTAATTTCCTTGTTAAACTATATTGAAATCAAGCAAATGTTTGTTTTGATAATTTGATATTTCAGTTCCGTTGGTGTAGCTGAAATTTGACGAAGGTGAGCAATCTAGATCTAAGCTATGTGGCAAAATTTGGTTGTACGGCATATTGTTCATTCAAACTTTGTTGTAGCAGCTTAATTTTTTGTGGCTTTTTTTTTCTTTTTCTTTTTTTTTTCTTTGGCTTTTAATTAAATACGCAAAATGAGATTAAAGGCTGGCATTAATGATGTTACCTATTTGTGTTTCCCATTAGGTTCTGAATTGTTGAAAGTTTTTCTTTTGGCAGTACCTGAGGACCTAAATAGTACAGGAGTAAACTCAGACATTTTGGAAGAAAACAGTAGGGGTTTCTGGCATATGTAAAATTTTGGAAACAGTTTGGGAGTGTTAGGATAAGCACTGGCTATTTCTGCAGATACGATGAGCAATTAAAGGTGCTGACATTTACATTGTTATCTCTAGGTGTGAGGCGTTATAAGATACTGAAACAACTGCAGCAATTTTTACTGTGTTGCAGGCTGTTCCAAGTCTACATTAACCTGTGTTACGCTGGTTTTGCTTCCGTGAATGGGAGTCTTTTTTGGAAGTGTATAACTAAAACAAAAAGGCAGCACAACCTTAAGGACTGGGTGTCCAGGCAAAATACAGGTCTCAAGGAGTGACAAGAGAATGATTATGGGGATGACACCTGCTTACGTTTCTCAAGGTGAAGTGAAATTCAGAAGGCCGGTTTTGTGAAGAGTTAATGATGGTTAAACATGGTTTAATAAATGGTAATGATGGTTTGGTGTTTTCTTTTTGCTTTGTCCCTTTGTGTCACCTGCACCATTCCATTAAATATTTTAAAAGATGATTTGAGGTTGTGTGACCCATCAGAAATGCACTCTGGGGCTTGTAGGGATGTATCCTGTAAGTTCCAGGCTGCATGTAACTGCTGTAAGTTTAACAATTATGCTTATTAAAGGAGAAAAATGGGGCAGTAGGAGGATACATTTTCTCTCCACAGGTATGTTGTCCTAACCATTTGCAAGGAGGGAGTAGGGGGAAAATTGTACCTTACTTCAGAAAGATGATGTTCAAAGCTTCCAGGCAGAAGCTCCACAAAGTTCAAATTGCTGTCTGGAGTCATACTAATTGTCTTCTGTTCTCCTGTTGAAATGTTCTTACAGTAGCTTAAAATAAAATAAACCAAGAACACTGAAACATGTGGTAGTAACTGTTTGAACTCCAAAAAAGCAGGGGAGGGTACAGCAAAAGCTTGCTTTTTATGGCACAGTTGGATACCAAGGCTTTACTCTTATAAGTCTGTCTGGTCTTTCAGTTTGGTCAGAGAGTTAAGGTACTGGTACAGCTGTGAAATAATTTTGAAGTGTATGTTTTTAAAATCTTCTTGAGTAGCCTCCTGAGGTGTGAAATTTGTTTTCTTGAGAGACCCAATGGGATACCAGTGATCCAGTGGTCCTTGAGCATCCTTTATCTCAGCACAGTGCAGGCTGTATAATACGCTGAAGTCTGTTCTGCAGCAAAAAAGACAGTTTTGAATGAGGACCACATTTAGGCTACTTTACTCAGCAGGGGCAGCTGTTTCAAGGATGCTGAAGTTCACTGTTTTTAACAGAACATTTGGAAGGCACTGCATTAAAGCCAGGCCAGGTACATGAGTTGTTTGGAGAAGTATCAGTAAGTGCCTAACCTGCTGCGAACTCTCTTAGCAAGTGCATCATGTTTTCTGCTCTGTGGCACTAAGTGTGGGTGTCCTTGTGTTTTATGAATGCACATACTGAAATTCTATTTGGCTTCTGTGTAACAGCGCAAGGTAGTAGAGAAATCTTGCATTTGCTGCTTTCCATGAACTGTTTTAATGTGTTCAGTCAGTTTGAGTTGCAGTATCTCACCAACTGTTCCAGTTTGCTTCAGAAATGTTACGTGCAGCACTCCCACAGCCTTTTTCTTTAGGAATGAAACTATTCCAGGCAAGTTTCTGAAGGCAAAGATGAAGAAGCTGCTACAGCTTTGTTAAATACCATAAAAGAGTTTAAAGACTTCTGGATTTGTATCTCTGTGTAACAGTACATTTTCTATGAAAAATGCATTCATTATATTTGTACGTTCTTGTTCTTCACTAGTGGACATTTATTCTGTCCTAAAGACTTATGTATTTTGCTACTCAAAATTGTGATTTATTTTCTTTAGTCACTGCTCAGGCTGTGTGTAGTTCACAGTATATTTTGATACCACATATGTGATAAAAACTAATAGACTTCATTTAGGTGGTACTGCATTCTTTTTTGGTTTTTTAGTCCTTTTTTCTTTTTCTTCCCCTTTTGCTTTCAAAAGCAAAATGTAATAATTTGGTGCATAGAGAAACACCAAAGGAATATGTGGATGTTTGCTGTTCTGATAATTTAGCTGTGATTTTGACTAAAATTGTTCATCTTCCTCATGTATAAAATTGTGTATGAAACACAATTCTCAACCCTGTATATTATATCACTTGCAAGTCAATAGGTGTGTGTTCAGTTATTCATGTTATTGTCACAGCTGAATACAAATATAGTGATTTTTGTTATGGTAATAGGTGAACACTTCCTAGTATTTCTTCTTGTTTTTTGTTGTTTTTATTCAAGATGGAAAGGATTGTAGCACCCATATTAAAAAAAGTCTACTCAAGATATATTTTATAAAGATTTTCACAACAATGCTTTGAGTCATTCAGAAACAAATGTACTTCTGATGGCACAGGAAAATTGATGAGTGATCACATTTTAATGGGTGCAGGTTTTCCTTGTGTAAGGAGAAAAGAAAGAAGAGAGGAAAAACAGAGAAAAAATATTCTAATGGCCCAGATTTTAATACTTATGGTAACTGAAGGCATGTTTGAGGACTAACATTTGTATTCTTTGATAATGCAGCTCATTAAGTGGGACCTAAATGAAATCCTTTGGTTCTCTTGGGCAGGCAAAATACAGCAATTGAGCGATGGCTAATGTGTTTTACCCAATAGCTGATGCAGAGGATGATAAATCTAGTTGAAATATATTTGTTGGCTGTAGGCAGAGAGAAATTAATTAAAAAGTTTAATTCTCATCTGGGAAAGAATTTGTAGCATGGTTAAAGTTAACTACAATTTTCTTTGAAAAAAAAAATCTATGACAGGCAGAAAACTATTAATGCACGGTTACTTGGAAGCATTTAAGAAACAAAAATCCAAATTCTTTGTTAAAAGTTATCATGATATTGATAGAATAAAAAATCTTCCATGGATAAAAAGATTTCATGTAGACAGATACTGATTACTCAAGTTTAAATTAAAAAAACCCCAACAAAACAAAATCCAAACTCAAAACAATTAAGCATTGCCAACCTTGCTCTGCATTGGGATCAGTCTGGGTAGAATATATGTAAAATTTGTTATTGATAAATCTAACTTGGAAACTAGCTTGTTTCCAAGTCCCATGAAGGCAAAGCTAATCAGCTGAAAGCTGTCCTCTTGCTGAGTTCTACCAGGAAATTTTCTTGACCCCAACAGATGCTTTTTCCCTTTCCCTTTCCTTTCCTCGTGTTTTAAGCAGCCTTATGAGCTGCCTTCTATCATCTGTGGAACAAACTCAGTTTTTGTGCAACATCATGAGTTACTTGTTTGTGCCAGGATTAGTAAAGCAGTCAGCAAGTGTTGGAATAGAATTTTGTAGTAGTAGGTCATCTTGCAAAAGAGGATATTAGCAAGCTGGAGGAGCACTGAGGGAGGAGTCTTTATTGAGCAAAAATGTATCAGGCTGGCTTTGTTAAATACAGCATATATTTTCAAGGATTTATTGTATAATTACCTTGATTGGATGAGGAAAAAGTGTCTAGAACTAATCAAAGAGCCACAATTCATTGGTTTTAATAATCATTATTTGCCCCCTTCTGAATTGCAGGTGCTAGCTTTGAGTGTAAGAATGGTGGTGCTTATCTTCATGAACTTTGATTAATATTTAGTTCTTTGCATCATGGAAGGAGCTAATCAGATATTCATTTTGCTAATCAGCTTCTCAATTTGATTAGTAATATACTAATCACTTAAGAAAATCAAATGTGACATATGTTTACGATTTTTGACTTAAAGTTGCAACCATCTTTGAGGGTGAGGAGGTAGGAGGATCTGCTTAGTACTACCAGTTTGATGCAGGGTTAAGTATGAGGCAGCTGCAGCCTCTCCAGGAGTACCAGGGAGGGAAAAAAGCTCAGGAGCAGATGCTGCAGTACTTGCTGTTAGGGGCTGCACTTGAACTGGTGTCCCTGGTGTCTGCTACTTTACCTAGTCAAGAGTGAAAGTGAGAAAGCAATGTCCTGACTTCTCAGCTGACTATTTCTGTTTTCCATCTTGGAATTTCCCTTGGGATGTCCCTTTTGTAGATTTTTTTTTCTTTTTTGACGTGTCTTGACAGTGGAGAAACACTGTTTTTAGTATTCAGTTTTGTTTGAGGATAAGTGTCTCTTGAGAACATATGAAAGATGTCACCAGTGGTGTGGGACTTTTTCTTTGCAGTGTTGATAGGCATTGCTACTCAGAGCAGTGGGGTTGTTTCTCTTGTCTTCACAGAAGAAGCCTTTTTTTAGCCATTTTGTGTTTTTTCTTTTTCTTTTGACTGTAAAATTCTCTATCCTAGTGAAGTTGTGAAAACTTGCTTCTTTTGTTGTAGTTTTATTTTTATATTTGTCTTTTTCCTGGTAAGAAGGGGACAGTGCTTTGCCCACTTCTTTTGTTGTACTTATGTTGCTTCATTTATATTCGCTCATTTATGATGTTCAGGCTGCATTGCTGAGCCCAGGCTATATTAAAAAGGGGAAATGGTTCTTGTAAACCTATTAGAAGTTAGAGTTATTTGCTTATCTGGAGGTTTATTAATTAATAGTGCTTTCTCTGTGTTACCAATCTGTGGGGATATCTCTGCTCTGTGTTCAGATCCATTTAGGAAAATAAACCAAAGGAGTAAGGTGTGATTTCTATGTTCTTTCCATTTAAAATGCTGTATACGTTACTGGAACTAAAGTCAGATGAAGCATCTACTGAGGACCTAGGAGACCAAACTGTCCCTTTGCCAGAGAACTTGTTAAAATAGAGAATTCAGTGGCCTTTATTACATTAATTGGTGGTTTTTAACCTTTAAAATTAGCATAAAAGTATGTTTTAATAATTGTTTAATCAATATTTAATTTCCACTTAAAAAAATATTGTGCCTTCAGCTCTTAGATGGCTCAATCTCTTCACTTGTCTGTTGCTTGGCAATATTTGAAATGGTAACTGGCTGAATATCAGTCCAAATAAAAATAAAGTATTTGTAGTTGGAGTCTGAAGGCATAATGGGGATAGTAATGATATCTAAATGTGAATGTGTTCCCTTTGTTTATCTAATAAGTAGGGAAGTGGATGTATCCCCCATCTGCTTTCAAGTAAGTTTAATATCAGCTGTAGCTAAACATGTGCTTTGAATCTGTATTTGACTAAAAACCAACACATGCTGACCATGTATTTGTCAAAATAATAAAAAACCTGGGAACTGAACGATAAATATTGTGATTATTGCTTTTTGTGTGTCACCTTCTAAAAGCAAGTATGGGTTTTGGCCTGTGGAAGATTGAAAACCATAATTTTAAAAGGTAGGAACTTCAGTTCTGAAGTAGTGGTAGCCTTTACTTGCCTCTGTCTGGGGTAGTTCAGGTTTAAATATTATACTGCTTGCAGGCCTTCTCTAGGAAATGAACATGCAGAATGCAAGGACACATTTCAGTATTTGATGGTCTTGAACAGCCCTAATTTTTTCCCCACATTTGGTAGTATGTGTTTAGATAGAATGGTGAGCCTAAGTTTAACTCAGATTCAAATTGTCTGGGAGTATTTCTATTTTGTTCTTTATTTTAGAGTCAGGTGACCCTCCTATGTTGAATAGGACAGAGAAAGGCATGACAAAGCTATTAGTGCAATTTCAGAAGGAAACTGATCTTGTTCTTCTCTCTGACGGAGGAAGCCTTTGCTAAAGATGGTGTTCAGATTTGTGGACTTTGATTACTTTTTGCCTCAATTGTTCATAACGGATTGCATTCTTATGTTAGAGCAAAGTTTGAATGCTTTCATTTTATGACAATGTTAGGCTGAAGAACTCTTGGGTTCAGTCTGTGTTAGGATAAACCTTGGAAACAAGGAGAGAGTGGAGAGAGTGACTGCTGCTCAGCCAAGGCTGAGCCAGGGGCAGGCTGAGCACTGTTTTGCTTGCAGAAAAAGTATATTGCCAAGCACTGAAACAAATCCCCCTTTGCTATGAATCCATAAGAGGATATTTCTGTAGGAGTATTTGTTTGACTTCATGAATATTTAGTTTGCAATGTGTTTTGAATGCATTGTTACAATATTTCCATCATCAATATGGCCACAAAAGGACACAAAAAAGAGGATGGCATTGGTTAAGACAGAGGCAGGGGAATGTGTGTCTTTATATATGCTCAATTAAGCCTTAGAAACTAGTAATTTATGGCCACATTGTGACACTTACGCTGACAGATGGAGTAGGATATTACGGAAAGATTCTGCCCAAATGGCTGAGGCTGCAAGCATTTCCCCATGGAAGGAATGAGACAGAGAGGATATTCTCAGTGTGATTCAGTAGTGCCTGCAAGTGTGGCAAGTCCTGTACCTTTCCACTGCAGTGTCACTGACCATGAAAAACAAACAATCCTGTGGTTCAGCCCTCTTATTTTTTCAGCCTGTTCTGCCTGTCAGTGGGAGTGTACGGTGCTGATGCTTTTGGGATCTTTCCAAAGAGCAGAACAGCTGGGATTCAGACTTGTGCAGTGTCTTGTTACTCTCTCTCATTGGTATTTCTGAGGGAGAAAAAAAAAAAAGGGGGAATTAGAACCCCAACAACCCTTAACACCAGATCTGGGCATGTGTCACATGGCTCTTTGGCAAACTCTCAAATGTGTATTCTGCTTTCTGACATTTTACTTGCAGTAAATACATGCAGTTGCTTACTGGTGCTCAAATGGTATGTGATAATGAATTTTCCCAAAGAGATGGGAATGTCATAGCAGAATTCTTAATAAAAGGATAGCTTTTAATAATACTGATATATTCCTGGTAATCCAGAATAAGAAGGATATTTTCTATGGTGTCATGCTCAAAGAAATGTGAGACACTCTCTAGGTTGTAAATAAATCTGCCTGCTCCTTCTAAAGAGCCAGAGACTGCGATAATGGCATTCAAAATGATGCTGACATCAGCCCAGTAGTTCTTGCCATGAGTGAAAGAGCAAATAGTTGCCATTTAATTCTAATGCACCGAGATAGCCTGGAGCTAAATAATACATTTTTGTTAGTAATTATTTAGCACAATCCCAAGCTGCAAAATAAATTTGCATACGACTTGTTCCTCGAGGATTATCTTGCTCAAATGGTATATGGGAACACAGGACAGTGAATGACTCCAAGTCAGTGGTTTGTTTGCATTATTTCAACTGTTAAAATTATCAGACGCCTTTAAATAAAAATGAAATCTAAATAAGTTACTAGTTTTAAACATTAAGGACTCCTGCATGCAATATTTAACAATATTCCATCAAAGATATTACCTTTTTATGTGAAAAGGAATGTGTGAATGCAAAACCACTTTCCTGGGTCTTTTGGTATGGAACCCCTGTGGTTGTTTTTATTAATGTTCAAATAATTGAACGCATGCAGTAGAGACCATGTGAAATTCCTCCTCCTTTCATTCAGTAAATGGAAAAAAATCAATTGATTGCTTACAAATCTTTGTGGATCAATTTCGACATAGCTTTAAAATGCAGCAGTGGTTGTGTTGATTCTGAGATTAGCTCAGTTGGTTAGAGCACAGCGCTGACAACAGCGATGTTGTGGGTTTGATCCCCGTCCAGGCCATTTACTTAGCGGTTGGACTCAATGGTCCTTGTGATCCCTTCCAAGTCACAGTGTTCTGTGATTCTGTGTTGACCTCAGTGTAAAATACAGTGAAGGTTTGTTCATAGGCAAGTAAGTCTGTGTCGTTGTGCTTAGCTGTGATCTTTGCATCTCAGTGGCTCTGAATGAGCTGAATGTGACCTGTGGGGCTCCTCAAGGCTGGAATTAGGAGCTCCTGGCTTTATTGGAACGTGATTCCTCCTCATCAGTCCCTTGCTGGGCTGTGGAGAGTGCTGCCCCCACCTTACTGTCCAATGGAAACATGCTGGAGAGCAGTATGCAATGCAGCTCTGGCAAATCCTGAAAATGACTGTACTGATGAGTAAAGAATAACATTTATCCCCAACAGCCTCCCTCACTGGAAAACGTTGTTCCAAATTTACACCGTTTTGCTCTTTCTTATTTTATTTTTACATCTCTGTAGTTTGATTGCTCTAAGGCAGCAGTGGTTACACTAGAACTGCAGAGGTTCTCCTGTTTTCCAAGTATCACAGATCACCAAATATAGATGCTGCAGTGTGTATTTAACAGGATAGTACAAGGTCACTTTTTTTGGGCACCCTTCTCAAATGTGGGACATTTTCCTGGATAACAAACACCTCTCCTATGAGGACAGGCTAGGAGAACTGGGATTGTTCACCCTGGAGAAGAGAAAGCTCAGGTGTATCTTGCCAATGTATGTAACTACCAGAGGATGTAAGGGTGAAGCCAGGCTCTGAACTCAATATGCCCAGTGACAGGCCAAGAGGCAATGGGCATAAACTGAGACACAGATTATGTGTCTGGATATCAGGAAACACTTGTTCACTGCAAAGGTGATGGAGCATCAGAAGAGGTTACCCAGGGAGGTTGTGGATTCTCCATCTTTGGATATATTCAAAAGTCATCTTGACAGGGTCCTAGGCAACTGGTTGTATGTGGCCCTGTTTGAGAGGGAATTTGAACTAGATGATGTCCAGCCATCCTCAGCCATTCTGAGATTCTGTGAAATCCCTAATGTAAAAAAACAGACTGAGATGGTTCATCAGTGAAGAAAGATAAATGTGGAAAAATCTGCCCCTCTCCTTTTGGTACTTCAGGTTTCAGTGATTACATGATAGAAGCAGCAGGATGCTGTGTGCTCACATAGGCCCTCTCAAAGTAATAGGTAGGTATTATTGGCTATTATTAGCTAATAGATAGGGGCTATTATTGATTTGTAAAATGCATCTTGACAGAGCTGCTGGAAAGTCTGGGAGTTTATTTACCCATCACTGACTGAAGCTGCAGGAGTTTGTCCCTGAAGCTGCTGCCAGTGATAATTTCTCTCCAAATCAACTATCTTATATTTAAACTGGACTCAGAGTGGTAGTAGCTCTTCTGAGATAAATTAACACGCGTATGGAAGTGTTATGAAGGTTATGCTGTGTATACTCAGGGTGCAGGGCTGTAGGTCCCAGCATCTCCTTCCTCACCTGCAGCATGACTGCCTGTTGCAGCTGAGTTCTTGAATCTGAAGCAAGGCCTATGTTTTGCAGGCTGCTTAGTTCTAATGTATATGAGGTTTTTTTAGAGACCTTTTTTGTTCTTGCATACCTTAATATGCAGACTTGGTTGCTGCCTTTTCCATTGAGAGAAGTGATGAGTATGCTTTTATCTTGTTGAGGCAATCAAATGTAAAACAGCTGAGAAGAATGGCAGCAACTACAAACGCTTCCTTTGATAAGCATTGTTTTTACTGATGATGCTTAAAATTTACAAGTGGAATAATGTCTCTGTGACTTAGGTCTGTGACTTTTAAAGCTGTGTTTCATTAATAGGGAATTTTATATCTTGGAGAAGAGCATTTAATATGCATTTGCTAATTTCTAATGAACTTCACTGTGGCATTCAAATGTATTTTGTTTACAGTGACAAGTGAGTGCAAATGAGGTTGTGAAGGTTGCCAAGCTGAATGTTTTAGTTTACAGTATCAACTCGGGAGTGGCTCAGTCTGAGGGAAGGGCACATAAGGAAGATTTTAGAATTTGAATCTAGCCCTGAATTCACAGTAATTAGATTATTAACATTTGCTATAAAAATATATATGATTGCATTCAGCTGTGTTCATCCTGGAGATGGCCCACTAGCAAGCAGACTGACCTCAGGAAAGTCCTTGGGAGTTCAGGAAAGAGGTGGCATTTTATTGTAGCACAGAGGAAAGTGGAAGCACAGTACAGTTCAGTTTCATTATGGCCGTGGAAGGTTTCTTTTAATTGGCTAACCTGGGATTGAAGTGCTTTTCAAGAGAGTCACATTTGGGGAATAAGGAAGCTAGATGGCCCTTAGATGCTGCACTCAGGTTTTGACCCTTAGCACAGAGTGAAGACTTGGAGCTGTTCTCCATTTAATGGGGACAAGGCAGGCATTTAGAGAAGATCTGGGAGGACTTGAGGCCTGAAAATCCTAGACAACCTAATCTTCCCACAAAATAAGGACAAGAAAAAATTCACTCTGATTTGGTCCTCTGTAGTGAGGCTGCTTGTTATCACTGACTTGGAAATGTTGTTTTGCTGATGTTGTGCAGTCACAGGACTGAAATAATTTGGTCTCATCTTCAGCAAAAGCCAGGAAAATCTGAAAGTGGTTGCTTTTTATGATGGATAAATTATACATAATATTTTCTTGCACAAAATACCTGGGATTTATTGCTTTAGATATTTTGCCTTCTTGAGTTGTAACTATTTAACACCTGTGTTTTTTCTAAGAGATGCTATAATTAATGGACTAATAAGCTTTTTTTTGAATGGCATGTTACTGGGTTGTCATCTAAGGCATGCTTCCTAAGTACATTATTTTTTGAGAAGTATGTTGTTTCTAATCGATTACATGCCTTTGTGCATACTAATAATGACCTCATAATTAGAGCAAAGTGCATTAGATTTCACCATGTAGTGAGTAGTGCTGTACCATTACTGTTGACTTGCACCAAAGGTGTTAAACTTCTCTAAGAAGTGGAAAAAATTACAGGGATCTCGAGTGGCATCCAGTAACCCGAGAAACCAAATTCTGCAAATAGATCTAAGTGACAAATCTAATTATGAATTTTACCCGTGATATTCTGTCAAAAGTCAAGGAGCTATCACAAAAAGAAAGACTTTTTTTTTTAGTGGCCTTCTTTCAAACATTTCCCTTCAGTAGGTTTGGTGAGCTCCCTGCATCTAGGCTGTGATGGAGACCAACTGTATGGAAACACTTAGTGGCCAACACCTGCTCCTGGAGGTACAGAAAGATGGCATCATTTATCACAGGCTGTACCATGGGCCATGGTTATATTGCACAAAGTGGTGACCTGTTGCCTTCTTTGGCTGAAGAGTACAATTCCTCAAGTGCCTCTGTGTGGCATACTGCGTGGGGCTCTGATCATTGAGCTTTATGTAGTTGGGTTTATTATTCTGTGGCTTGACTGCTAGGAAAAAATTGAAGCATTGGAGTTGAGTGAGATGGCAAAAAGGAGATGTTATTGCAGATATTATAAATGACCTTGTTTATTTTATAGATGCTGCCAAATAGCAGAAACGTGTGAAAATAGAAATGTGAGTTTTAATGCCTCTTGCATGCTTCTGCTATTCTGCATTTCTCTGCTGCCCTTACTTGAAGGCTGGTGCTAAAAGGTGAGGGGAATAAAATTACTAATTAGGCTAATTTTTTAAAAAAATTCTCTACCCTTACCAAATCTACCCAGATTTAGCTATTGGTGTTTTAGAATAGTGCAACTGGACTCAAACAGCATTCTTAAACTGCACGACAAATCTCTCAGCCTACCACATGGAGATGAACTGCTCAAGCTTGTTTCCAGAGCTTGGTTTCAGGTGATGTCAGAGTAATTAGAGATATCTGTATGAATTTGTATCACTGATAAATTCAGCAGACAAATTTACAACATATTTCCGAGCACCTACATTGGAAAATTCTGTTACCTCAGATATTTGTCTGCTCTTGTTTCTTGTCTCTGCCTATGTGAAAATATAATCATGGCTGCATGGCAGATTTACTGTTGTTTACTTAGTTCTAAATGGAGAGAAAGAAATGCATAGACCTACTACAGTGCCTTTTCCCTGTGGAATGTTATTTTTTGGCCATGCAGGTTGGTCGTGCCGAGGGCATTCAGAAGTGTCCAGGGCAGCCCACAGGGTCGTCTTAACAGTGCTGCAACTAAGCTGGGCTCTTCTCTTAGCTAAGTGACACCCAGTGTCAGACTGAGTGGTTCCCTCTTCCAGTCGAGAAAAGAACATGGAAATACAAGAACAGACCTGTCCATTTATGTCCATGTGGGATAACTGAATGGTTCTTCTCTCTTCCTGGGCATGGCAGTGTGTCCTCTGGAGAGTCATACCAACCTGTGGAGAGGCTGAGGAATGCTGGATGCTGTTGTTGGTTTGCAGTGAGTTGCCCCCCCTTCCATGGACACCCAGCTCCCCTGCACCCTCTTGTACCTGTCTGCAGCCTCTTGCTGGCTGTGATCCACTGGGGCACGTTGGTGCAGGGGGATGATTTTAGAAGTCTGATGAGAGATTGAAGATGAGAAGTGACAGATGAGGTGTACCAAAGTACCTTCTCCAGTTGTTCCTTGGAAATGGAAGAGTTTTGCCCAAATAATGTGTTACTATCTTTTCAAGGTCACCCTGGAAAACAAAGGCTGTGAGTGTTCTCGAACTATGGTTTGAAGCAAAGTTATTGTGGTAAAGATTTACTCTCTTTTGATATTTCAGCTGTTTCCTGCTCCAACGCCATCTCTGGGCAGCTGAGATTTCAGTCATTTGTAAATACATTTCACCAAGATGCCTTTGGGATTCTTCCTGAAATTTCTTGGTAATTTCATTAAATAACTGCCTTTAGTTGTCCCCAGATTTCATTTTGATTGACTTTATTAAATGGGCTTTGACTTTCCTGACATTTGAGTAGGAAAAGTTTTTCTTGGCATTTGCAAATGTTTGGCGTTTGTTTGGGTTTCTTTTTCTCTTGTTTTTTTTTTTTTTTTTTCCCTTCTGTAATCAAGTTTTATGACAAGACTTCCAATTCTTTCTGTGCTTATATATGAATATCTAGACCTGCTATCACTGTTTCCCTTTTCATCTCCATTATGTTCTTTTCTGTACTTAAAATTCTCAGTTTAGCTGTTTTAATAGACTTTGGCAAAACTGAGTTATTTTTATAGGCATGTATAGATACACATAATTAGATCTCTGCATCCTGTCTAACCTGTAGTGTTGTTCATGAGCAGCATTTCATAAATTTTGCCTTCTATTCTTATTTGGGGCTTTTAGACAACTTAAATGTCAGATTATTAGTTGTAAATTTTATAAATAGTTAAAAAAATACAAATTTTATGTGCCTGATGAGGAACCTGATATTTTTGAACTTTGTGTTCTCAGCAAATCCTAAATTTAGTGAGCAACCATGGTGAAAGTGACAAGCCATTGCTAATTAAGTTATCATGCTTTGGGCAACTTGCTTATGTGAGCTACTTAAATGGCTATTTGAGGGTAGATATGTATTTTATTTCTCTGGAAAATTTTTGCAGTTAATAATAAAGCCTGGAGTGCCTTGATTTTTAATCCCAAAAAATTAACTTATGTAGAAAGAAATGAAATGAAGGTAAGTAAATAAAAGTTCATTAATAAAACTATAAAGAAAAAAAATGAGCACGGAATATAATATGAAAAGAAACTGGAGAACATTAGGTAATGATGGAGAAAAACAGTGATTTCTTTTTCCCCTCAGTTCTAGATGGAATATCCTTATGGATCACAGTAGGAAGGGAAATGCATGTGGAGAAAAAAAAAGCATCTGACTACAATAAGAAATGATTCTGGGAAAATGAAGAGAAACTAAGAACTACATCCTAGCTGCAGTTATTGTGAAGATAGGAATTGTAGGCTACATCTTTTTTTAATAAGGCAAAGCAAATTTTTTTTTTTTTTTGGTAGTGTATTTGGAGAAATATCCATTAATTCATGTTCAGTGTAATGGAACAGAATGAGAGGAAAGCAATGGCAAGCCTTCTGGAACATCAATTTGTAGTTAGAAATTCAGGCAATAGACATTTATTTGAAACAATTAGTGTGTCTTTTTTTTTTTTTTTAATAGCTAATCTGTGAAGAAAAATACTCTCACAATAAAGGAGGATAAATGGGGAGAACTATCATTCTAGTTTATAGTACCTTTTGACTCTTGGCTCATTCTGGAGAGTAAGGAGACTAAGATTCAAGTTTACATCCCAGCAAAATATGCTTAGCCATATAGATACTCTTGTGGTTGCTTGTCTTGAAAACTGTCTGCTCAATTTTTATTTTTTTGTAAAATTCCATACCTTCCTGTGTTTTGTAAAGCCAGTCTTGCAAATATCCATACAGGAATTTTGAGGTTTCCCAGGTTTTCAGAAGAGAAACAACTTTATTTAGTTTTGGCTTTACATATTTTCAGCTGTTCTGATTTTATTCTTGTAGAATAGTAGTTCCTAAGGACATAACCTCTTCAAAGCCTTGGCCTATGTACATAAGCAATGATACCTTTTGACAGCAATTCCAGAATTTTCTTCTCTCTCTCTCTCTCTCTCTCGTATCTAAAATATCTTCTGAAATTATTTAAGTACTTCTGAAATTTATGAATACGATAAATACTTAGGAAGTCTATACCTAGAATTCAAGGTAGACTTTTAATGATTTTTACCATTCTATCAAATAGCAGAGAAATGTTTTTGAAATTAATCAGATGGTTGCTATTCAGGCCTTTTCATCTTGAGACCTGCCTTTTTTTTGGACACCTAACAGAATGATACATCTATTTTTTTTCCCTCCTCGTTTACGTATTACAATATAATCTACTTTCCCTTTTCCTCTATTCAGTATATTTTGGTTATCTTTTTCAGTGCTGCATTGAGGAAAAATGTTAAATATTGAATCAGATGAAAAGTGAGACAGTATTTTTCTCTTTGTGTTTATTTATTAAGTATAAATGTTTTAGTTCCATGAAGAAAAGCTAAAAGTGAGAATGATGCTGGAAATTTGGAGAAGGATAGCAGCGATGAGAATAGCTTGGTAAGTCTAGTAATAGAGTTTATTTTAGGAAATAGGTTTGACTGTCCATGTCAAAGAGCTGAGTCTGTATTGATTATAGGAACATGGCACTTTTGGATTTCTATGTGGCCTGGTAATATCTTGGAGTCTCTTGGTTGCTTACCCATTTTTTTTTTGAAGAGCTCTTCAAGTTAAAACCTTGCTCTGTTGTCATTTTAACTCTATTTTTTTGTTTTTCATCCTTCTCCTGAAAACATCCTGCTATGTAGTACTAATTTAACTGTTGAGAATACACAGATACAGTAAGCTACAGTGCAATATTTTTAGTATTTCAGTAATATATTATTTATATATCACTGACACAAGTAGTACATGGAAATTCTTTACTGACAGCTTCACAGCAGCACCCTTTTCAGTCTTCTTACATTCATGCTGCCAGGATATTGCATATTTCGTTAGTGTCATTGGGGTGTGAGTCAGAAATACTTTGTGTTGCAATGCATTGTCCCAGTATATTTTAGCTGCATGCATTTTTTGAGTGCCTGTCTGCAAATGCCCCCTACCTCCCTTTAATTTTTGCAGAAAAATGTCTTCATTATCTCATAGAATCATTAACCATTATGCTTTTCAAGAAAATATCTTTGGGATATTCTGTATTTTCTTTGTATCTTTGTACAAAACCTGTTCATTAGGGGTACTAATGGGATTATTCCATGAAACTCTGCCAATAAAAAGAAAGCATGTATGTCTTGAATATCAAGATTTAAATTTATCAAATTAAATCAATATTTTTTTACATGAATGAGAAAAGGCAGTATTTGACCTGTGCTATTCCATAGGAAAGTGACAAGCTGTCGAATTTTCCTCCAGAAGGTTGATTCTCTAGTGCTTACAAAGTATCTTGTCATTTAGGAAGTGACTGCACAGCACTGTTTTTTTAAAAAAATACAATGCAAGGTTAGGAATTTTTAGGAAGAAGTAGAACGCAGGGCATCATGATGACACTGAATGATTCTGTGGTGTGTCTGCATGTTCAGTATTTGATTCTGGTATCCATCTCTCAACATGAAGTAGAAATGTAGTGGATTCTATAAAGGGCAGCAAGTATGATCAAGGATATGCAATAACTTCTCTGCAAGGAGGGTCTAAATTGGCTGGGACTCTTTATCCTGAAAAAGGGAGCTTATTTTAGAACTCTATAAAATCGTAAGTGGCATGGAGAAAATTAATAGGCAAGAAATGTTCACTGTCTCTCATCCAAGAAAAGAACAAGAGTTCAGTGCATAAACCGAACTTGCTGCAGGAAGCTCCAAATAAAAGTTGGCATGAATGTAAATTATGGCTGGACAATTTAAAAGAAAATAAATCTTTGAAGCACTATTTTAAAGCAAAAACAAAGCCCACAAAAAACGCCCTAAACAATGAAACAAACTAAAAACAGTCTCCAAAGGAAGTCTCAGCGTTCCAAAATTTTGAAAATCCACGAACTGTTGGAGTCTAAGGGTATTCTAGGCATTCGTGATATGTACTTGATCCATTCTGAAACTCTTCCATCCCTCCAATTAACTTTTGTTCTTCTAGACATCCTAGGGATACTTGGGTTATCTCTTATACTCATGGTCTGCCAGCAGATTAGCAGGTAGAAGAAAGTTATTTTTAAATATATTTTATTTTTAAATAATACTTGGTGAAGTATTCCTATATATACATATCTAAAGTTAGCTAAAGGTGTTATTCACTTTAGTTCAGTTTAAAGTACTGTGCTGGTATAGGAAGCTGGTTTCCCAAATTCTTGACTTGTAACAGCAATAACATTCTTGCTACTTATATGAAAACGTGCAGAAATCTGTTTTGAGCTTTATGGCATTTTTTTAAGGCTTTGTGGTTTAATTTTCTGTGTATATATATTTGGAAGTAAAAGCTATAAATGTAATGGTGCAAAGCAAATACATTATAAAGAGTGTATATATTTAAGAACACAAGTGGTTCCATATATTCCATTTGTACAATCCCTGCTTTTAAGTAACACTTGGTGAAGGAGTTTAATAGTGTCGTTTTTCTTCCCCTTTTTCTGGCATGCTCTGTCACTATATATAAAGAAATCTCTTCACTAGCACTTACATTGTTACTGGGAAAAAGAAAGACTTTGTTTCCCCCAGCAAAGTCACAGAGGCATGCGGCAAGGAAACCCTATAGGTCTCAAGAAGGTTTTTTGAGGGAGGTGCTCTGATAATCATTTTGACAATGTTGCTAGTATGCAGGTGTGAGTAACAGATTTCATGGCGTTGTTGAAACTGGCCTCTTTACAAAGCTGTGGTGCAAGGACTATTTGTTAAAAAGGCAACCCAGCAGATTGTGCAAAAGACACAATCTCCTGGTCACCTTCCAGTGATAATGAAAGGACGTAGAGGTATTCTGTACTTTGTCCATGAAGAGTACTTGGACCCTGTGTGATTTATTGAAGCAGTTTATCTACAAAAACAGCGTTGCAAGTTTTTAACAAGTAAAAGTATTTAGTTATATTTTAAGATAAAAAATTGTCAGTGGGTCCTGTTTTGTGTTTTAGTTATTTATAGGTTCCTACTGAGTGCCTTGAGCTATGCATATAGAAATCATCTCTGCTATAAAAAGGACCGACTGGTTCCTTCCCAAGAGGATTTTTTCCTGGTACAAAGCAAAATAAAAAAACCGCTTATAGTGCACATCTGCGATATTGTGTAACTTAAATTTCTCCTGCTGCTTGACATTTACTTACCCGGAGTGTAACTCAAGAGAATGGCTTGTCATTGTGATGACTTTTTCTTTAATGAACATGAGTGTGTTAAATTTGAATAACTACATTAATGTGACGTTATTGCTAAAATTTACACACATAAAGTGAGTAAATTTGGAATAATGATTCCCACAATGCTCATAACTTGTCCCTTTTCCTCATGTGAGCTGTACTGTTGTCTGTTACCCTCATTAAGCTTTTGTGCCTTTTTGAAGACAGAGTATTGCTTCTCTAGTGAAATCATTGCCTTTCTTAGATACGGCTTTGGATTTTACTAAGTTTGTAATCATGTTACAATTTCCTCAGCAGTAGTTTAATGTCAGTGAAATAAATACAGTGGGAAAATTCAGAAATATCTCTTTCCTCAAACATTATTTTGGCTCAAATGAGGACAGCATCAGGGACTGAAATTGTCCAGAAGTTCTGGCCAAGGGAAGATCAGTCATCAGGCTTCCAATGGAGGTCAAGCAGAATTTTGGGCTTTTTTTTATTGCCAGGGTATGTTTTGACTTGACTTTATAAAACATCTCTTCTATAGGTATTTTGCAGGCCTACAGTGTTAGCTGTTGCAACATGCTCCAGTAACTGGATTTGTGCTGGCACAGTGACATTGTTTTCTTAGGTGAGATCAATTAACACAACATGCAAATGCTCCAGATTTAATTTAGTTGAATCTAAATGAACAGTTATGCCAGATTATCTGTGTTGGCAGGAGGGTATGAATCTTTTACTGAGAAAAGCTCCATTGGAAGTCTTTGCAGCCAGAGTTGCTGTAAAATTTTTGGAATAAGAGTTTAAGTCCATAGCTTGCATAGCAGATTGGGGAAGATAGGTATTGGCATATCCAAAACTTATTCTCAGAACAGTGTGAACTCTTTGAAAATATGATTTAATCAGAACAAAGTGAGTGACTGTAGAGACAGCAGCGTCTTTTGTTTGAGTAAGTTTAACGTGCGCTTTTACTTATTTTGGAAAATAAAACAAAAAAAAAAGCTTTAAGTTCAAGAAAAGTGTTTTATTATCACTCTTGGAAGCTTTGCTTGCTTTATTTCATAAATAAGCATCCTTCTAATTGGCAAAGGACAGAGTGTGGCTCTGTAATAAGAACGTTATTTCAAGGTCAGGCCCTACAGGACAAAAGGTCCTTTAGTGCTATTATTAGCAAGTCTTTTAGCCAGAGGCAGAGGGCAGGATTGTCAGGCAGTCAGCAGATGTCCCCAGGTGAATTGTTACAGTGGATACCCACAAACCTGGTGTCAACTGTGTAGTTTAGCCCTACACCCAGCAGTATTTAGGCTTGTCTTCCCCTTCAAGGTGGCATCTCCACAGGCTTCTCTGCAGATCAGAAAGCAAAGAATTATTTTGTTTTCCTGTTTAAACAAGACAATTTTCATTGTTCTGTTTTTTTCCTTTTATTTTGTTTTTTTTAAAATCTATAGATGCTCCACGTTTGTATTTATGTACTTGAAGTGAAAGCTTACTAAATTAATCATATGTTTTGCTGATTCGTCTTGTATTCAGCCTGGCTGAGATCTAGCAAAAACCATATAATGCTTCTTGTTTCACGATATGTATTTGGAGCTATTTTTGTGAAGGGATTAATGAAAAATAATCTAATGCATAGGTGAATAATGTATTTCACATATGTCAAAAACAAACAAAAGGTGCTTCATCAAGCATCCTTCAAGTAAATTAACTCTTGAGCTAAAACATTTTATCCTAAGAGTAATTTTCTTTTAATAATTTACAGAAGACACTCATTTGAAAGGTCTTTCACCTTAATGACTGCTGTTGATAGCACAAAGCTCCAGTGTCATCAGCATTCTGCACCTAAACCTGCCATCTGCTGAGGAGCTGCCAGGTACATTAACTCTTATCAACTTAACAGAGATTTGTTTTAAGGGAAGCTGCCTTCTACATAAGAAGTTCAGATTGAGCCTTGACACTTAATCTAAATACTGGAGCTAGAGGGATTTTCCTGGAGGTAATTTTGAGTGATTATTAGTTGATTAAAGTAGTTCTCTGTGTCAGTTTCAATCACGAATTGGCCTTCTGTGTGCCAGAGACAAGGGTTTGTCATGCTGATGGACATTGGTGTGCAACTGAGTGTTTTTCACATAAATTGGAAAGAGCAGTTAGGTAATCCCCTTTTGCAAGCTGTAGCAAATCCCACAGAGTAGCTCTGCAAACATGTCCATCTAGTGCGGTAGCACAAAGCAGCTAAAAGTTAAATACCTTTTTCACCTCCTGTTTTCGTAAGGTAGACTTCCATGTGTGTCAAATTTGTTGTGTATGAGAGAAGTTAATTTAAAAATAAATAGGCATTCTCAGGTAATGAAATTTTAAATATGTAAAAAATGTAATATGACTGAATTGGATATTCATCTTACTGACTATAAAGAGAAGAGCTGATTGTAGCAAATACTTAATTTTTTTTTTCATACTGAAATCAGACGTACAAGCCTATCAGACATTTTGAGCCTATAATCATAGCAATAGTGAGCTCTTGTGCCCTGTTCCAAGTACATTATGGTAGGATTTGTAGCAGAAGACAGGTCTGACTGTGGTTTTCTGCCAGCTTTGCAAGAAGGTACTCAGTTCAGAGGTAAATAATTTTTTTTTTGTCCTCATTGTACCTTTGTAAAATTAGTAATATTATGATGAAATGACTTATTTAAATAAAAGAAGAATCTCATTTGCGAATCATGTTTGAAAATTGTTTTTAGATTTCAGGTTTAGTGTGAAGTAGGAATTCTAATTTCCAGAAATTCCTCTTCGGGATTTTTTTGTGATTAGTTGCTGTTAACTTAGAATAAAGAAAAGTGACCACGTAGTAATCACATTTCCATCTGCATTAACTTAATCAAAACTCTTACTTGACAGCTCTTATTTGGTTAGTTCTGTTGAGAATTGCATATGATTTCGTATGGCTAATTTGGATAATTCATGAATTTGCCTCCTTTTAGTCTTGAAGAGCTGGTATTTGGAAAGGCACGTGTCGGAAAAGATTTCTTTAAGATATAATGGCACGGATCTACAGCTTGCAAAAAATGGTAACTGAGGAGGCTGCTGGGGCTGTCATGTCACTCAGAGGAGATCTGGCACAGGAAGGGGTCTTGTCCACGAATCCTTGTGTGAGGAAAGAGGGCCCATGGGGCTTCCTGAGGCCAACCATCTGGCACATTGATGTTGGACTTGAGTGCATAGCCTGTCCCATGGTGTAGAGAAGGAAGTTTCTGGAAAAAAAAAAGTTTCGATGCTGTCTGCTGCCTTCTTCTGGAATTTCCTGTTTTGTGTTTCATTTGAGGTTGCAGTTTGCATTTTTATTTTCACAGATGTGTGCAAGTTCTGATGTACATTGTACAGAATCAGAAAAGATAGCCACCTGTCCTACTCATAACATCTTTCTTCAGAGAAGCCTTAACTTTGTATTATTCATGTTAACTTTAAATAGGTCAACATTAATGCAGTATTTCCAAGCCCATATTTTCCCCAATTTCTTGATTTTGTCATTCTTCAAATTCTTTTTTGGCAATTTTTCTCCCAGGTTCTGTGAATTCCAGGCGAGATTGATTAGGGTATATAATTAAGATACATAATTAAGATTCTGCTTATCATACAAGGGCGGAAAAGAAAATAATTTAGTTCTCCCACTTCTTGACTAATGTAAAATTCATTTTTTTTACATAGTATTAAAGGTTGCATTAACTTTTTTTCCTATGTCTCTTCTTTGTACATTATGCCCAATTTGTACTTACTGTGGCTCTGAAGATTTTTTACCCTGAAGTTCCTGTGGAAGTGAATAGCAGGAATATGATTTTGAGTATGACAATTCAGATTTTTACATTTGTGTCAGATAAGTATTGGATATTCAGTAAATTTTGGTTTTACATTTTCATATGTTCCATTTAATGTATTTATACAAGAATGATATTGGCCAGTTTTGATAGAGGGAGATGAAAAATGTCTTTCTGAGCTATTACCAAGTAGCAGCTGAGGGAGGGAGAGGCTTAAGTGGGTGTGAAACCTTTTATCAGGGATTTCTAATTTTTGATAGATTTCTGTACATTACTTACTAAAAATTGGCAAACCAGATTCATGGTGTTTATGAAGGTTCTCTATGTGATGAATTGTACTCTAGCTCCTATTGTGGACCTGAATCTTCTACTGACTTAACTTTCAACCGACTATTGGGGAAGTAGATATCCCCAATGAAGTTAAAAAGAATAATTTCTTTAAAAAAGATGTAAGTGTACTATCCTTTCTGAAATGAAGGTAATACTAGTTACTTTAGAAAATTCCTTTGTATATAATGACCATTACATGTCTTAGACAAGAGAAGGAAATTTGGGGCACCGAAACACTTTTACAGGTTAAACTATAAATTTTTATGTGTATATACTCCTCTTCTTCACCTTCTGTCCTCCGCATGATCCCTGCACTGAGTTCAAATGCTGTGCTGGGAAGGAATAGTGTTGTGTGGCTATGGATTTTTTTTTTAATTTTTATTGTTCTTTTAGTTAAATAAATGGTGTCTGTTTATGAAGGAAATGGGTATTCTTTTGCAAGAATTGGCCTTCTTTGTTGGCAAATGGTGATGGAGACACAGAGAGATATATTTTGAAGGAGACTTGATCCAGAGAGGTGCCTTGAAGCAGCCGTGCTGGTTCTGCTTCATGCCAGCTTTGTGGTTGCTTGACCACTGAAGGATGCCATAGTCATTCTGAATCTTTGAATTGATGATTATCTGGAATAGGATTAGGAAGAGAAGGGTCAAATTGAAAACTGCATCAATTTATGTGGCTTTATTCTTAAAATAAGACAAATGAAGCACGAGATTGTGGTGCATGTAAGAGTAGTATTTATCTATTGCTGCTCTTCCAGTCTGGTAGTGTTGCTTTTCCCTCAGAATGGTAATTTGTGGCTGCTGCATGACCACACTTGGCAGTGTCATGTGGAGAGGAGAATTGGATACAGCTTTCTGGTCAGTCATGAAGGGGGTTTCAAATTTGCCTTGAAAATTCAACCAAATTGAGTAAGTGGTTGTGTTGGTTAGACAAATAACAGTGAAGCTACTAAAATAAACCAGATCTTTTTTTTATCTTGCCCACACTACCGTGACACCTTTTAGGATAAAGAGGATAATAAATGTTATTCAGTTGGTCTAGAATGGTTACAGTTGTGAGATAATACAGATGGCTGTTCAGCTTGTTCCCTAAGTCAGTATTGTACTTGGAGATGTGCTTTACTGCTTGTATCACTGAAGTGGCGTTCAGGTGAAGAGGAATGTAATTGATTTAGCAAGGATGCACTTTCAAATACAGCTATATATTTTTCCTTAACAGTAAATAAATGGAAAAGGAAATTACGTGGGGGTTTTTTTGTTTTGTTTTGTTTTTTTTTTTTTTTGCAATGCATCATTCTCTTTAGCATTATAAGCTTACTTTCAGGTGTTCTTCTGAATGTGCAGGTTTTTTCAGCCAAACAATCTACTGGGAATTTCAACAATTCAAATAAATCTCTAGGCAGTAGATTTTTTGAGACTTTATTTAAAATAAAACTTCAATGATTTTTCCCCCAGGATCTTAAAAGGTTTGATATGATTCACTTTTTATTTACTAGACTTATATTTAGATGTTTCTATTGATTGCATTCTGAACTATAGTAGTTTATCACAAAAATATCTTGTTCTCAACACAAGATAATCTTTTGAATTGCTCTCCTGACTTGCCAATATGTGTGTATTTTGAAAATGTTTCCATACAGAATATCTCCTGATATTTATGTTTTAAGATAGAATTCCCGAGTTGTTGACCAGAGGAAGAGTAAATGCCTGACATGTTCTGTTCTTGCCATCTGATGTTGTGACCACCTTGCTGTACTTCTCCCCACACCCGCCCAGGCTCTGAAGAAGTGTACAGAAATAATTACATAGATTAATCCTTCAAAGAACGAGCCTGGTTCTTGGATATATTAATTGCACTTTGTTAGAATTTAGTTGGTTTATTTTTGTGCTAACATAATATTAGAACATTGTACCATGAACGTGGTATTAGGTGAGTCTCTGGAATACCTTGGGACATTTGTCCACCAAGCTGATGGGATTTGTTTTTTCTTTTTGAAATAAAAAATCCCTAGAAACCTCCAATGGATCCAAACTCCAAAGACAATGATTTTTCGTGTGTCTTTCTGTATAATGCTTAGACTTTTAGACCTTATGGAATTCATAAGTAATTTGTCCTTTTTTTTTTTTTCTTTACTCATTCTTTCAGCTGAAGATACATAAAAGATACCATGGATGCTAATTTTTTTTTAGGATAAGAGGAAATGGAATGAAGTGCTGAGGCAGGTTTAGGATTAGGCAGATTAGGAAAAAGCCCTTCACCCAGAGAGTGATCTATCACTGAAACAGAGTCTCCAGGTAAGTGGTCATGTCTTCAAACCTCTCAGAGTTCAAGCATGTGGTGGTCATATGGTTCAGTTTTAGGTAGTCCTGTGGGGATCAAAGAGTTAGACTTGATGATTGTGATGGGTCCCTTTCAACTTCAGAGATTCTATGATTCCAGCTTGCATAGAAATGGAGAGTGACAGTGGTCATTAACATTCTTCTAATGAAAAAATTGCAATAATTAGCATATTCTAATATAACACTCACAAACTGAGAACCTAAGTACATGTGATAAAAAAGAGACAAATGTGCTGAAGGTTTGTAACAAAAAAGAAATTACAGATTTCATGTAGTATTTTATTTAGTTGCAAACGAATGTTTTAGTCAACAAAAACTGTTCAATATTAGCTTTTCTGTAAGAAGACAAGTGTAAAGCACAAATGTAAAATAGCTAAATGAAATATTTTCAGTGAATGCTTCTTACTTTGTTCATTTGATCTGAAGAGAATATTTTAGGCATTTTAATTTAAACTGATCTAGCTGCTCAGAGAAATATTTTGACAGGAATTCTATTCATGGATGTTTATCATTTTCATTGTAGAACATCTGTCTGCCTTAAATCTACTGAATGTGCTGGTGAAGATGTCATTGCAAACGGATTCTTGTAAATGGCTGAGATACCTATAATTACCGTATCCAGCTTTAATATAAATTGTTTATGTATTCCTTGTGTCTTCTGCACAGTAGTGTGATTTAGTAAAATGAACCAGTGTCTAAAGGCAGGATTCAAAGTACATTTTACTCCATTTCCAAAACATTTTTTTCTGTAGTTGTCTTAAAGAGAGTAATTTCTCTGTGGTAAGTCCTTCATAAAACCAGCATAGGAGCAGAATCAAAATAATTTTGAAATGCAGAATGGGTTTCAGTTATATCAATTTTAAATTCTGGATATCAAGCATACTGCTATATACCTGAAATACGTTCTGCAGCTCACAGGATACCTAAGGTTGTAAGGCTCCCTCAACTCCACCTCAGTCAGATATTTATACAGATTGATGAGATCTCCCCTAAGCCTTCTCTTCTCAATTTCCTTTGTTCATTTGTGGCCATTTTTCTTACAGTTAAATTTTGGCACCTTATGATATCATACCTCTAGTGTATGGAGATTTTGAGGGATAGTTTTGGAAGCTTTCTTATGGGATATATAATGGAAATTTAAATCCTGGATTGACAGATAACAGCATCCTCAGGTTCCTTTAAACATAGATCAGTGAATAGTAACAACATGGATAAAAATACTAAAATTGTTCTAACTGAAAAAAGAAAAAAAAAATGAAGGAGCTGTCTAGCTGTCAGAGGTTGAGCTTTAATCCTGTAAGTCATGTCAAGAACACTGTGTTTTTTTTTGTATTTATATGAATGATGCTGAATGAACCATGTGATGGGCCCCTTTTAAATTACCAGATCAGTGGTAGATTTGTCCAGTTCCCATTGAGGACCATTGGATCACTCTCTATGTGAGTTAGAAAGAGTTGAAGTGAAAAATTAGGATCAATGCCTAAGAGAAAGATTCTTAACAGTTATTTTTGAAATGATCAAATGCAATTCATATTTGAACTACCTCTTCATCAGAAGCCCACTCTCCTAAACTTAGAACTCATGCAATACAGAAGGCAAAAGCAATAATAAAATGGGTGTTTATTTCTTCTGTGCAAAAGGATGTGTATCTGCCTGCATTGCCAAGAGCACCAGGAATAGTTTCAAGGTCCCATCTTTAAAAATACTGACAAATGTTGGGGAATGAAAGGGGAAAAAGAAAGCACATTGTGCATGATGTTGTTAAAAATTCCTTGAAAAGGAATTGCAAAGGCTAAGTAGGAACTCTGTAGTGCCTGAGAGAATTTATTCTTGCTTCTGTTTTGGATTCACTGGAGCTTCATTGGAAAAGTCTTAAAACTTCAGCTAGTGTGCTCAAGCATGACAATGCCTCGGCCTTTTTGTAGGCATTGAAATTAGTCCTGCAGAAATGTATGTATATAGTTCTTGTCTTAGAGATTCTGTCAGCAAGCAAAATTGTAATTATAACTGTGTACTGTAGCAAGTATATTATGAATCTCTAGATGAAGCAAAATGCAGGCTGGCTCGTATTTTAATTTTATGCACTTCTGTAGGACTGCTTCCTTGCACAGGTTGATAGGATATGTACACCTGCAAACTGTAACAGGTTTTTCAGTAGTCAGGATTTGGGTTGGTTGTTTTGTTTGGGTTTTTCTTGATTTTTTTGTTTGTTTGTTTTTACAAATAAATTTTCACTCAGTTAGTTGATCATTGTCCCAGGGATGTTTGTACTTCATACAACTGATTGGAGTTGTTGCTGCCTAGAGAAACTCATGATCAAATACCTATGAGAGGTGGCTTCACATGACATCTAAGTTGACTGTCAGTTGTATTGGATTTACTGCCCTGATGCGGAGTAGCTGATTTATTCATATGCTGCAGTATGTTTCTCTGTCAGATTTTGTCTGCACTCACTGTTCTGGTGGAACTTAAGACCAGTGTAGCTTCGGTTCTTACTAATTGGTTTCTGTGAAAATGCATTTTATTTATTTCTTGCATAGCTCTCCTCAAATTCAGAATACGAAGGAATATTTTGAAATCTCAGGATTTTTAATGAGTTGGAAAGAAATACCTTTGAAAGGTTGGTTTTGGGTAATCCAAAGCAAACCACCTTTACTTTCCAAATTTTTTAACTTTGGTGTTAATTATGTTCACAACATTAAAACTTTTGGGCAAGTATAGAGATAGTCACCAAAGTATGACTGAGAAAACCTACAAGTAAGTACTAAAAAAAATAAATAATAATTAAAAAAATTAAATAATAAACCAGTCACCAGCTGTCAGTTTAAATTTAAACATAATACCTGGTTCTTACTGTCATGTGCTTTTTTATTGTTCAAGCATGGTGCTCCTTTCACAGAATAGTATAACACACTCTGGAGAAATGGGAAGTCTCCAGGCCTGGTGTGCAGTAGCCACATTATCTGTCACTCTTATGTCTTATGGGTTTTTTTAGCATTTATTTGTTTGGTTGGGTTTTTTGTTTGTTTGTTTTGTTTGCTTGTTTGGTGCTTTTTGCTGCTTGTTGTTTTCTTCTGTTCTTCATCCCATCCTTGTGCTGGAACTGTCTTGCTGAGACTTTATACTTTCCAAAATCTGTATCACTGCTGAATGCCTGTATATGATTTTTATACCCAGCTGTGGTGAAAGCATGTCCTGTTAAGATGTAGAAGAAAGGTGAGACTTCCTTGCTGAGGCAAGCCCATAAAAAACCAGAAACATTACATAAAAGGAAATACCATTTTGCAGTCATTAAAAACATTTTAGGTGGGTGGAAGGTTTTGGTGCTTTGTTTTTTTTTTTAATTGGAGTTCTTTTTTTGTTTTTCTTTTAAATTTTATTTTGTTATTTTATTTGACCTTCCTTGTCAAATTTATCTTGCTTCATGACTCTGTTTCAGTGTAACAATCCTAAATTAAATATAACTTTTGGGAGAGATTTAACTTCCATACATTCTGTGAATGAGTTCTTGTTTTCCAAATTCTTTCTGTTTTCAGTGCAAGGCTAAGCTCATTTTTCACAAAAACTTAACAAGGAAATATGAAGGATTTTTTGATTGATGCTGTATATTTTTTGAGTGACTGACTGCCAAAGAGAAAAGGGAGATAAATCTATTTTGCACATTTCAACCATGAACACATAGCCATAATGGTATGGTAGGAAGCATTTATAAAACTAGATGTATTCCAGATATAACCCGTAATACAGACCAGTTCTAGTGATCTCTGACAGAAGTTTGAAGCAAGGAGACTTAAGTGACCCTCAGCTGGAACAGAAATAGAAGAAAAAGTGCTTACACTGTGAGGAATTCCTACAAATATTTTCTCTGTCCTCAGAGAAGGACAAAATACTCCTTCTTAGGAGCTAACAACAGAAAAAGTTTTCTTCCTGACTGTAGTTTAGCTTTTCATCTTTGGCATTGTCTGAAATACTATCATTCTTTCATTTAGTGTGCTAATTATGTGTTCAGCTTCTGAACTATTCCAACATTTATTTTTCTGCCCTAAAACTTCAACCTAACTCATTTTTCCTTATCTTGTATTTGTATGGGTGGTGATTAATATTCCTGTCTTACCGGGTCTTCTTAACGGGACCTTTCTTCACTGTGTCAATTTGATTTTGAATTCAGTCTTTTCCTCTGGTGTGCTTTCTGTCCCTTCATTCTTAATTAATCTGCCAGTTTATGCTGCATTCTATCATCCAATTGTTAATGTAACTAATGAAAAATATTGGACACAGGACACATCCCAATACAGCCTGTTAATACATATTTCTCATTTGGAGAAATTATTGACAGTTACAACTTGGTCAGTTGTCTCATAACTTAAGCATTATTCTCCTAGAAGTTTCACTTAGAGTATTTTTTATAAAATTTGCATGGAAAAAATAATGTAAAATTGTGTCAAATGGCTTTGAGAATTAGTGTATGCTTTTCTTCTCTCCATAAGGCCCTTTACATTGCCAAAAGAGGAGTCGTGTTTTTATATGAATGTTTTTGACACTTTCATGTTGGGTCTTTTTCATCCTCTTGATACATTTTAGGTGCAAAGCTTAATTATTTGGTGTTTTTCTGCAAATTGAAATTAGCTAGATTGCCTGTAACTCCACAATATCCCAGTTTTCCCATAGCTCCCATAATTTTTCTCAGTCCTAGCTTTTTTAGGCAGACTTTGTGTTGCCCCTTTCCTAGTTTTCTTACAATTTAGCTGCCCAAGTTGAATTCTCAAAGAACACTGACAGCTCAGACTGCTGGATTGTTTGGGAATTTTTTGTTTGTTGGCTGT
This sequence comes from Trochalopteron elliotii, assembly GCA_024734555.1. NCBI lineage: Eukaryota > Metazoa > Chordata > Aves > Passeriformes > Leiothrichidae > Trochalopteron > Trochalopteron elliotii. The sequence continues at coordinate 2,468,308 of JANPWX010000338.1, forward strand.
TTGTTGTTGTCGTTTTGTTGGGTTTTTTAACCATTCCAAAGCTTTGCTGTCAGCAGACAGCAAATAATCTTGTGGTGTTTGTACCCTGAGAGTGTTGCATGTGGGTCAAATTCATCCTGACTCCAGTATTTTTCCCCCACTGTTATTTATGGACACAATAGTGAGGAACTGAAATGAAACTGCAGACGTCTGTTTCCTTGTAATATTTAGACAAACAAGTTGTGATAAAGAGAGCTAATGGAATATAAGCAAGTTTGTTTAGTGTAAAAGCTCAGCTCTACTACTTCCATAGTTTTTCTGCATGTGAAGGAGCATTTTGTTGTGTTCTTGCTAAAGATTTCTCCAATTAAGTCAGAGACGTGGGATTGTTGTAGTGTTATGAATATTACTAATTATATTTTCACTGTATAAATATTCTCTCCATACAGAGTGAGGCTCATTGACACTTATTTGTGCCTCCTGTGTGATGGCAATGCAAATCGCTATGGAGAAATAACCCCCACAGGTTTGTTTATTTCCTTTCAAGCCTGCTTTTGCTGGTGTTGCAGAGATGTGCTGAAGATCCTCTAGGGCCAAGGGGGTGGTTTGGCTCAGATCCAGAATCCTTTACAAGTATGGAGGGTCAGAACAAAGGATATGAGTCTTTAAGAGATTAGTACCAGTATGCAAACTGCTCTAAATCCCCCTGCAGTGCACACTTGCACGGTTTTGCTGTGCCTGGACTGTCTGCCTTAGCTGGAGAAGATTCCTTGCTTCACACAAGCAACTGTTTCAAAAATGCTGGTCTCATTGTAGGCTTCAGAATCTGCACTGAGTGCTTTGGGGACAAGTTCTTGTGTTTTCAAAGTCCTCATTTGAATGTCCCACTGTAAAAAGGACATGTGAAACTGGGGTTCCTTTCTCTCCAGTTGTTAATTTTTTTCCCATGTGAATTAGGTGAATTATTGAACCAAATGAGCATAGTGTTTATTTAAATGGAGAGATTAATTCTGTGTCTGATTCCCTAATTCTTTGCATTTTTCCTGACCTTTTCTCTTTTTCAAGACTGGTTTTCTTAGTTTTTGTAAAAACAAGAACATACATTTGTGCTTAGTATTTAAATTTTTTCCTTGCTGAGCAATTTTCCAAGAAGCAGTTCAGTTTCTTGCAAGGTAAAGATGAGGTGTTAAGGTGAGTCAAAACTCTATGATTGCTGTGTTTTGTTGTGTAAACTGCACAAATTGCATGAATATAGGAACATACCATTGGGTAAAGTCATGAAGAATGTGGGCAACTTCAGCAAGCATTTGAATATTTTCTACTCCAAATACTAGCTGAATTTATGAATTCTCTGCTCAAACGGATGCAGTATACTGCTCCCTAAACATGGTGACAAGTTGAACATTGTCTGTGCTGAAAGTGTCCTTTGAACACCTTGTTTCTGTTCCAGAAAACATATATGAATGCAGAAGATCTGCAAATTATTAAAAAATCCTTCATAAGGATCAAAAAAAAAAAAAAAGAAGTGATACATTAAAATCTGCCTTGTTAGAAGTTTTGTACAAAATTCTGCATTTGGATGCAGTTCCTTCAAATAAAGCAATAGGCATTGAAACCACCCTTATTAATCCTAAATATCCACTTTCTTCTAGTAATTTTTATAAAATTTGCATGGAATCTTGGTGATGCATTTCTTAATAGCAGGAAGTAGCAAACCTGGGTACTAACAACCCTGGATTATGAACATGCCTTTCATTTTCTTGTTACAAGTGGCACACATGAACATGTGTGTATATGAACAAAAAATTGTTTTATGCAAAAATATGGATGTAAGTGTTCTTTCTCTTCATGTCTTAAACTTTGCTAAGTTAAAAAAAAGAGTGATGCTGCATACAGTTTGATAAATAATCTGATTTGAATATAATATTTTAAAATTCTAGAAAGCTTACCAACACCTACCTGTGGCAGGTGCAGGGACGACCCAAGGAACAAGGCAGACACAGGCACGCAGCAGGTCAAGGGAGGGCTTCTACTTTATTCTTTAAATCTGACTCCATATAAACATTTTTACAAAAGGCCAGAGATTGGCTACACAGGTTGCCACCTCTTGACCTGGATGGTGAACATCACCGTCCATCACATTTCTCCACCGATAGCAGAAAAATGTAAACAATAGATAAATGCTAAAAATACATACTGTTTTTGTGAAGCTGCGTGAGAAACTCCAGTTCAAGGCTGTAACAATCAGAAGGCTTTTGCATCAGGGTGACTCCTACCTGTATTTTATTACATGGAGTTCACTTTTGCCCATGAAACTTTTTCTTACAGTTCTGTTTAGAAAATTTCCACTTCCTTATTTGCACCTGTATGTTCTCTGCTTTCCTTTCTACACCTTAATGGGTGTGAACATTTCTCAGTGAGATGCTCTCCTTAGAACTATGACAGTACTGCATGCTGCCCATTGAGAAATCCTCCTCCACAAATTGAAATGAAGGAAACTAGGAAATTGTGGTGAATTATAATTGCATTGTAATTAAGAATAGGGCTAAAAAAGAAGATTTTTTTTTTCTGATGTAGGACCAACTAAGTATTCCTTAGAGGCACTAAGTTATTAACATGCTAATGAATTTTTTTTTTTTAATTCTGACTGAGTTTTAGCCAGCATGAAAATTGCCAGCATTGACATTCAAAAGAGTTTTTGAATTGCTAAGTGGAAAATTGAAGAGAAATTGATGTTTTACAGTAGAGTGGATCTTTGATTAAATGTTACATGCAATCACCAGTTTTCCCAAAAAGGTGTGGGGCATAGCACACTTTAGGAAATACTGTGCTAGTACAAATGTTATACTCCTTATGTGAATGTGTTTTATGGGACATGGGTAATATTGTAGTCTGTGGATCACTATTCCCAATTTAATATCACTTCATGTTCTCTCAAAAAGAGGAAGAACTAAATAATTGCCAGAAAGAGGAACAATGCAACCCAGACTGATGTCTCAAGTAACCATATTATTTTCAGTAATAGTAGGGGACTTAAATGAAACAACCAAACAAACTCTTGGTTGTAGGAGAACTCATGTCCCATCTATAGCTGTAGGATTATACTCCTTATATTGTTAAATGTTCCCAAGGTTTAGTAATTTTCTCTTATTTATATAGCTTACTTTTGTCACAGATGTAATATGATTTCATTTGAATTAAGGATTTGAGAGAAGAACCATTCTTGCTTTTTTGATTGGTTGGTAATAATTATTAGAAATGCCTTCTAAAAGGGCAGAAAAGGGCCCCTTACTTGTCCTGATCCTTAAATCTGCAATGCCAAGCAGGGGATGAAATATCTGTCCTTGAAACTTCCCTGCTAGAATACTCTTTGTGATCACGAAGATGCATAAAATGAGTGTTCTGATTGCTGCTGTTGACATAGAAGAATTGATGTTTACTAAGGTATGTTGGATGTCTTTAATATCTGAACAATATGACTTAAATTTATTTTGTTTCTTTTTGGCAGCCAGTAGTATGGATTTAATATGTTTTAAATCAAGTTGCTGGATTCAGAGCAAGTTCATTAAGGACTATGATAATGAAATGTTAGAACAAGCGAATTACGTTTCAACATGAATTAAGGCAAGCACAAGTTTAACAAGGTTCGTGAACTGGACTGAATTTATTAGGCTTTCCTTATCTTCTCTTTTATGTTATTAATTGAAAGAATATGTAAATCAAATAAAAACTCTGAGGATGTGAACCCATAGAAATTAAAGATAAATACATGCTGTACCCTGAAGTCCTGAGTTTCAATTTCTGCAGAGGGTTGATGTTCACCAGTTCTGAGCTTTTTCCCTGTGATCTGGTTAGAGATTTTCACATATCCAGTAAAATTTGGTTACTGAATTCTAGGTGAAGAATTGCATAAACTTCTGGAGACTGTGAGCTGTTGAAAAAGTGCCTTTGTTCCTCAGTCATTGCCTATGAACTGTATTTCTGTTATAAAAAACCAAGAGTTAGGAAGCTGGCATGTCAGACTATCCACTTGCTGCTGTAAATCCATGTCCCTCTCTTCTCACCCTTTCCCAGGAGACTTTATGCCTTTGCTAGGAAACCTGCATGTCATCCCCTTCTGTCAAGTAACAGTATTTGAAACAATCTCTCTAGAACTGAGCAGAGATTCTATTTTTTTACAAGATCATGCTAATTTCAGTGGTGGTATTGATTTATTATGGAGTTCAGGCCACACACACTGGAAATACTGCATACAAATACATTTAAGATGAGCTTAATTCAACTTCTTTACTTGAGTACAAACAATAAGCATTCAATTATAAAAGTAACTTTATTTCTATTGAAGGCCTAAAGTAATTTGGATTGGAGGGAGCTCCTGACGGCGTTGTTATTGCTGGGATATACTCAGTGTGTGTGTGTGAGTGTGTGTTGGTCTCTGGTAGATGACATTGGCAGCATTGTGAGCAGAATGCAGTGCTCCATGGAAACGATAGAGACGTCAGGGAATGGTTCATCCTCACTCAGCTCTGCCTGGGGCAGTAGTGGTCCATGGTGGGGAAGGACTGACACGCATGGGCGCCACAGATCGCTGTTCCTGCCATGTTGCTGGACACCTGTTTGTTCCAGCAGGAGTTTTGGTTACTCGCTCTGCGTTAATTTTTTACACTGGCGTTAATTTTCGGATGTTAGGATTCTGCTTTTCAAAGGGCTGCCTGAGCTAGCAAAATCCTGATCTTAACTTTGGTTCCTTTGCAGGCCACTCAAGTTTTCTACATTTTCTGTGTTTGTCAAGATGAATACAGTTGTCCCTCAGTTGGGTTAAATAAACATCGTAAAAATTCAGTCCATCCCAAATATGGTGCAATATTTTCCTGAATTTAACCAGTGAAACAAAATCCAGGGGAAGAGTCTAGAAGAAATAAATAAACAAACTAGTTTTTAAATTTTGAACCCTAATTCTCACAGAAAAGCATTTCCTGCCAAGTACTTGTCCTCAGTCTATTACTCAAATGCGACTAACTTCTCACTCGTTGGGTAATACTTAAATGTGTGGGAAGATACATCTACCTGCATCCTGCAAAATCTGTCCCACACTGTTTTGGTAATAACATTCAGCTATTTTGGAAAACATTACAAGTTCAAAGCATTAAACAAATATTGGCTGATTAATTGAATAATTTAAAAAACAAAGTATACTTGCAGCAATGCAGAAAGCTGTGCTTAGCACATAGTAAGTAGCAATACATGGATTTCAAGTGTCTTTAGCAGATTTAGAAGATACATTGTATTGTGTGAATACATTTGGCTAAATGTCTTAATCTGAAATAGTTTCACATTTATAATGACTGGACTTCATGACACAAAATTACCAAAAGTATCATGATTTTTTTTTTAAACTCCGTGTGACTACTGAAAATACTTGCATGTTTCCCTTATCTAATGATGTTCTTATGATGGAATAGTACTTTAATTCTTATACAATAATTGCTTATTTTAGAAATTGCAGAACTACCCATATAAGTTAGGCTAAAACAATCAGCAGAGTAAACTAATTGCATGTATATCTAAGTGTATGTATATATACTTATCTATCTCTCTCTCTGTATTATCTCTATATCTCCCCCCCTTTTAACATTTTTTTTGTCTTTTTCTTCACTGATGAGCTATTAGTAGAATGGGTTCTTGTTCCATATTGTGAAAACAGAAAGCTCTTGTGTATATGTTCAGAAATGTGACTGTTTATGGAAGTAAGTAACATTTGCAAATTACCCTCAGGTCATCTGCTTCTTTCATTACTCCTGCAAATTATTGGAGCCCAAAATCTCATATCTGAAGGATGAACTCTGCAAAGTCAGCATGAGAGGAAAGCTCAGGGTTGGAATAGCTTGGTTTTGTTATGTTGCTTTATGCCAGAATTTACCATGTTTGATTGTACATTTTGTCAAGGTTGCTGGTTTTTATCTCTGTGGTGAGCAGAAGGCACCTGCAGGCAGAATAAAAGGCTCTTTGTCAGCTTATCCCACTGTGAAAAAAATGCTCTCTCAGGAGAAGAAAATCCTGTGCTAGCTTCACAGTTGTGAGAAAATACTGTGCCACTGTGAAGCTTACTCATACCTTGGGTGTTGGCTACCCTCTTTCATTTTACATTTCACCACTGAGATACTTGTGCTTCTAGTCAGCTTGCCCTCAGAGGAGACCTGTCCACCTTCTGGTATCTCTTTTGATGGTTCAAGTGGTGACAGCAGGAAGAGTGGTAGCTGCTTTGTTTCTTACCATAACACCTGTTAGTAGATGATTGTGATACTGGCTGTGATACTTGGCTGTAATCAAGCACACACCAGGTGTCCATCACATGGCAGTCATGTGACAAACATGTCAGGCACATGCCTGGCACATGTCATTCACATGCCAATCATGTGCCTGGCAGATGACATCAGTATGTCCATCATCTAGCAATCATGAGCCTGACACTTGTACAGAACAAAATTTGAAATGTAGTGACTTAGCGTTGCTTGGGCTGTAGGGCTCTGAGGCTGTTGCTTGTCTTTCTCATTAACATTTAAGTTTGTGCAAGGAAATTTGAAAAACTGTTCTCACTTTGTTTGATTAATTCTTAAACGAAGACCCCTGCAGCAATGCTTGATATATAAGAAGTATGCAGTATAGATGATCACTGCTTTGGTTTGTGTGTGAATTCTCCTTGTGATGAAAGTTTCAGACTTTGCTGAAGCAGCAAAAAATGGGTGATGTGGAATGAAGTTCAGTCAATGAAGAGTGATAAGTGCAGTGATCAGTAAGTGGGTGATTTGTGAAAAGCAGTTGATGACAGTGAGTGTGTGTTGGTTCCAGATGTGTTTGCTATAGGAGCAAGGCACGGTGAGGTGGATAACACTGCTAAACTGCAAGGTAAGCCATTCCCATTTTCTTCCTGATAGTCAAACTTCATTACAAATGGCATTATTTGGCTGGATTTAAATAGTGCTAAATAAAATAATGATGATTTTGTCTAAACTAGGGAAATGAGGGATAGGATGCAGTAGTCCCTTGTGTGCAGTGGCTTAGGGGAAGGTCACTTGTTCAGTTATTTGGTTTTAGACTGTGGTTTTGATGGCTTTGCTTTCATGCAGTGTTCACTCTTCATATGCCTCTGTGACAAACAAAATGAAAATGTGACGCGGATTTCAAACGGATTGCCATTAAAATGAAGCAAAAGTAAATTAATGTGTATTGAGAGATGAATTTTTTTAACTTGGTTGCCCATAATTCAATAGTTTTTCTTCTGTCAAAGAAACTTTTCGGGGAAGAAACAATACATAGGTTTACAATTGAAGCAGTAATTTGACATTGTTTGGATGTTATTAGCTTATAGATCTTCTCCGATTGATCACATATATGTTGACTATTAGTTTAACGAATTGTGGCTTTGTGAGTCATACACTCAACAGTGAAGTTTTAGCTATTGTAATCTTCGTACTTGTTAATCATTAAAGGTTTCCCTTTTCTGATTTTTGTCATGTAACTTCTTACTCATGCAGGTAATCCCATTAAAATTCACAGAGACTGCTAGTGTGAATAGTCTGGATCTAAATTAATAAAGGAATCTCATTTCTATTCTTCTTGAGTACAGGTATATAAAACACTGAAAGTGCTTTAAGTGTTCTTTAACCCAAGGTGTAAAAGATACCATAAATTAAAAAAGTGACAGTTTCTATAATACATATAATAATATAATAATACATAGAAGGAACCGCAGAAATTATGGTGACTGCTGAGATGCTGAAATTACTATGAATTTCCTTTAGTTAAAAGGAAAATGGGGATCTGATTCTGCTTTTCTTGCATTGTTTTTATGCCAGTGTAGTGCCACTGACTTCTGTGGCTGTCAACCTGACTTGCATCTGTGTAGTATCTATTTATCTTGCCATTTCCAGAAAACTGATCCAGTTAGTTGTCTGGGTTTTTTAGTGGGAAGAGCACCATGTTGTAAAACTCTGTCAATAGCTAAAGGTCACTACTACCACCTCTATTTTCTCTAACTTCTCTAAAAAGTACATTTAGATCAAAGTTATGTACATATCCAGCAACCTTCAGTGTTTTAGGTTATGAGGTGAATTGGAGAAGGTAATTCTGAGAAAAAAACCTTGAAACATCAGACACTTTAATATTTTGTCAATTGTCCTAACCTTTTGCCATAAAATTATTTTTCAAAATGAGTTAATCTTGAAAATTTCATATATATTTTATCAGTACTCTTAAATGACTTCTACTGCTAATGAGTGTTTTAATGCAAAGTTGAGTCACCATTCTTAAAAAATAAGTAGTTGAGCAAATCCCAGGAATTTTTATAAACCCATTCCATGTATAATAGAGTTTATAAGCTGCTTCATCTGAATCAGCATGCCTGAAGGAAGAAACTTCATAGATCTTCCAGGGCTTTGAATTCTACCATGCATGACTTCTCAGGGATTTTCAACATTCTCAGCCCTACCCGACAGGTTGAGAGACATTGCAGATGGCCAGCAGAGCTGGAAAGATTTTACATACTCAGCAGCAGTCGTTTCTGCAGATCACAGTGGCTGAGCAAAGTGCTTAGGGTCTGTGCTGTGAGCACTTGCTGCAGGGAAGTGCTGCCGTGAAGGTCTCCCAGAGAAAGCTGGAATGCATCAGCTATTTTACTCTCTGTGTGTGCGTGTGTGGTGTTATAATGTTATGCCCGTGCTTTCCGTGATTCTTTTTCAGAAATGTATCCAGTCATCAGAGGATGTTTCAGAAAGAACCATTGATGCTTTTTAATTATTAGCAATGCGTGCTATATAAAGCCCAACAAAAAAAATAACATGATGGTGGAATCCTGAAGATGGTGGTCCAACACAACTTTGCATGGAAAAGATGTATAAAAATATACAGATTTCTGCAAAACTGGGAAAACTTCCCTATTTTAGAAGCTTTTTTTTATATTTTAACATTAGTAAGGCACTGTCATTGATTAACATGTTCAGTAAGGTCCTGGGACTCTCTGAGTTTTGGAAGATTCTCCTGGACTATGCTGTGCAGTCAGTAATTTCAAACAGGCTGACTTTTAGAAGCAAAGTGAAGCAGCAGTTACTTCTTTGGAGGGAAGGTATGGGCTTGTGTTCCTCAGTTTGTCCATGTTTTTCTGCATTTCCATACTTTTATTGTGGAGCTATAAATGTCCAAATTTAAAATAGATAATGTATTTCAGAGATCTTGCATCAATAAGCACTTACAGAAATAATTTCAGACCCTCCTCTTGCACTTATCTTAAAAGCTATTTTCATATGTGTGCCTTATAAAAAATAGAAGCAAATTCTCCCTAATATGCCCTGCCTTAATTTTCCACACAATTCAACAGAGGAGTGAATTACACTCGTGGGAAAGTAACGCAAGGAAAAAGCTAGTGCAATAAATATCTCATTGCCCAGGACGTCCTCTTAGGTCCTGATATTTTATGATACATTTTCCTGAACCTATTCTGGCACATACACTCACCCTGTGGGATTACAGCAATCGTGCCTTGAAAATATATCTACATTCACTAATAGTGAATCACCTGAATTTATCCCAAATAAAAAATAAATCATCCCACTTTCTGTGCTCAGTAATTAGATTCCTTTTTGCACATTTTTATTTTTGATGCATAAGCGTTTCTATAAATGGATTACATCTGGGTACTGTGATGAAAAGGTTATTAGAAATGTGACACAGACAGATAGTCCTTGTGTTAAAATAATTCCCCAGTGGCATAAGCGAAGCTGTATGTTGGCCTTGTGTGACTATAACAAAAGATTTTAGCTGCTGCTCTGGGACACTGTGTCATCCCAAGGAAACATAAATAGGTCCAGGTCCCACAATTTGTCTTTCAGATTTTTTTTACCAAAGCATGTCCAGGATAGTCTGATTTGCTAGACATTTTTTTTAGATCCGTACTATTGATGTAGAGATTCAGATAAACGTATAGTTGATATTATATCAGCTGTGGAGACAATAGCAAAGGCATTGTCTGTCAAGCCATGGTAGAGAATGTGCTTTTTAAGTTCCACATGGTATGTTTATACTTCTCAGCTAAAATTGTAGCAGCTACCCAAAAACCCGCATGCTGTAAATTAGCAGAAATTATGTTCATATTACCATGAATGCAGGGGTGAATGCAGTATTTAAAGAAAATGGAATCCAAAGGTTCAAGAGTAAGATAAACAACCATAACTTTCACAAGCACTTGCAAAAACATCTGCTAACCTTTCCAAACACAACAGACTTTCACCTTGATGTGTTTGCATTGCTTGGAAAATGATCTGCTCTCCATTAAATTCAACACTAAATGGCCCAGCGGGTGTAATGAAGCGATAACATAATAAAAAAAATCCCTATACTTGTAAATGCTGCCAGAGCTATCTGAATGCTTTATAATGAGCAGATAATCTGAAAAAAATGGTTCCTGCTGTGAAAGTATAAATGATAATATTCAAACATAAGACCTTTTCCTCAAGTTCTTTTTTTAACAGAGGTGTTTTTAGAAATGCATTTAGAGAAAGGCAAAAGTAGAACTTTTTGTTTGGTTTAGAAATATGTTCCAAAGGGTAACTGATTGAAGCACTAAAATTGCTCTCTTTTGGTCTTTTAGGATTCCTGTATTTTCAAGGTCTTTTGTTTAAAGATATCCACACAGCAATTCCCTAAAACAAAAGTATAACAAAATGGAGGGGGAGATTGTCTTTTGGATGTTTCTATATGTGGTAAATATTACTATTAACTAGGACATTAGAAGGTTTGAAAATTCAAACCATAAAGCTCTGAAAATCTTTGGAAGTTATCTTTTAAATGACAACAAATAATAATTTCTAAAATTGCTTAGATTAAAAAAAAAGGAAAACCCCACAAATTTTTTGGCATTTCTCCTGAACTGAAAACAAAAAAAAACCCCTTATTTTTAGTTATCTTTTGCTTGTAGCTTTTCATTTCCTCTTCTTCACTGTTACTACATTTATTGCCGGTTTATTTAACTCCATTTCATGTCTCTTCGCTGCATTTTTTGTGCATAACAAAGATATTAGAGGTTGACCTGTCTTTCTAGAAATTATTATTCCTTATTCTCCAGTGTTTAGATTTTTTTGGGGGAAAGTGGTGGTTGTTTATTTTTTAAACAGGATTCCCACAGAGCTTATTTATGTGCCTAGCCTTTTTAATTATTTTCCAGTTTCATTTTGTAGATGTATTTTCATCAGGATATTGCCAAAATACTTATTTCTGAAATACTTAGTCACAAAAGAAAAAAAAAGTGCCTGTGTATCCAAAGAGATAACCTATCAGCAAACTTGTCACAAACACTTACTGAAACTTAATTTTAAAAATTGCCTACTTGGATACAGTGGTAGTTAGTGATTGTATTAGAGTGTTAAAAATGGAACTTTCTTGTCTGCAGAAATGAGTTGCTTGTTATGCCCAAACAGCTGTTCATGCTCTTGCTTTCTGCTGAGATAAAAGTTTTGATTGGATATTTAGCTACTGGGAAAACTAAAGATATTTAAGGTGGAAAATGGCACTTATAGGATATTTGGATGACAGGTTGTAGGCTAATTTCACATATGGGAGTTGATCCAGAGAGACTGTAAAAAGTGATTTTTATCTATGAAATCAAAAGTAATATTCTTGTATCAGCTATGGTGTGGCCAGCACGACCAGGGCAGTGATTGTCACCCTGTACTCAGCATTGGTGTGGGCACACCTCAAATCCTGTGTTCAGTTTTGGGGCCCTCACTACAAGAGAGACATTGAGCTGCTGGAACATATCCAGAGAATGGCATCAAAGCTGGTGAAGGGTTTGGAGCACAAATCTGATGAGGAGCACCTGAGGGAGCTGGGATTTTTTAGTTTGGAGAAAAGGAGGCTCAGGACCTTATTGCTTTCTGCAGATACCTGACAGGAGGGTGTAGCCAGGTGGGGTTTGGTCTCTCTTCCTGGTAACAAGTGATAGATGTCCTCAAGATCTGCTAGCAGAGGTTTAGACTGGATATTAGGGAAGATTTCTTCAACAAAAGGGTTATCAGGCACTTGAACAGGCTGCCCAGGAGACTGATGGAGTCGCCATTCCTGGGGGTATTTAAAAGGTGTGTAGATGTGGCTCTTGGGGACGTGGTTTAGTGGTGGACTTGACAGTGCTGGGTTAACAGCTGGACTTGATGATCTTAAAGATCATCAACCTAAAAGATTCTATTACTATAATTCCCTATTCTTTTTCCCTCGCTTTTAAAACCTGTTCTGACTGCCTAACTTCTCAGAAGTATTGCTAAACCCAAGGTTTTGTCCAGCAGAGGCAGCATGAATTACAGTTGGATGTTTCTGTCCCTTCTTTTTGAGCTCAGTCAACTCCGACTGCTGTTGACAGGAGTTTTGAGGCTGTGAACGCAATTTCTGTGTGCAAAAATCAAGAATATGGAATAAATAATGTACTTTGGGTTGCTTGACAGCAACAAATTTTCTTGGTAGGCAGAGCCCGCATAGCTTTGCTGGCTGTGCAGGCTGTTGTGTTAATTACTGCCTCAGGTACAAGGTCTGTACCACAATACAGACTGGTGGAGAGGGAAGTGATGGAACACAAACTGCTTGCTTTACCTGCATGGGAAGAGCGTCCCTCTGGACCTGGGTACCACACACATGGCTGAACCTGTGTCTTTTTCTGGCCCTGTTTTGTGTAGAAGTCTTTGTTTTCACAGGGCCCTTTCTGAAAACAGATTAAATAAAAAGCAAATGAGGGAGTTTTTGTGGCTTGTAAGTCATCACAGTAGTGCTTCTCAGATTTTAGAAGCTGATGTTTGCAAATTAATTACTTGGCCTTTAAATAGTTCCAAACCACCCAAAGTGCTCCATTATGTTAGCACAGGCTTGAGAAATAGATATGTATTACTAGCTAATTGAATAACATATGGTGTTGATTAGTGCTTAGCTCTTTTTATAGAACTCAATTAAAAAACTGACTGCAGTATATTTTGAGACTATGAGATGTCTGTTGGTTGCTTCTGGCATGAGGGAACCGCTGAACCAAGAAACAAACTTTTTCTGTTCAGTCCATCTATAAGTTCCTTTAGGATCTCTTGGTGCATATAACTGTGATGGGAGATAGGCTGGGGTTTGTTCATTTGCTGCAGTATTGAAATGCAGCCTTTTCTGAAAGATTTAAGTGCTCTCCCGGCTGAGCAGAACAAAAGCCCAGGCTTTTATTTTCTGTGCTATTGCTTAAGGTATACAAATATACAATGAACCTATTTAAAATGGATATGTATTTATTCTTACAGGGTTCAGTTTGCAGAGATGCATTTCTTAGAAGGAGTCCTAGGACAGAGACACAAAATTGTAAAGCCCTCCAACCCCAAATAACATCAGTCTCATTTTGCCTCATTCCCCCTGAGCAACAAATGTGTGTGGAAAACCTGTCTTTATTTCTTTTGCTTGATGCAGTTTTTGCTTAAGAGATTATTTTCCTCTTAGACTTCATGAAAACACCTGAGATGATGATGATTATGATCTTATTATTCCCACAGATGATTGAAGTGGTGTAGCAGCTAGCAGCAGTGATCAGACTGGGAGGGGCTGGTAGGATACAGAGAAACAATAAACAAGAAAATAAGATGTTTCTCTCCCTGACTTTTCTTGCCCCGCCCCCACCTCCTGCTAAGATGCCTCTTTTACTCTATTTTGTGTGGAATTTTTAAAGAGAAAATTGGTAAATATTGGCATTAAATGTGATTTGATCTGAGCTGTATTAGGCACGTGGCAAGAAAAGATACTGAGTTTTATCCACAGTTTTATCACTGATTAGTAATTTAGCTCTTGGGTGTGTGACCTGACAAACTCTTCCTTGATTTTTAGAAGCAATTGATTATTCTTGCTACTAAAACTCATGGTAGAAAAGCCTTCCTACAGTGTAAAATTGCTTAATGCATATATTTTCCAGGTTTCCACATCAAATTTTATTGTATTATGTGCTGTTTGGTATTTAAATTTAATCTGAAAGGCTCAGAAAGAAGGAGGTCCTGAAAAATCGCTTGGTTTCTAAACAGCATTTCAGATCCCAGTACATTCCCATTCCACAGTTGCTCTTCCACTGAAATGATGTCCGGCCGTCCGTCCATCCATCCATCCATCCATCCATCCATCCATCCATCCATCCATCCATCCATCCATCCATCCCAGAGGAATCCTGCAGCATATCCTGAAGGTTACTCACGTCATTTGGGAGGGATCTGTGTTTCACAGATGCAGAGCTTTCACTGCGAGTGACCTTTCACTGCTTTGCTCCTTAGTCCTTTTTGTTGTGTGTTTTTGTTCTGCCACAGCCCCAACGTGCAAAATGTGCTGTTCATGACCCAAATTGCTCTGGGCTCTAAACCAGGAGCAGGTGCAACTGTTATCAAAACCGGAAAGCTACAGTGTTGGGATCATCCAGTGATAATGGGGATTTTTGTATTCCTGATCCTTCCTGCAAGCTGCCCTGCCCCCACCATCCATGTTTAAAATAGATGGCAATATGATCATTTTAGGCTTCTCCCAGGAATACATTTCTAGAGCTAGCATTTTAGTCAGTGTCATCAATTGAAGGTTGCAAAGGCAAGTAAGCACTCATGGGCTTTTTGGTAAAGACATCACAAGTACCCAATGCAGCAGGGAGTTTCAAGGAGCATACCATAAACAGGAAAACTTTAGCACAGAGATACCAGTTTTAGGAAGGATCCTGCCACATAGCTTCACTCACAGTGTGGAAAAGATTCTTAGAAGCCTGATGCAAAAGTCACTGTGCTACAGTGACTTACGTCAGCTGGTGATGTCATATCACCTGAAAGATATAGCAACAAATTTATGAAGTTTGAAAAGATAAGAAGATTCCAGTTGTTACCAGGGGTTCTTTTGTGTAATATGCCAGTAACATCCCCCAAATATGTGGAAACTGACAAGGTGAGGATATTGATAAGTGATTGATCTCTCACCTTTTTTTTCCTCTTTTTTCTTTTTATTTTCTTTTTGGAACATTGCATTAACAACAGTTTCTTGAAAGCAGCTGGTATCTGTCAACATCTGTTGTTATCCATTGATATCTCAGAAAATAAGTATTATTATTATTACCTGTGAAAGTTCAGTCATTTTAATATTTGAAGGGACATCACAGGCAGAGCAAGATTCTTCCCATCTGACTTGAGATCTACAGCATCTGCAAATGAAGAGGAATACTTTTTTCTGACAACAGAACATCTGAGTTTATGCTTTAGTCTGCTTCATAGTGAGATGACTCTCCATAGGCCTTCTTGGTGAAATTTAAAGTGTCTAGGAATTTTAAAGTGTCTCGAGTCTGGGAATGAGGAACTGAGATGTAAACATCTGCATCTTTGATGATGGCTACTTTAATTTCTTTCACAGTTTTGAAAAGAAATATTAGAAATCCCTGAATATTGTAATTAGTGGACTTTGTCCTTAATGCCCTCTCCATCTTTTCTATCCTTCAGTTATTACAGGAATGTATTTATTGTAGCAACCTGTTGGGAAGTAGACAAAGAGATATGCTTTAAGATGCATAGAATCATAGGATGGTCTGGCTTGGAAGGGATCTTAAAGATCCCTTAGTTGCAACTATCCTGCCATAGGAAGGCAACCTTCCACTAGGCCAAATTATGCAAAGCTTCATCCAACTTGGACTTCAACCCATCCAGGAGTGGGGAGTTCACTACTTCTCTGGGTAGCCTCTTCCAGTGCCTCACCACACTTATAATGAGGAAATTTTTACCCTAATATCTAATCTAAATGCATCCTCCTTCACCTTGAAGCCATTCCCCCTTGTCCTATCCTTACATGCCCTTGTGAAAAGTCCCTCTTCAGCCTTCTTGTAAACCCCTTCAGGTACTGGAAGGTTTCTCTAAGGTCGCTCTGAAGCCTTCTCTTCTCCAGGCTGAGCTGCGTCATTCATCAGTGGCAAGAGATCTGCATTAAAGACAACAGACTTAGGTACACAGTGGTCTCTGGGATTCGTGTGCTCTGTTGGCCTCTTGAATGTACCCAACATGTTTGAGTATTATGTACACAGAGCCAAAATTATGTGATTGATACAGTTCTGTGCTGATAAGATGGTCTAGAAACAGAACAATTAGTTGTAGTATAAATGAGTAAAATTTCCTTTCAATTTTCTTGAATAGAAAGTATGCCATTGGCTTGCAGCTAAGAAGGATTGTTTTAGAGAAGGATGGAGTTTCTAATCACTTATTTTCAAGCACATTTAAGAAGAGAAATCCCCAGGAAGTAGCAACGTTATCTAAGCCAGCAAACACCACAAATTGTAGTTGTGCTGGTTTTCCGTATGGGATAGTTTTCTACTTCACAAAGCTGTAATGTCATGCAAAGTTCATTTTGCTGGTAAGCATCATTGAGCCAAAACTGAGTACAGAGCCGCAGGGAAAATAAATGTAAGCATTTATCCAGAGTGCTATTTAAATTGGCATGAAATTTTGGGATCTTGGTTGCCTAGTTCACTCATTTCTAGTGCTCTGCAGCCTTCCTTAGGACCCCTAAAATTGAGAAGCTAGCTTTCTTTTATGGCAAAAAAATAGTTCTCTGCAAACCTGATGACTTTAAAAGATGTGTAAGCAGTACGATCAACATGAACTCTATAATATGATGTCAGTGAAAGGATTTTTGTTTAAAGCTGATCCACATATTCTCGAGCTAATAAGACACTGGTAACAATTAAAAATTGCTTTTAAAGTTAAGTTTATCTAGCCATATTCCATGTAATTTTCCAGTAGGATGAACTAAGCATTCTTTTCCTCACCAATCAAAGTCGTTCCAGAAATCGGAAGTATGCAATGATGCATGCATGAGCTGAAGGCCTGTTGCTTTCATGAGCTAGACTACCTGTGTGTTGGTTTAAACACTGGTGGATGTTAACAAGATTTTAAGAAACTGATTTTTTTTCCTTTTTTCTTTAAAAATACTATTTGGAGTGCTCAGTTGTATTTTAAAAGTACGTCAGCAAATTATACTCAAATATCTCCCTCTCTTCATCACTTGCTATCTTTATTTACTTGTCCGTTAAAAAAATATTGAATAAGAATGATTCAGAATGTTTTAATCAGAAAGCGTTCCTGTTTTTTAAAAACAGCTTCCTTCACGTCTTCAATTTTTTCTTAAATGGATCCTTTTGAGTACTGCTGTGTAATGCAGACTTTACAGCAAGTGATTTGCACAGGTTTGTAATATGTCACTTTAGTCATCTAGCACTGAAATTATATATTCAGAAATCAGTGTGTATCTGCAAAGAAAATGGTGATGGACTGCAGTATAATATGTATTTCTGAAACTTCTGTTTTCCTAGTTGTTACCTAAACTGCGCTTATAAATTATCCCCTTCCTCCGGATTTGAGAGTGACATGGACATACACAAAAATGTATTGCAACTCTAATGAATTCACATGCTTTTCTAAGGAAAGCACATGGTAGATGTACAAATCACTTGTTTCCAAGGTGTTTCCCTTTTAATTTTATTGTGCCATTACTGAGTGTGCATTTTGTAATTTTGTTTTCTGGAATAAGATTATAATGCGAGACAGATTCTATATGCCAAAGATAAGAATTTAATAGATTAGACTGTTTTGACTGGAATATTAGAAGGATGTAATAACATGCTAATACATTTTATTAGGCTGCCAGCTTATGTGTGTAAATGTTTTGAAAGGAATGAGACTTGCATACGCATAGCATACAATGTTTAATTTATTAGATTATATTTGCTTACAAAATTTTACATCTTGGTTGAAAAATCTGTTTTGTTATAGTAATCTTGTGCCTATATGTCTAGCACTGTAGGTCTAGAGATATATTGTTCTTGTAATTTTAAATTCATACTGCTCTCTAGTGGGGAATGCTTTCAGTGCAGTAGATTATATTATATATATATATATTCATGTACAACGTGTATATAAACCGGGATTGCTGACTGTTACTGGCATCTAGACCAATTCAGTAAAAGTAGTTCTATTGTGATAGCATTTTAATCCTTATCCTGCTTTGATTAAAGACTGAGTTTACTAATTTAAAAACATTTTAGGCAAATGAATCTTTGGAGTGAGCAGTATCTCTAGCAAAGTCAAGAAGGGCAGACAGATAGATTTATGTTCTTTCCTCAGGAGAAACCTCCTCCTTCAGTTAGGAGAAATATGCTATAGGTCTGCTATTGAAAAACATCAGGTTTTCTTCTAAGCTTCTACAGTCTCACAATGTTTTTTGCTTTGGACTCAATTGTTTAGCCTGCTTTCTCACCTCTTGCTTTCAACAGCTACAGTCCTAGAAAAGAGTTGACTGTACACAGAAGCCGAAATAATACTGACAGATCTAGTTGAGCAAGGTTTAAATCTACAGCAAGTGCAGAGGTCCTCTCAGACTTGAGTCTGTACTTTCTTAATGGAATGGGGTATAGTTAGCATAAAAGAACACAATGCTAATTAGATAGCAAGCAAATCTGAAAACTATGATTGAAACTTATTTGAGCATTGATAGACTTTAGATTTATTTCTTTAGATAAAATTGTCTTTGTGATTTGATTTGAAGGCAGTAATTTTCTTTAAGTCCTTGGGAGATCTGGCAAATAAGTTAAGCTGACGAAATTTAAGTCATTTGAAGCTATCCGAAGAATGATTTGCAGCCTTTTGTTGTAATCAGATCCAAATCTGGAGGCTTGTTTAGACTTGTTTTCGACACTCAAACTTTTCTGGATCTGGCATTAAAGACCCATTTTCTTGTGTAGCTGCAATAATCTTTTTTTGTCTCTAAGTTGATTGATTTGTCAATTAGAGACCGAATAGTATCATCGTATTTAAGGCTGCAGTAGTTCTGTCACTTAAAGTAGAAGTTAGATTCTTTGTCTAGACCTTCATTTATTCACTAAGTCTGGGTGAGCAAGCACTTTAAAGATTTATATGGTATATAAAGGTCTCATCAAAATGCTAAGTTGGTATAACATTTTGCATTCCTTGAATAGTAAATTAGGTTTGCAGTGCTCAGAGCATTTCTTCACCTGTGCCATTTCTGCTCACTTTTAATCACAGAAGCTCACGGTTACATTGGTTTCACTTGAAGTTCTGCAGATGGGATTATCTTCTCATTTCTGTACTTGTTGCTGTCTGGTATTAGCTGAATCTAAGCTAACTATCCTTCAATTATTATCCTGAGTGGTTAAGATAAGAAACTAATAACATGTTTATTTGTCTTTGAACTAATCTAAATGAGAAAGTTATGAAGTTATTAGACTTGGGCTTGAAAGCAATCACAGCAAGTGGGGAGAGGATGACTGGGGTTGCTAAATATTTAATAAACTCAAGTGTGAGGTCTGTTCATTTAAGCTTATTGAACTAATATATAAGGGGGGAGAGGTTCTTCTGTTAATTATGCATTCTCCCCCCTTTTTTTTGCATTGACTGCAGGACTATTTTGTCTCACATTTTTTTCTCAGCTCCTGCAGTGTTTTTACCCTTTCTTAGATAAGTTATCACAGGAGATGCCACATCCATGTCTGATGGGCTCAGTTTTGGGCACTTGCCTGTGATGTTAGTCAAGTTACATAGAAGAACTCAAAAACTTGAACAGAAAACAAAATGCATGAGTAGAAATATAATGTTAAAATATAAAATGCAAAAAAATATTTTCTGCCTTTTAGTGGTTTGCAGATATTGCTATCTTGTCTGTATTATTTTGTGTTCTCATCAATTTTTTCTTGTGTGTTTTTTTCTTCTCAGAAAATATGAAGAAGCCCTGGAGCCCCGATTTACCAGCTGATAGCCAGTCATACAATTCAGATTTCACGTCTCTCCCAGACCGGGAAGGTGAGAAAGAATTAGCACCTGATGGCACTGAAGAAAAGAAGGAGAGAGAAAAGAAACACACCAATTTCACTTTGTGTAATGTCTGTAACATTCAGCTAAACTCTGCTGCTCAGGCACAAATCCACTACAATGGCAAATCCCATCAGAAGCGGTTGAAACAGCTCAGCAATGGAAATCTCAAAAGTGATAATGGTAAGCATTATAACATACAGATCTTTGCCATGTTTTGATCTGAGAATTGCAGCAATGTGCACTATGTTGATATATATGAATATAAACTTTGTTTTATTCAAACAACAAGTACTTTGAAGCTAAATTGAAGGCTTTTGGTGACTTCAGGGTGCTGGAGGTCATCCCTAGCATGAGCATCTGGCAAATAGCTAAACATATACCATCTGTGTTATTACAAGAGTTTTCATTTTATATTTTGTTTACATAATGATGTTGATTCAGATACTTTCTCATTTCATTTGCATTTTGATGGTTTTCAGCATAATCAGTGACATTCCATATTTCACAGTCTACTGGAAAGGTTATCCTTGTTATGAGGGTGCTTGCTTTTAATGAATGTAAGGTGGTTGTGAAATAAATTGAAACAAGTACATTACACAGCAATACATTCCCAAACTCCTTTCCCTTTAGCTTGTTTATTCCGAGTCCAACCCACAGCTAGCATAAATTTGTTNTCAGTGACATATGACCATGACCCAACAAATTATGACTTGACCATTGCAGTTTATCATGTACATGCAAATGTTGCTTTTTGAAGGTCGTTGATGCAACTCTTACATGTGCACATTGTTTTCTCAATGTATGTCAAAAGGATACTTTATTTAAGTGAATGATATTCCTTGTGTTGAAGTCTGATTGTTACAAAAGACAGCTGTTATGCTTGATGTCCACATTAGTGACATAGTAATTCTAGAGACTAAATTCTGCTGTAAATTAAAAGTATGAAAATGTTCTACTTCATGCATCCTCTAAGGTCATTATAGTTATGTCTTGACATATGAGTGAAGTATCTGTACTATGCACAAGGAAACTTGATTTCTAAATACAGTGTTTCACAAACTGTACCCTGTTGTATATGACTTTGCAATGCTTGATGCTCACTTGGAACTAGTGTACATGGAGAGGTTGGGAAAAATATTGGCGTTGTGATTTCTCATTTTGTTTCATCTCCAAATTATTCCCAGGAAGCAGGATAGGTTTGTGTGTTCTGTATCACGTGGGGATAATAGAAAGGGAGGATTGATTAATATGAAACAAAAGCCCATGTCTTGTTCCAAAATAATTTGCAATGGACTGCTGAACAGAGGTGGGGTTCAGCACCATTAGCATTTGACTGTATAATTAGAGTTGTCATTCTACAGTCATCAACTTCCAGCTGTGTGAAGTAGCTTTTGTCTGTTGGACATGAATAACAGAACATTTACTATACTTGAATATCTCTGCCTAATTTCATAAGGTAAGTTGCTTATGCACAAAGCCTGTTGCCATCTGCAAATCTGTAATCAGTAAATAATGTGCATTTGTGGGGTTAAAAGGAGTGTTTCTTTGCTGCTCTGTTGGTATCTGGACTGTATTTGAATAAGCAGATATACTCTGAAAAGTTTTGTTACTTTGCTTATGTGTCTGTTTGGCAGCTTTCCTGTACAGCACCCGTGTGGTTCCTTCCAGGGGCAGAGCAGCCTCAGAACAGCACACTGTGGAGCCACAAAAGGGATGTGAAGCCAGTGTTTCTTGTGTCATTACTTGGTACGGTGGTTTGTGATGACTTAACAGGACATAGTGAGACATCAGCACTTCTGTTACTGAATCCTATGTGCTTGGGAGCAACACAGTTTTCTGTGTACCTTCCTCCTAATAATTGCCTTTTACATCTCTTAAAAAGACTTCTCACACTTTCCTCATTACACCCTAGAAAATCTTCTTAATGGTGATATTTTTCCTTTCCGCTCTCATGCATGCAGTGGAAAGGTGACAAGAAAGTCAGTGGAGATTTTGAATATCTTTTGGGATTAAAAGATGCAGTTCCTATCTGGTCTGCTGGCATTGTACCACTTCTCATAAAACCTTCCTGGACACTATGGGAAGAGGTGACCTCTTGTGGGAAATTGTTTATTCTAATCAGCAGGAGCAAAACTCACACTCCTACTGACAGAATGGAAAAATAACTGTGTATGCAAGCATATAGCAGCACCAGTGAGAAAGCTGATGTTTCTAAAATTTTATGTAAACCAGAATTTCTTCTGTGCATTCTTTTGTGTAAATTGCTGAATCATCGTAAGTGGATGAGGCACAGTTAGGACAAAACCTAAAACTGCTTTCCTCTGCAGTACTTCCTACAGTGCATTAGAGGACAAGTGGGAAAATAATGAAGGAGGTGAGCAATGTCACGAAATTAATGGAATTCCTTGCACTTTAGAAACTGATTTCTGAACCGTTATCCTTTTGAAACATAGGAGGCAGTGAGGCATTTGGTGGTAGTTTATTTATCTAGCTCTCTAAATTCATAACCCAGACCAAAGACTGTCCAATTTAGTATGTGTTGTTTACTGTCTTTTAAACTAAAATTGACTACAACTGTTTTTTCACTGAAGTTTCATTAAAGTAAAATTTTATTGTACTGCCAACGAGGACATGGAGTACATGGAAAAGAAGCAGCAAAAAGTATCAGAATTGAGTATAATTTTTTCGCCCTTGCTAATTTCAAAAACCAAATCCTTTAATTCAACACTTAATATTACTTTAGAATGAATAATGATTTGATTGTTATGGTAATGAATATTATGAAATATTCACTAAAAAGGAATGTTTGCTTTCCATATTTTATTCTTTTTTCAACCTCATTCAGTAGTTAAATGTAGTTTCCTACAACAACTCTTGAGATGGCAGCTTCCTTAAATCTACACAATAAATTTTTTGCACACTGATCAGAGAAAATGTTTAATCTTTTACAGCATTTCTTTTGCATCTAAACCCTTACTTTTTACTAATCTGCAGGTAGGAAATCCAGGTGATTTATCCAAACTGCTTGCAAAATTTCTGTCCTTGCACTTTTGCGTTGCTGTTTATTTTCTGTCTCTGTGCTGCCGTTGCATTTTTTTACCTCTGCTGTCATGTTCTGTGATCATGAAAGCTAATGGCTTTGGGGTAGACACATTCTTACTTTTAGGTGGTAAACCACCAAGTTAGGGCTTTCAGGGAAATGGTTTCATCTGCTCTTTTCATTGTGTTAGCTCTCCTTTCAGAGGAATAGAATTGGATGGGACATTGGAGAAAAGAGGAAGTCTTCAGGCAAAGTGTATTTTCCTTCAGAGCAGGTGACTTTCCATTAATTTTCTGACAAGTAGGAATTGTCAAATCAACTTGAGATGTCCCTGGAAGTCATATATCTAGCAACCTTTTTTTTTTTAATGTCCTATTCTGATGCAGAGCTTCATGATCACTTAACAGTAAATCCAATATGTATTTTCCTCTGGTTTTAAGCTTCTAGTTTGCAGATCATAGATGCCAGTATCTTGTAAAGCATCACAGCAGGTTCCTTCTGGGTATTTGTAGTATCTCCCACATGTCAAAGCTGGAGATTTCTGAATGAACAGGATTGGCTAAGGACAGTGTGTTGTCACTTCTATTGCTTCCAAATGTAGATCTTCCACTTTATTTCAAAGCGCTTGTTTGTTTTCATCATATTCCTGTTGCAGTTAGTGAATGATTACCAGTTTCTGCTTTCAAGAGCACTTTTTCAAGCAAGGCGTGCTTTTAAACCCCCACTTGTATTTGCAGAATCTTTTTTATTTTATTCAGAAAGGTAATATCACCATATAGGTAATATTACCTATAAGTCACAGTTCACCACAAAGTTTTATGTTTTTTGTTGAAGTATAGTTCTGGTCTCAGCTAGCAAATTCCCTTCTTTTTGACTGTCTTAAGTGACAAATGAATAAAATGTGCTGTAGCAGCTTATTATGAATCAAACTGTTTAAGGCATGTGGAGAATCTCAACCATAAAGAACATCTGCCCAAGGTCTAAACGAGCCTCTAACTGCAGATTCAAAAAGTTACAAAGAATTCAGTTTTCTACCTGAATGCAAGACTGCGCAGATTCTCTTTTAATACTCCCAGCTGTATAGAGTGCCCTCTTTTCTACCATCTTGAAGCTTGATGCTTAGTAAATTGCCTTCATCCAAAGGACATGGAGGTTTGCCAAGAGAAATTCAACAGTGACAGCTGAAACAAGTTTAGAAGTGGGTCCTTCTTTGCTGCCTTTTAGCACACCTGGAGAGGGTTTTTGAGAGCTATGTGAAGACATGGAGGACAGACTAGTTAGAGGCGCCCTCAATAGCGCACAAAGGCTGCTGTTACATGCAGATTAGAGGGTGAAAATCTTCATCCACCATGTGACTGCTTGCTATATTTAATCTTCCATACTCAGAGATTTTACTCTGCATATTCCAAATACCGTTCTGTCACAGTTTGCTTGTCCTTTTTAGACATTTATAACCTCATGTTTTCATGCCTTTATTTTGCTCCTAGGTGTACAACTCTTTCTTCCATATTGAAAAATAACTGCCCTTTATGTCCTCAAATCTGTGTTTAAAATATGCTTGAAAAAAATGAGACGTCTTTCTTTTTGAACTTCTACTTAGCATCAACATAGCCTCTTTCTAATTACGTTTTTTTTTTTTGTTTTGTTTTGTTTTGTTTGTTTTTTTTTTTTGAGGCTAGGACCTGCCGTACAACCTGTTTATCTGAACTAGTTTTTTTTCTCCACTTAATACTGTTTAGGCAAGTGATGTCTTCATGTTTTAACTGTAGCAGGAATATTGATAATCAGTGCTAAATCAGTTGGATAAAATTCAGTTTCTTTGAGAGCAGTGTATGTCCATCTGTGTTGTTTCTGAGCTGTGTGAGTTGTTGGTCTGCCATTCTTTGCTTCTCCCTGAGTGTGGCACTGTTCTCATTTCTGAGAACGCTGGCATTTGATCTTGTACGTACAGATAACAAACTGTTGAAACCTGTTTGCAGGCTCTCCATTTAGTTCTGCTTATATCACTAGGTCCAATATAGATTATGATGACCATGGCTTTCATCCAGACCTTCTCAGTAACTTGTCTTCTTTTAATATGATGGGATTTTTTTCCCCTGCACTGGCATCTGATAGGCAACAGATCTTCTACGCGTCATGACAACGTACTAAGTATATCAACATTTCCCAGTATTAATTTCCTAGGAGCTAGCTTTTCTCATATTCAGTTGTTTTCTTACTTCAAATATAGGTCTGTACTCTTCAATGAAGCTACAAAATGATCATTTTGTTTGCCTCATGTAGCATTAATTTTTTGACTTTTTAGGATAACACAGAATTCATGCAGTACTTTTGAGCTATATCTGAGTAGAAAAAAAATAGCTAATGTCAAATGTGAGAGAAATTTCACTACTGCTGACTTTTACTTATTCATGGCTATTTTTTCCCTCTTATTCAAAATTCTCTGTCTTTCTCATAGTCATGTCACTGAAATCTTTAGTTAACCTCTTCTGACATATTTCTCAGTAGGGGAAATACATCTCAAGATCAGAGATTTAAGACTAGTGCCGGTGAAATTAACTCCAAAACTCCTGTTGATTTCAAGAGAAGTTCCTTGCTGTATTTAGGAAATTAATTAGTGATAGTTACGGTGGCTCACATAATGGAGAAAGCACTAATTCTAATATAGAATTCTGCTGTGGAAGCCAGTTAATCTGTATGATGTGTTCCCTTTGTTTCTCACATTAATGCTTATAGGTTAGCCTGGCTGGAGTCCCCATGCAGACAGCATTATAGGTATATAGACATAATCAAGATTTCCCCCTAGTTTTTCCATAAATATGAAATTAGAGAGCTGGAGAGATACACTAATTGTAAGCAAAGTAGCTCACTTAATGTTTGGTAATACTTTGTTGGTATTACTGTTTACTAATATTTTGTTCTGTAATAAAAATTCAGATTTTTGAAATACTCCTCTAGAAACTTTGTCTGGATAATACGTTTTTAAATGCAAGCCCTCCCTGGTGGCGATGATGTATAATTTATTATACAGAATATAACAACTTTTTGATTGTAAAAGCAATATTGAATGTTTCTTTTTTATAGGCTTTAGCAACATAATGACTATTAGATTAGAACCAAAACCCAGACAGTCTCTCTCTGTGCTGAATTCTAATATGTTGTAGAAGAAAAAAGAAATTTAATGAAGAGTAATTTTGTCATCATACATTTTGTGATCTTTAAGCAATTTCATTCCTCGTGAAGTACAGTGAAAGGAAAACTAGAAATGTAAAGATTATTCGCTTTGGTATTTTGACTCCAGTTGGTTAGTAATTTTGTTAAAGATTATTCAGAAATGGAGTTTTCTTCTGTTGAACCTGTCCCATTTGGGAACACTTAACAACTCATCTGTCCCTTTTTGGCCAGGAGAACACCATTCCTGCCTTGGATTAATTCTCATTCCATCCCAAATGAAGTAACAATATTGTGTAAAAGTGAGTAAAAATTTCCTCCTTCCACTTCCATTCCTGTTCTTAAACTCAGCAGAGGTTTGACTATTGGCAAGTTGCATTGTGAATGGATGCTTTTTCCACTTGGCAAATGCAATCAAATTTTGTTTTTTTCTTGGTCCACAGTCTTAGCTATTCTGATAATGTCCTAGTTTTTTTGTAGGATATCGTTTTGATTTGCACCTTATTTTTAAATTATTATTATGTTGTGCTTTTTTAAAAAAAATGGTTGAAAATTTTATTTTTTAATTTTATTTTTTAATTTGGTCATCAAAGTGAAGAAAACCAATGATTACAAAATTCTGACTCTACTTAGCTCCATTTTTCCCAACATTTGATACCGCAGCTTTGTGAAAAAAAGACTTCAAGTATCCTTGTGGACAAAAAGTTGAACAGGATTCATGAACTACACTCTGGGACAGTCTCATGCCCAGTTTTGGGCCCCCAGTGCAAGAGAGACATCATTGTAAGGGAGTGGGTGTGGAAGAGCGTCACCACATTGGTTAGGTGACCTGAGCACATGACTCACAAAGAGAGGACCCTGACAAGGCTGGTTATATTTACTGTGAAGAAAAGAAGGGCTCCTGGGGAATCCTTTTGCAGTCTTCAACTTCCTCAAGGGGTTTTTAGGTACAAGATGTATGCATATGAAAGGGCAACAGGGGAGCACCACAAATTGCAGCAAGGGAAGTTTAGGTTAGATGAATAGATACAAACATTGAGAACTTCAGTGTACAAGTGGGTAAGCATGGGAATAAGTTGACCAGAAAGGATGTGGAAATTATTCTTGGATATTTTAAGAACTCAACTTGATCTGACCTTGAAATTATTTCTGGTTGGGGTAAGAGGTTAAGTAAATTCCAGAGATATCTTGCCACCTGAATTTTTCTAAGGTTCTTTAGAAAATACTGGGAAAACTTTAGTTTTAAAGGTTCGGAGGCCTACTTGCTTGATTTGCATCAGGCAAGACCAAAATATATATAGCCAAAGGCTTAGATTTTTCTTCATAGCTGCGTGTTTAAAAAGGAGAAAATAACAAAGAAAATTCCACTCAGAATGTCAGGGTGCTAATGGTATTTGACAGGAGCAAAACAAATAGAGTAAGTTCTCTGTTCTTTGAAGGGCTCTGAGATGTAAAATGAGCTATCGAATCCTTTTTTACTACCTTTATTTTTTCATCAGATTGCCTGTAGCATATACTCAGAACTACTGTTGATCCATGTTACAGTCTGTCTAGTTAGAGATTATAAAAATAAAATTCTTATCTTCTAAAAGAAAGTCTAGGAACAAAGCTACTAGCATACATGGATCTTGTTTGTAGACCTTTATTTCTGTCATTAGTGGTGACAGAGGGAAGAACAGATGCTGCGGGATGCAGTAAAGAACATCAGATACCATCTTGTTCAATGATGTTTTAAGATAGATGTGATCTTCATGGCAGGCCAGTATTAATAACCTTTCAAACTTTCTTTTTCTTAAAATAAATTAGTTTTTAACCTAAACCATTGAAGATTTCAATCTGTCGTGTAAACACTGGAGTGATCAAACGGCTCCTTAGAAAAATTATCCAGTAATTGATATTGAGTTTTTTGGGTTTTTTTGGCTTTGTGTGGTGTTTTATTTTCTGACCAGTTGCATCTCATCATGAAATTAAATTATTCTTAATTGAAAACCAATTTTTGTATGTTAAGGGAAACATGATTTTCTTTTTTACACATTAATAGAAGTGTATTCCTAATGTTTTAAAATCTTGAAATATTTAAGAAAAAAGCACTGCCATAGTAATTCACTGTATTGTATTGATTTTATCACTGACTCTTTTGATGCCAGTGACCCTTGTCAAACCAGATGAAATATACTTGAGAAAGCCAAAGAAAAGATCCTGGAACTGTCAGGCTTTAAGAAATATTATTCAGAATTGCAGTGTTGTAATTTAAAGACTTTTTACTGTGAAATAACAGTACTTTACTTTCAAGAGCAGTGGCAAGCCTCTCTGGTCTTAGGAGCACTCCAAATTAAAAGATTGTGGAAGCAAATAATGTCACGCTAAAGAAAGAGCAACTAAATTAGCTCATAGATGGCATAGAAGTTTCAGTACTATTCCAGAAAGAAACATTTTAGTTTTACCCATGCTTTAATTTCTTTGTAAGCTGGAAGAGTTTATTTCAACAGATTGACTCTTAATTTTATCTCTGTGAGGCCGTATATATGTTACAAATTTCTTTATCTCTTGGTGCAGGCTAAATTTTGTAGTGTAGATTAGTTTAATCTGTTACATGCCTGAACATTGTTGTAAGGGAAATAATCTTATTTTTATTTTTTCCTTTGATATTCCATATAGCCCATCCTACAAAACCACATTAATGAGAGTGCTGGAGGATCTGGCTAATTTTGAATATGTGCACTTCTGAGTACAGCAATTATATATTCATACACACACATGTACACCCACAAAAGCCCACTTTATTCTTAGTCTGCATAGGAATTTCTTAGCCCTTGGCTAGCTTGGCAGAAAATTCCAGTGCTGTGCTTTATAGGGAGTGCATTTGTGCACAGTCTGCTCATTAGCCCAGAGTCCTGTACGGTAGTCAGCAGTTAGTTTTTAATCTTTGAAAAATGTAGTCACTGGTGGGTTTTGGTTGTTTTGTGGGGGGGGTTTAATTATTATTATTTTTTTTTTTTTATTTTTTTCTGAAGTATTGCAGTAATTTGTTATTAAAAGGAATTTTCCAAATAATATGTGTTTATTTTTTTGAATCAGAAGTCATATTCATGATGACTTCAAGTGAACCTCAGCAGGAATAGATTTTTTCAAATGATCAGAAAGATGAGTTACATTTCTTCTAACTTAGTTTTTATTATTTTTATTCACATGCGAATTTTATAGTCCAGAAAACCTGCTCTTTCATGGTGTGATGTAAAGGTTTTCCTTTCTTAAATATTTATATTTTTCTATTCAGTAAAGTCAAGAAAGCTCCTCACATATTAGTATTCATATTATGATACAGCTGATCTAAATCAATGCTTAGCAAGAATAGGCATTATTACTTCTGACAGATCTCTAGAATTATGTTAGTTGTTGATAGGGTTAATGAAACATCATATCTATATGCAGGATTATTTTTTTCCTCAATGGAATATGGAGTGGTACATTTACTATGCTATTAAGTGCTATTAAGATATCCCTGCTATATTGTAGTAAAGAGTTGTATTCCTTTCTGTAGTCATTCTTTTTTAATTTCTTTGGAGAATGATCTTCATAATACTGCTTTCTTCTTTTTGCTACCTAAATGTGGATATTTTATGAAGTATCATCACAGAAATCTTGAGTATTCAACCTTATCTGACCCCCAAAGTTACTGAGAAAGAGACTTGTCAGCCTGACTTACTGTTTGTGGATATCCAAAGGATTTCTGGTTAATGTGTTCTGACAGAACTCTCCATGCTCCGCAGTTCACCTGCTATAGATGTTATATTCAAATGTGCTGGCTGAAGCAGCATGTACAAACGCAAAATGCCAGAGCTGGTGAGTTAATAGAACAGTTTCTTCAGAAAGACAAGGAGGGGATGAAAATAAATGATATCTGCTTCATCCTTTATATTCCTTTGATAATAAAGCATTTCACAACATTCTCAAAATCAATGC
The DNA here is from genome assembly GCA_024734555.1 of Trochalopteron elliotii. Lineage (NCBI taxonomy): Eukaryota > Metazoa > Chordata > Aves > Passeriformes > Leiothrichidae > Trochalopteron > Trochalopteron elliotii. The sequence continues at coordinate 2,498,347 of JANPWX010000338.1, forward strand.
AGACAGAAATATATACACAAAGCGCAGCAGGATTTTGAAATGTGCTCAGTTTGTTTATTTTGTGTAAAAATGAGTCCACGTCTCCTTTTCTCTTGATATTGTGTAAGGTTGAAAAATAACCACTGTGACCCAAAGAAGCTCTTTTGGAACGACAGCATATTACCCATACCAAGGGCACTAATCTGGCCAACAGCAGCGTCCTAGTAGACCATTTTGCTATAACAATATGTGAGGTTAGGCTCATTCTGTTTAATCTCACAGAAGACTTTAGAAGGCCTTGGCTCCTGTGGAGATGTGCTCTTTGGTAGTAAAATGTCCTTCACAACACCGTGTGAACAGTGGCATGAACCCCTGAACAAACTTACATTTATGCAGAATGAAATGGAATCAATGCTATGACATGAGGAGACTGGCTAATGAGGGGATAGTAGGATTTGGGTGGGGTTGTCAGTGTTTTTTCCTGATTTGATGAGAAAATTAGTAATGATTTTTTTTTAATAGGATTAACTAACAGAGGTAAAACAAAAATATAGCAAATTATTACAATAAGTAAATGAACCACTGTGGGGGCAGCTACGGAATAGGGGAGGGAACTGTTTGTCTTGCATGTTGAAGTAACAGAAAACCTGACAAAACAGAATATATTTTGTTTCCTGACCATCTTGAAGCCATTAAGGAAATTAGCATAAATTTCCATATAATTCATATGTCACACTAATTTGAGTGCCTGGTGCATACATTTCCTCCTCAGATGGTGGGCTCCTTCTGCCAGACACCGCCAGGTTGGTGTAAATTACCCAGGAGAAGTTGGAATGTTCTTTCATTGCAAGCTGACGAAGCGAAAGACATATGCACCAACCATACTCTCCCTAGATCTGCCACTCTCTCATTTCTTACTCCTTCTTCTTCAAGGAACCCTGGGAAAAAAATTCATAGTCCTTATCTGAGGAAAGCTTCAGTGAAATGCTTACCTGAGGACTGCTTGATTTTAAGCAGGTTAAAGACTTCGAAGTTCAACTGTGGCATTTCTCAGCTTTCTGGATTCAATGATACTTTAATTTTCTGCTTTGTTTTTTTAAATCCAGACTTTAAAAATGATACTTCCATGCTACACAAGTTAAAAAAAATTCTTAGTAACTGGAACTGTTTTAAGAAAAGGCACTTCTGCATTGTATTTTTTACCCCATATAAATAGTAGCAAGACAACACAATACAAAACTAACCTTCCCATCTGACTCAGCACAAGAAAGATTTGTTGCAATTTATTTAATATGTTTTTTAACACTGAAGTACTGAGCAGTGAATCACACATTTCCTCTGAGGAGTCCCGGTCTCCTCGCACAGAAAACCTTGGGTGAGCCTTGGAATTTTTCTCGCAGAAACATAAAATATACCTCACTCTTTGTACTTTACTAGAAGAAAAACATCTCTTAGAGTGTAAAAAGATCCATAGCATATTTGTTGTGTTGCAGTATCATCAGTTGTTCTTCTATCACTAGTTTAATTAGATCATGATGTGTATGGAATTTTTTAATACCATATGGTAATATTATATTTGATATCTTGGCAGTCCTTGAGGTGGGGATTCTGTTACCCTTATCACTATGTAAGGCAGAAGGAATGTGAAGACCCTAGAATAATACTATGAATAGCACAAAATGCTGGTAGCATCAAAAATTAAAATTAGGATTTATTGCTTTGGGTTTGTTTTTCTTTTTCTAAGTTCACCTTGTAATATGCAGCCATTTTTCCTCTTTGCTTTTCTTTGTTGATGAACCTTGGCATTCAGACATAACTTTATATCAAATTAAATTGCAAAGAAATAATTCCCTCAGAAGCTTCCTTTCAGCTTCATCGCAAACTCCTTGTATGAATAGTGAAAGTGTTGGCAGTTATGTTTTCAAGATGTTTATAGAATTGCTCAGAATTTTACAGCATTTTTTTAATACCTTTTCTTCTTTGTGGAGATCAAAGTAACAAGTTTTCATTGTTCAGCAGTCATTAGCATACAAGACCTAATATTCCCACAGGTATAGTAGATTCTAACATCCTTGGCTTTTTGCAATTAGTAAAAAAGCCCTGGTGGGTATTTAATTTACCTGGCAGTGCATTGGTGTTTGGAGCTGCTGCTGGCAAATTCTGGAAGGGTTTTTTCTGAGTAAATGCTTGGGGGCTTGATCTGTGATTTTTTAAATGCCTTTGAGAGGTGAGATCAGATGCATAAGAATGTGATTGTGTTTATTTTTTACATGAATCCCACTGCTAGAATCCTTAGGGATTTGCTGTATCAAAGATATTTATGAGAATATTGCCCTTGGCTAAAGTTTGAAAGGGAGCAATGTAGGACAGGGACAGATGAAGGGTAGGCAAGTGGGTGACTCTGGTCATAGAGAATGTTGAGAGTCTCCTAGATCTGGATACCCTTTCTGATGCATAGCACTCAAGCAAAATAGGAGAGTGAGCAATATTCAGCAGTCACATTTCCACTTCAGGGGTTTGTTTGTGTATTACAGTTCCTGAATGATCATAATTTCAGAAACAGGAAAGCATGACCAGGATTAATCACGCAAGGTTATGGATTCAGTATATGCTGTTGTCTGAGCATGGCCTCATCTTATTTGGAGAGCAGGATCTTCAGGCATGTGACTATTATATTTACCCTTTGGTGTCAAGAAAATCCTTATTATTTGAACACTTGAACTTCTGTGTTCCTTCAATTTTCCTGCTTTAAAGGCAAGAATAGGGCAAGAAAATGGCAATAATATCTGACAGGTTTGTCATAGCAGTTTCTCAGCATGTCTGCATTTAGGTTTCCCATGAGTAATAGGTAATAAAAATGATCAAGCAAGCATAAAGAGGGGAGAATTGTACAAGAAAGTTGTAGCTGAATTTTTTTTTACTGAGAATGTATTGTTCTAGTAATAAGAAGAAATTATTTGCCTTCAGTTCAGCCAGAGATGTTGATCAGTTATAGAGAGTCATTGGACTCGATGATCTTAAAGGTCTTTACCAACTGAAATGATTTTATTAACTAGCCAAAATGCCATTTAAACAAATTAAGAAATGTAGCATTTATATTGATGTTGCTGACCAAAATAGTCCTATAATCTGTTAGTAATATACATCCGCTGATTTATAAAAGTGTAAAAATATCTACTTTATCCATCACATGTGCACACATACAGAGGATTTTAATTAGTTGCTGAGATAATGTATTAATCTCTGCCCCTTTAAATTTGCTGATTGAAAAATGAAGAATTCCTGCCCTTTAACTGTTCAGCTTTCACAGAGGTTACAGTAAATCTCTTAATCTCCCAAGCACTTATTCTCCTCTGTGTTTTTCACAGACATTTATCCACAGGACATTCATTTCCAATCTGTATTTAAATCCAGGAATAACTATGTGGGCTTTGAGCTATCTGCTTTCATGCACTGCTAATGGGCTCTACCACAGGAACTCTGGATGAGCTGGGGGGGTGAAAAAAAGAGATTCTCAAGCCATGTTCAGCTTCTATTTCAGCTTAAGCTGAGTCTCTGTTTATTTTTGGTGAAGAGAGCATTAAAGAAAGCAATTATTTGGGGGCAAAGGAAGGGCAGGAAAGATCCACAATAAAGGATTTATTTATTCTGGCTTTATAGAGAAGGCCAGTGTATCAGATTTTCAGGCTTGTAATGGAACATAGTTGAATTTATGTGCTGAATGGGGTGTGAGGATTTGAAACATATCCTGGATTTTTGTCAAATACTTTCAGCACTTTTTTCATGTTCCTTACAGCATTTGTAGTCCGGAGTCTTGGATGTAAATGGTCATAAATTCACATTGTTCTGTAATACATTGAAAGTCAGAGTAGCATGTTTTCCCATTACTCAGTAGATGCTTTGCGGTCGCTATGCTGAATGGTCCATTTCTGAAAGAGAAATGTAGTATTAAATTAATATTATGTTGTCAAAGAAAACACAGAAGCATAGTGTTCTTTGAAGTAGTTACAATGAAGCTGCCTCTTGACCTTTTGACATTTTCTCTCCTGCACATCAAAGAATTTGTTTCAGTTTAATTTAGAGTGTACTTAAGGAGGCAAAGTACTTAGGGGGGGAGGTTGAAGAAAATGTGCTGAGGACACCTTTAATTCTGCAGTTCCAGTCTTATGTAAATTAGCCCAAATTTAAAAAACTATGCTAAGTTATATCCAGTTATATAAAAATGTCTGGTATTACCCTTGAAAAAAAATACTTTTAACAATGTTTTTTCCTCTTCTTCTGTTGTTTTCTTCCCAACTTATTTTTCTTTCCAGCATCATTCTCTCCATTATTTCTCTTTTCTGTGTCCATTTTATGAGCCTTTCTCCAGAGTACAAATCCTTCCCTTTTCTGTGCAATGTATTTTCTGACTGTTCTTTGCTAAACCAGCTTTGTTTTGGTGTTTTGGTATCATAATAAACGTGCTAGTTTATTAAAGACAACTAAATAGCTTTTGGTCAGTAACAGATGGATTTCTTCTTTCCTGCTTATTATATTAGTTATACTTCCAGTATTTTTAGTATAAAGATTTGGTGGAATGGTCATTATTTTCTGCTAAATGTGCTTAACTTTTGAAATGTTATCTTTGAAAATATTCTCATTAGAGAGTGATGATGAATCATTTGGTAGAAGATTTTTGTGTATCTTTCTTAATTGTGTGTTTTGGTCTCATGTGGAGCTATAAGTGAAAATAAATGGGCTAATTAAACTGTAATGCTTATTATAATTCTTGCCAAATTTGGTTAGACCCTCTTTCCTGGTGCTGGAAAAATCTAACTCAAATCAGCACTCACGGCATGAGTAAACTCCTGGATAGATGGAGATTAGGAAAACATTTTGGGTCAGATCTTGTAAGATGCTGCTTACCACTTTCAGTTCAGATAAAAGAATTTAGATCAAAGATTACAATGAAAGGAAACAATGGACTTGCACCAGTATCTTGGCCTCTCACAAGAGCACAAAAAGGGCATTGGAAAGGACTGCTGACTTGTACCAGTTTGAGGTTGGACTTCTTAATTTACTGATATGCATAACCTAATGAAGAGGTGATAATATGGTCTAATTAAGTGTTATCCAGCTACTTAGTAAATGATTGAGCAAATTTATTTAAAACACTCTGGTGCCAGGAAAAGGATATCAATGAGTCTGAAACTTGCTTTTTATTTATGTGTTTATTTTCCCTTTTTAAGGGACCAAATCTCTGTCCAACAGTTCTAAATATGTCTCTGCCTCAGTAAATGTAGAGATTGTGGGTTCTCTGTTTTCCTACTGAGCTAAGAGAATAAACGATGTTGATTTTTTTTAACCAGGGAAGTATTGATTAAGATCACTATGCTTTTTAGGTCATTTAAACATGAAGCTGACATATCAGCCTGTACAGTGATCTGTCCTCACACTGCAGGTTCCTAGCTAAAACTGAAAACAAACAAACAAACAAATGTTCAAGGTGGAATAAAGATAAAACCTGAAAAAAAGGTGATTTAAAATTTGGATAACTTTGAGGTAGGAGTTTTCTAAATCTGTAAATCTGCTCTTTCGTAGTGTTCAATGGCTTCTTTTCAAATGCAATGAGTTTTTGATCACATCAAGTTCTTGTTTACTGTAGAATGCTGCATGTTGCTGATGAGTGTCTGCTTCTTAGCAATAACCTTTCTTAATAGAATTGACCATAGCAGTAAATAGAAATTGTCTGTTAAAGAAACTTGTTTAAACTAGCATTTAACTTGCAAGTCATAGAGGTTCATACTGATGAATGGCCCGTTTAAAAATCAGGTGGACTAGATAATTCTCCTACACAGCTTACTGAATTTAGTCTTAATATCTTAGGATTCTGGATGTGACAGCCATTCCTTTCTTTTTTTTTCTTTTTCTTCAAAGTAAATTCAAGGAAGCGAGATAGAGCCATGCTTTTCAGCAGTTGAAACCTTCACAAAACCTGATTTCTGTCTCTCTCATTACAGAGCTTACAGAGTGAACCCCAAATTTATGTTTCTTGATTAGAGCCATAGGTTTTAATATTTAGCATTTAAGCTTAATTAAATTTCCCAACATTTAATAACTCCATTTAATTTAGCCTGGTTTTGATGGCTAATTGTAATGAATTTATGGCTTCCTTGACATTTCTAATACACCAATAATTACAGTGAAATCATTTAAGAACTTTAGGACATTTTAGGCTGTTTACTTATGAACTATTTATTCATCTGCTTTAAGGGAGAGCACTGTGGCAGTAGGGACTGCAGATACTCAGCATTCTGCTGTTAGAAATAGCTTATATTGGCCTCTCATGTGGCAAATTATCCAGTAGTCCAGCAGGCATTTTCACCTACTTGTAATACCAATGGGGAAATCAGTAACTAAATAAAATTTCTCTGCCAGCTCAAATGCAGGTGTAGAATATGAAACATTCATGTGTCTTGACTTGCTCAAAATCTTGCAATGAGTTTCTGGCAACCAGAACACAAATGAAGGATCTATGATTCAGGTTTCAGTTGTTGTGGCTTGCCTCTCTGACTTTTACAGTCCAAATCTGACAGGTAATTCACTTTTTCATTTTCAGCTGTATAAGTATTTTCATCACAAACTGTGGTACTTCTCTTTCTTTATCCACAGCACCCTAATGAGAGTCAATTATATATTTAATTAAGTCTTTTGAAAAGCAGTGGTGTAAAACTTGGTTTTGTTCAGGGACTTTTAGCCTTTAATAAATTTCGTCTGGTAATAATTTCTGACTGTTTAGCTTGTAATATATATTAAACTTTGTCTTCTTAGCAGATCCTCTATCATAAAATTCTGAAGAGAACTATGGTTATATTGATATGTTTCTAAGACTGCAAATGGAATAGTCAGCTATGTTTCTTTGCCCAAATTTGACGCAGGAATGGTTTTTTAGAATACCTGCATGCCTGCTTAAGCTAATTTTTCTCTAAATTTTTTTAGGTTTTTTTTTAGTTTGAGGATTTTCTTATTCTTAAAACAATGACAAAACCAATAACAAAAACCCAAACAAAGAAAACCAAATCACAACCAACAAAACAAACACATCTTCCAACCCCAAACTGGACAAACTCCAAACTATAGTCACGGATTTTTTTTAACGTAGTAAAAATTAAATATTTTACTTTTCTTAGGACATCAGAGTAACTTACAGCATAAATGTTATTTTATGCAATGTACATTGTAATAAGGATAATAGCATAAAATTATAAGTAATTCCACAGAGAATAAGAACAGAAATTTGTAGATACGTCATTTCTTATAATGCTCAATTTATAAGATGTAAAGATCAGGTTATGAAGTGGAAGCACAAGTTTATGAATACTGGCCATATTCATAAATTATTTTACTCCTCTGAAACGCAGTTGAACTCATTTGAGGCTGAAGTGTCCATGCCAAAGAATCATGGTCAAATACTCAGGCTCATGCCAACGAGCTGTGGATCCACTCACTTCACTCACCCATTCAGAGCTTTGTTCTTTGAGGATCTGCTGCTGCTGCATGGAGGCTTTTGTCGCTGTAGTGACTTTTTGCTGTTTGTTACCGTCAGTTTTACATAGCCCATTTAGCTGTAATGGATGGATGGATTTTAAAACCATCTGCGGCTGCTATTAATATGATTTTTCAGTGTGTGTATTTCCACCAGCTTTTGGTAACAGCTGTTTGAACAGAACTCTTTTTGATTTACTTCCTTTTTTATTTAATTTTACAGTAACATTTCCTTTTCTGCTTCTTTTAGGTATTATTTGACTATCAGAAAATATCAGTCATAAATTTAAAGAAAGTCCTTTGCAAATGTCCAGTGAAGTATTTGAATTTTAAGAGAAAATACTTAGTGTACATTCTGTGTCAGCAGTTTAAAATCAACACAGCTTATTTTAGTGGTATTTCTGTCAAGAGCTTACCAGAACACCAGAGTGTTACTATAAAAGCTCTCTTTTTTTAACTTTAATTACATATGTGTGTGTTCTTCTCGAAAATAAATCATTTACTGTTAAAGTTGTACTCAGCTTGTATTTATTAGGAGATTTAAAAATACTCTCGCATTTTAACAACTTCCTCAACAGTCATATGGTGTGCTTTCTCCTTGATTACTGTTTGATGTATGATATGTATATTTAGGTAATAGAAATACTTTCTAATTAATAAAAATATTATACAAACTTAAGAGGTATATATGTTTTAATGATTAGAGATTATTGCTGCATTTTCGCATCCATGGAGAAGAATTTTGCCCGATGTGCATTGCTCTTCTGTTGTGCAGGAAATGCCTTCAGTTAATGTTTTTAAAACTTGGGATATGCAGAAAAAATCAGTGACCACTTTAAAAACAGTTGGCTGAAAATAATGATGCTATGTATGTTTGGAAAATAGAATACATTTGTCCATTTTTGCATTCTAGAATGACTTTAGGTAGTTTTCTTTGAAGTGATTGCTTTTCTAGACATTTGTGGTACAGCGATGTCAATTTCAACTCTTTTAACTAGGGGTTGGAGTCCCTAAGAGAAAAAACATGTTTTGTTTTAGTCTTCATAATGACAATATCTAAGAAAAGGAGAAGTGTGGAAGTTTGAATCTTTTCAACAGCAACTTTTCTTCCACAAGAGTCATTCCTCTTGGACTGAACAGGATTCCCATGCTCTAGATGTACAAGTGCTTGGTTAACATTCTGAGCAAGTGACAAAGGTTTTTTTTATTCTTTTTTTCATCTAATATTTTTAGGTAGTTTAATCAATCTATTTCTCATTTATATTGTGGTGAGGAATAATATAACATTTTCTATTAAAAACCTTCATCATTTAGTGATGATTATGCCAGTTAAATTAGTTCTTGATGTTACAAGCTAAACTGGTTGTAATTAAAGCACTTAGTAATAGGAAATAAATTGAAATCCATAGTTTCTTGTCTCTGTAAGGAGATTTGGCATTTCTGCCAGTAGGGTCATATTGATCCTTCTTCCTTTGTGTCTCACCACTTTGTCAGGTCATTGTTTGCATTTTATTTGATGTTCTAGTATTTTTCTTTTTGGCATTAGGAATTTCTAAATAGTTCACTGCTTTGGAAAGTCTTCTTCTGAAAAGGCAAGAGATGTGGAAAGATCACAAACAGGCTTTACATCTTATGTGTTTGAGCAGGATAGTGTGTCTTCTAGACTGAGATCTAAGGAAAACATCATTTTCGGTGACAAACTCTTTTTAGAGCGTATGATGCTTTAAATGGAGCTTCTGTTTTGAGACCAGAATATAGGTGTTTCTTCCAGTACCTTCAGTGTGCTGATTGGGTAAGAATAATTATAAATCAGTCTTAGCGATGTGGCTTTACAAATGCAAAAAACCAGGACATTTCTGTGATGTCTCTGAGTTCCAAAATTAATCCTCTGACTCTGCATTCTGGTTAAGTAGCTGGTTTAAATGGCAGCACTACAGACAGAGTATAGGGAAGAAGAGAATGCTGTTTTACAGCCCAGCTTTTTAGGTTACAGCCATGACTCTGATAGGCATTGTACTGCTTCAGCTGAGGAAACTCTCCTGGTTCCTTTCTCAATACTATTGGTAACAAAGCTTCTGGATTTAGGGCTTTTTATTTTATTTTTACTGCTAGCCAAAAGACAAAAGAATGCAAATTCTCCCTTTGAAGTCATATTGTCTGTTTTCACCACAGGAGATATTGTCTGTCTCTAAAAGCCAAACAAGTGTTGCGGCAGGATACCTTGTTGAATATACCATCAGATGTTGCCACTTTTCTTACCTGAATATTCCCAGTTATTGCTACTGAACATCAACACTAAAGCAAGGGTTGACTGTTTGTCTAAATTTGACTTTGCAGCATTGCTTGCATTAGATGCTAACTTGTAGTGCTTCTTCTAGCCTGACCTGAATTTCTTGGGGATTTACAGATACATTATATTAAGGTACCAGCCAGACTACACTAAAATGAAATACAAGTCTATCTTTTTTTGACAGGTGGAGTGCTTAACAGTTCTACTTTCTATTCCTGTTTTCTGGCAGGATCAAAAGAAGCTTGATAGTCTAAAACTTAGCGCTATGTTGCTTTGAGGGGAAAGCTGTCTGTTTTCACATCATCTAAAGCCAAATAATCCACGACAAAACCAGAGACAATAAGTCTTCCTTGCTGAAACATTATTTGAAAGGCTAATAGTAGAACAGGAGATACATTTCTGGAGTAAAAGATACCAGCTTGAAAATGCTGTCTTGGCTGGCTTTGGCTTGTGTAGCAAAAATGTTAAGCCCCTCCAAAGACAACCTTTGATGACCCATATGCTGATACTTCCTGGCCAGCATTACTCCTGATTACAGAGGAATCTAATAACCTTCCTTGGCAGAGATTGCCATCTTCTCCTGCCACCCGTGATCTCTAACAGCAGCACTGAGTGGGTGGGTTCATGGGAGTCCTGCGCATTTTTACACTGTTCCGCAAAGATCTGCCCTATGTGGTTTCATTCAGTGTGCTTTTTTGGAATATGGCATTAATATTTGCCTCTCCAAGTCTCAAAGCTGATGTAAGAATAAATATTGCATTTTAAGAGCTTTATTTTGCTCACCTCTGCACTAGGGGTTGTAGAGATGGATGCATAGATACATAAGATGATTTCTGTCCTGAACTGTACTTTAATTTTGTGACAGGATCCATTCACACTTTATAGTTTGTTATTCCTGCAAAATTCCTATGGCATCTCATTAATATTATTTTATTGTTGCTGTTTTAAGAAAAGGCTTTTCTGAAATAAAGGCTATACTTTTGTTTTGCTAAGCTGTGGTTTCCCCATTAGTACATTGGGAAACTAGCTTCTCAAAAGTATGCATTTAAGAACTACTTTTTTTGTGTATAGCTAGCAGAACTGTGAATGTCAAAATTCTCAGAAACAGCACTTAGTTTTTAAAATAAACACTCAAAAACCCCACCACCTGAACAACCAAAAAAATCCCAACACTCAAACCCCCTTATCTGGGGAATTTAAACTAGTTACCTGCAACATTTCCAAAACATTTCTTCTTCTATCACAGTAATTCTTATATGATGCACTACAGAAATGAGATCTGGCTAAAGAATTGATCTCTGCGTCAGATTTTGAAAGGTAAGAGGAACTCCATGCTGAACTTGCCTTGCCTGGTTTGTTTTTCAGAGCAACTTCAATATGAGGAGCATGTGAAGGCTAGGTCATGGTTTATGAGAAGTCACTTGATACTGTCTTTCCATGGAATACTTGAAAGGTTTTGCTGGAGTATCACTTTCTCTGTATACTTGGAGGTGTTTTCAAAGTTATTTTTTATGCCACAACATAACATTTACCTTGAATGCTTTCAGTGGGGGATGAAAGTGTTAATCTAGTTCTCACTAGATACGTTCTTTTGAGAAATACAGTTTTAAGTAGCGTCAAGGGGAGATTACAGGAACCTGTTAAATTTGAAGAGTCTTACAAATTGTTTGCAGTCTCCTAATGAACCTACTGGATATAATTTTTTCATGACCTAAAATCCAAGTCCATTTCTCTTTCTCAACTAAGTTTCACACTTAATAAGTCCAGACTGACCAGCATTTGATATAAATGTTGCTGTTTTTTTAACTTCAAATCCAAATTTAATTAGATGCAGATGCTAGAATGAATAATACCTTTGGTGCTCTGTTCCCACACAATGAACCCCCATGTCACTTTAAAGATATTTGATGTCTTATGTGGTTTCCTGTCTGCTTGCGGGAAATGTTTTGCTTAGGAATTCATGTCTTGTGGAGAACCAGATGAGCTCCAATATGTGCCACGAGTTTCAATCTGTTGTCCTGTGCTAGAAATCCGATCTTTCTGTACATGCCACATCTGAGTAAATGCTGTAAGTGGAAGATATGGAAAGAACAGGATTAATACCTCCTTGGGCTGTAAAACATTCTTTACTCTTTCTTAATTTTCTAGCTGTTTCCCCATATTCTGTAATCTTTCAAATCTAATAAGGCTCCTCTTGCAATTCATTGGGACTTCTTTAAAGTGGTTTGAAGAACTTAAGGTCGAAAGAATGAAAACTCATATAGGTACTGTGTTTTATGCGTGTGGAAATTAGTTAAACCTACAGTGCTTTCCATAATTTCATATGAACGTTTTATATTTTTGATAGATGAGAAGGAAAACTGCATAGTGTTTTGTCTTTCAAGTGTGTGTATGGCAGAGAATTGCCTTAATATGTTTTCCAATTAATTAGATATATTTCTACTCAATTTGGCTATTCTAAGTGTACTTTATCTGAACTTTTGCCACCTTCCTTGAGTCTGTTTTCAAGAATAGTTCATTTACTTGCAAAGGAGAAAGAGATCTTTTAATTGCAATTAGTGAATCTGGTTTTGGCTCCTGAATATAGAATTAAAGGAAAATCTTAATTTTAACTTCTTTACTACATTTTACTTTTTTTTATAATTAACGCCTGCTGTAGACGGTTTGCATTTTAATGTAGAAAACAGAATAATAATAATAATGTCTGAGCATTAGTCATTAGTTGTAATTTCCCCACACTTGAGACAGTAAATTTTTTACTTGAATTAAAGTTTCTTTCCTTAGAATAGGAGTGCTTTAAATTGTTACACTTTTAAATATGAACTTTTTACTAGAAAATAATTGTTAAATTTCCCTGTGTCTGATTAGTTTGCAAAATATGTGTTGAAAGGAAACATAAAATCAGTGTCCATAAATAAACAAGTTTAAAGGTGAGATTTGCTTGCCCTGTTTTTGATTGAGTCTGCAAGTGAAGGCAATTGACTTTCTGATTCAAACTGCATCGGTTGTGCTCCCTGTTCTGAAAAATTTTGCTAAATCTTACCATACTTCACACATTATATACATTTGTACACACACATGTATACACATACAGGTATAAATAGAATACCTCTGTATTCATTTATGTATGTATTCTGTGTCTTGCTCTATGCCAAAACACAAAATGGAAATTAGCACATTGAAAAGCTGTACCTGAATTTGCATGTGCTACTCCCCAAGAGTAGCCTATGCTGTGATCAAAATATCCTGTACCTTTGCAGCTATTCGTCCTTTTACAGGCTGCTCAAATGGCTTAAATTTAGTCAGCCAAGTCCCAGATGCTCTCTTGAACTAATTAGATGTATTTTTGTTATCATGTCAGAACTTTGTTTCAAAAAAAAATTCTTTAAACTATTTCCAATTCTGAGTATAATGAGAGGTGCTTTAAATGTACTGCATTGAGAATATGATCCAAATTATTGACTTGCTATCGAAGAGCAGATCACCTGTTTTAAACCTGCAGGGCTGCCCAGTTGTTCATGTTTTTATAATAATGCAGATCACAGGAAAAATTATCACTTACAAAAGAACTGCTTTATCATTTGCACTTCTATTGAAGGTTTATTAATTATCTCCAGAACTGTAATAGTTGGTTCATAAAGCATTTAGTTTGATTTTCAGTGTGCAATTATGTTGGTGCTCTCCCTTTGTTCTGTTAAGTGCTTTGATACCTTTAAACTTTTTGTAACTAAATTTAGTTTTTTGTAGAAAATTATTACTTTCAAATTCCGAACTCCTAAACAGCTGTTATTGCATTGTTGCCAAACTGGAATGAAACACTTTAATGTTTATAAAAGGTGACCCTGTTCTGTCGATATCCTGGTGTTTGTGACAGGTGCAACATATGCAGTTTAGGGAAGAGGCCAAACCAGTGCTTGTCTGCTACTTTAAGTTTGCAAGTTTTTACAAAACTGTATCTTTGTTATGTTACAAGCTTACTATTAAACTTTAACGTTTCTTTAAAGGCATAAGCCTAACGGGAATTTCTGAGAGGAAGCTTTGGCCATGAATCACTGCCCTGGAACAGTTTTGAAACACTGCCTTCATGTAAAATTGTGTGATTTCAGTAATGACTGTGGATAGGAAGTTGAACATTTACACTAATGAGTGATGTCAGGTAGCAGTCAGCTGCCTTTATGGGATCTTCCCTTGTCGTGGGTTTCTGTCTGACCTGATGGGTCTTGGGTGCAGTGATGTGCTCGCCCAGTTTTGGGTCGTTTCACCCTGTTAGGTGTCCCGTGTCCATGTGAGGGCACTGCAGCTTGTGGCACAGATGTGGAGAAGAGCTGGATGGAGAAGCTGAGAGAAGCAGCATGGCTTTACAGACATAGCTGCAGGTAAATCTGCTAGGTATCCTATGTTATTAAATTCCAAAACCAAGGGAAGTGATTTTTATTTCTTGAGAAATATGAAAAAGTGAAAGTATGTGGAGACTTCACAGTAATTTTATGCTAGGACACATTTTGCAAAAATTAAAACCAGAAGATTATACAGGTTTGTTACTGCCTTTTTTGTATTGCCGGACACGGAAATTATTAAGGAATATATATATAAATGGTTTATCTTACCATGTCAAATTTAGAGTGGTATACATTTATGAGAGTGAAAGTGAAATCAGTATATTAAATACTCTCCATTCACCCCACATTTTTTTCCTTATCTCATTGACAGGCAGAATAAAATAGTGATTTTCAATCTTCCTTATTCTTTCTGAATCAAAGCAGTCTTAAAAGCTAAAATTCAGACACTGTAAGTTTAAATTATAGCAGCACCTGTAGAACTAGCTTTTCTACATGGGCAAATTAAACATAATATCATGTCTCCAACCCCCAAGGAGCTGCCAGAGCAGTGCCAGGCAGAATCAGTTTTCATACTTTGGGGCTTTAAAAAGTTCTGCTGGGGTGCAATTGAAGCTACTACTCAGAATTTTTTTTCCTGCTGATTTCCTATATTAGCTCTCCCGAGAATATGTTAAAGTGTTGAAGCTTAAAAGGCTTCCATGTTTTCAAGAGCTGGGAGCATGTCTATCATCAGAGTGTTATTTACACACCAACCCAGCTGTTTCAATAACCAGTTTATCACCGGGGAAGAGAAATGGATTTCTAAAATTTTAAGATAGATCGGCACTCTTACTGTCTGAAAGAAAATTCATGATTCCATTAGGAAGGTGGTGCAGATACTGAATGGTTACAGGATTTAGCCCTACTGTTCTGGGTAACATTAATTAATATGATTTCATGAATCTTATTAAAGCTATAATACTACCTGTTCTGCTCTACTCTGTAGTATGAAACAGTTCTGTGTAAAAATACTGGAAATGTTGTTATTGCTCCTATTAGCTTAATGTAATAAAATAGTCTGATCCCTACCCTCAGACTCACAGTCCTTTGGCAGACTTAGTAACTGCCACAAAAGCCCAAAAATCACATTATTGTCTCTCAAGAGGTGAAACAATGTCTGCGTTTGTTGTGCATAGTGCCACTCTTGCTCTGTTCCAGCCAGTTAATTTTCTGTATGTATTTATATTGATTTGGGCAGAGCAGAAAGTATTTAAGGTAGTTGTCTGAAAAATCTGAAATGTTACTGCCTATCATTGTAATGGGATATTATTTTGGTATTTCTTCTGCTAAAATAATTAATTCATATTAAATGCAAGAAGGAAATGTAGTCCTCTAAAGCTGTTTTTCTTACTCCAAGAACTAGGAATTCGCAGCCTCTTTCAAAAACATCCAAAATATGCTGATCAGAGGAATTTCATGCATTGTTTTGAAAGTGAAATGTTGTAATCCCATATGGAGTCTTGAGGGCAAGATAGCTGCATTTAAAAGCAGCACAGTGTGTGTCTCACAGTTGCAACCACCCGCACCAGAAGGGTGTGAGGCTGCTTCCAAGTTTCCCCCTTCTTGTAGATTTGAACTTCTTTCTGTTTCTTCTTTCTTAGTTCTAGGTATTGATTAGTGAGGGTTGGAGAGGTGGGTTTTCACTTATTTTGTGGTTTGTCTGTTTTTTTTGGTTTTGTACCCTCCAAATAGATTCCCCATGTCCATTTTTCTTTTGATTTCTGTGGACTATTATTACATTGGGAGTATAGAAGAACAGCTGACGGTGACTCTCTTGCTGTAAGAGCTGGATTTCTGTATAACGTGTCATATAGCTCAGTTGAGGAGGGATACCCTAGAGGTGTTTTTTAGTGCTGCTGCAGGGCTTTTTAAATTATCATACAGTGTTCTCTAGAATGCTGATGAATTTCAGTGACAACTTCAGTAAATCAGACAAGAGATTTTCAGCTGTTCTTCTAAATTTGGTGCCTTATTCTTTGTAGGATTTGGGCATACAAAGGGCTCTTTTAAAAGGAAAGAAGTGGCTGCAGTTCCACAATTCAAAACACTAAAAAAAAAAAAAAAAAAAAAAATTGAAGACTTTGTATTACCACTTAGCACATTTTAAGAAAGTAGATTAGTGGTAAAAGAAGCTGTCAGTTCCAGCATGTCAGTAATTATGGGGAGGAAAGTGAAGTAGGGTGAGTTCTTCAGTGTGTCTCTAATACTTACCACGGATCACTTTGTTGAATGTGCCATCCAGAATGTGGTCTTCAGAGCAGCCTGTTGACAATGGTTCATGTGCAGAGCCGTGTGGCTAAGGGTAGTTGCCAGAGAGGAAAAAATAAAAGAGGCAGGATATTTTTGTGTTTATTTTCATTTTAAATGCGGAAGGATTTAATGTCATAACTGCTTCATTCTGGTTAAAGGAAAATGGAGTGAGTGTCCCTAATGGGACACGGGGAATTTATGGCATGGTGTTGAAACCAAGATCGTGACAAGCAGCACTTCACACTATGTCTGTGGAAGCAGTTATGTTTTCAAAAAGGATGTTATGCAGAAGGTCATGTCTTTGCCTCCCATCAAGATCCTTCTACAATCCAGAATGCAATTTGTATTTAAAATTAGTATCAAATGCTGACTATCCTTAGAGTGGGAGAGCTGCTATAAAAATTAGTACTTCAATTCCTGTTTTAGAAACAATTTTTTCCCTAGTTGCAAAGTCCCTGAATGATGCTGCCCAGATATCAAGGAGTTTAGGCTTATACTTCCAGCTATTCAAGCTGGAAATATTTCATGTTACTATACAACAGTGTTATCTCACACAAATGATCTTGTTTACTTTGTACACCCTCATTGCAACTTACCTACAGTTACAAGTTCGTGGTAAAACAATTTCTGGATTCAGTTATCACATCCATTCAGTTATTCTACATAGTTAAATAACTGATTTTCCCCAGCTAAATGGCTGTCATGGTTTAACCCCAGACAGCAACCAAGTACCATGCAGTAGCTCACTCTCTCCCCTACCAGTGGGATCCGGCAGAGAATTGGAAAGGTAGAAGCTGGGAAACTCATGAGTTGAGATAAAGACATTTACTAGAGAAAACAAAATCTGTTCATGCAAGCAAAACAAGGAATTAATTCACTGATTGCCATGGGAAAGCAGGTATTCAGCCATCCCCAGGATGTAACTACTAGCAGGGCACCTGTAAATGTTTTGGCTTCTTTGCTTCCCTGCCAAGGTCAGGATAAAGGCTATTTAAGAGATAATCACCCAATAACAAGGTGGCACCCATATTATTTGTACTTTTGACCCAATAATGACCACCCGAGGCCCGCAATGTGGACCTTTTTCACCCAATTAGAGAAAACCACCCGAAACCATGAAGAAGAAGGAGGAAGAAGGTGAAGAAGAAGGACTTACACAACACCTTAAATCCTCTACCTTGACGCACATACATTATTATGTACTAAAACCCCAAATTCTAAGTTTCTGGGACTCCAACAGGCTCTATCACATGTAATGGTGGCCTGGAGAGACCAGTGCCATCACTCCAAACATCCCCCCACTTTTTCCTTCTTACCCCCACTTCACAGACTAAGCATGATGCTGTATGGTTGGAAATATCCCTTTGGTAGCCTGTCCCAGGTGTTTCCCCCTATAAGTTCACTCCCAGTTTCCTTCCCAGCGTGGCAGGACAAAAAGCAGAAAAGGCCTTGGCTCTGCATGAGCCCTGCTTAACAAAGACAAAAACATCTCTACGTTATCAACTCTGTGTTCAGCACAAATTCGAAACACAGCCACCTACCACTCACCATGAAGAAAATGAAGACTATTCCAGCCAAAACCAGCACAATGGAGTCATAACCATTTTGATGAAAGTGAAAACAAGACAAGTAATACCCTAGGGATGCAATCATGTCTCCGTTAAGCAAAATTTCACTTTAGTTATTCACGTTTACACTCATGTCTAGACTGGATAAGTGTGTTATTTTACATATTCTGATCCGTTTGCTCTCATTGGGTTTTGGGGTAGATAAATGAATTCTTTGCATCTATGAAAAGTAGTCTAATATGATTTCTTGACCTTCAATATTAACACCAGATTCTGACCACTTTTGAGTGTCTGACAAAGAGGCTTTGATTAAGTGGGTGAATTTCTTCCTATCACAAGGCTGTTGAGATCCTTCAGTTCCCAAGTCTGAATTCAGAAGATATTTTCCTAGTGTAATATAACTTAGACCTTATGCCACTGACAGTGACTATATGATGGACTCTGTATTACAGGAAAATTAAATTAGTGTGCAGTAATTCTTCAACTTATTTGCTCTTTCATCTTCTATATGACACTCTTAATTTCTGTTTTAATGTTCCGAAATATATTTATGTGTAGTAACAGCTCCATTTCTATGTTAAACACATCGATTCTATATTTAGAGTAGTCTTTAAGGGTGCTTGCTGCACAGCTACAGTTTACATATAGTATTAGAGCTTATTTGAGTTAACCATTTAATTAAGCTTAGGGATTTCTTAGTACAACTGACAGATATGTGGAACTTTCCCTTCCTTTGTATTCTAGTAAAATGATTGAGAAAATATTTTTCCTCAAAAAAATGCTATAAAACAGTCTGGTATGGATTTCTCCATTCTCTCCCTGTTAAATGGTTTTATTTCTTAAATTCACGGAATAATTACATGCTTACGCTGAGTATAAAATGCCCTTTGTATTCAGGTGAAGTAACTTTGCGTTTCCCTTCTGCTAGACGATGAAAGGAAGTCGTTGTCAGTGGTCACTAAGCACTCTGAGTTTACTTGTAACCCTATATTACTATTTATACTATTACCATCTTGTTTCAGCATGATTATGGAGTGCTGTAGGTCTCTCTTGAATTTGTCTATTCCTGTATGTACCATAAATTTAATTTATCGTTTGATTCAGTTCTAGTCTGTTTGGTATAATTAGATTTCTAGTTCAATACTTTGTTAGTTGTATCTGTGGTCTTCTTTTTGCTCTGCCACCTGATTTTATTCTGCTCCCATTGCAGTGGTGCTGCTGCTCCTGTTCTTCTGTGGTGTTTGAAGCACTGGGATCTTTATCTGACATCACTGTTGGGTATTAGCTTTGGGACAATGTCATTGTTTTCTCTGAAAATACCTGACAACAACCCAGGAACATATTTGGGAGAATTTTTCTTAAGTATTCCCAGGTTTCTCATTACTGTAGATGGTCCTGCAGAGCCCTGGAATTTTGTGGCAACAACAAGTTGAAACTGCTCTGTGGGCTGGCAGAAATAAAGCCATGAGACTGCCAGTGAAGTGCAGTGTGCTGTGAGTTCAGAGGTCCTGCCATCATCCAGTGGTGCCTCCCAACAACTGAAGCGAAAAAGAGGACAAAAGCATTGCCTCTTGCTGTGAGAAGATAGTTGAATTGATTTAGGTATGTCCCCAGCAGTTCACTCTTTCAAGAGCACTCCAGAGAACAAACATAACAACCCCCAAATCTCAAGCTAACCTGGATACAGGAGAAGAGTTTGCTGTTTATTGCAATTTTTATGTTTTTTTTCTTAGAGCATGAAACCAAAATATTACTTGACTGTTTTTCATGTATATAGTTGCTGGTGCATTTTTTATTATACTTTTTTCTCTCTGATTTATTTGAATCTGTTTCATGGTCTTTGCATTAACATTTGCCAAGTAGAATACATCTAGAAAGAACAGTTATAACCAAATATTTGATATATGAAAATCATTTAGAGGGGAACAAATCCCTCTGCTTTTGTCTGTAGACAGAAACTGTTCATCTCCTTTATTCTTGTGGTAAGGTAATCTACTCTTAAATGGATAGCCTAATACCCTAGAAGAAGGTGTCTCAGTGTCTCAAATTTATATGTTTTTTTTTCTATTTGACTCTTATACACAAGATTTTTAGTTTGAAGTTGCTTTCATTGCTTATAATAACATGTCAGTGTAACTGGCTCTCCACTTTAATACCAGAAATAATGGTCACTTTAAGTCAGACATAAATTCTGCAAAGTCTAATTTTTTATTTGATTCTAGTGTTCCATTTTAACTCAATGCATACCTGTCCACAAACACTAATTACAGTTTACAAATGGTATGACTTTGGAAACAACCAGTAAATACAGAGTTAATCAATGCAAAATTATGGCAATTGATATCTTCTAAAAATATCTTCAAAATTATCACTTGTATATACACTTCAATTTGCATGAGTTTGGGGGATTTTTTAGATGGGCAGGCCGCTAGTAATAAAGTAGAGAAAACGATAACTTAGAACAAGTGCTGTGACAATAGTAATAGCTCACTTTTAAAATTTTGGGCATAAAACAGTACACAGATTTAATAAAAAAACCCAAATGCAAGTTGTGTGCATGACGTGTAGGAAGCAAGTTAATGCAGCCATTTGATGTGCAGTAAAAATGTAGATTTGTAATAAGTATGAACTCCTAGGTCAACCTTAAAAGTTCATAAAACCCAGCTGTTGACAGCTTGTGCCTCATTGAAATGAATTGTATGACTCTAACTCTTCATTTCATGAGCATGTATTTTGTTCTGTTTTTCCACAGGGCCTTCGGCTCCTTCAGAATAGCAGGATAAGCAGTGCTTATATTTAAAAAGGAACTAAGCTATCTGTTTTTCCCACTTGACATGATAGTATTTTAAATTAAGATGCTTAGCAATATAGTTCAGGCATTTTTAAATTCCAAACTTGATGACAATACCAAGATCAAATCACATCTACTTTTTACCTTTAACTGATTTGAACACAGTTTGTAGTGTATTTTGTTGTGTCTGTGAGCATACAGTAGAAATGAAATTTATGATTTATGGGCTCAATTCATTGCGTTGGCTTCTGAGAAACAAACTACATTTCACCGTGGTCAATTTGTGGTGTAAATATATTAAGTAGGTTGTTGATGCCAAGGTTTTTCAGCTGTTATGACAACAAAAGAAATTAAAGATATCATGAGGAAGATACAATGTGCTTCACTGGGCACCAAATACCCTTCTGCTGACTTCTGTAATTTTTGTTGCAATTTCTGCTTGCAATTGATAAAGGTGAGGGGTGATCTATGGCTGATTTTAGTTGAGGAGCAAGTGGAAGGTACCAGTAGTAATCAGAATGGGTTGAGCAGAGAACATTTTCATGTTTAAAGCACCTTGTGCTGCATTTCTGTGTGTCTGTGAAGTGATCAAAAGTCCTGGAGGCTTCAATATTCCTCCCCACATATTTATGGTGAAGAAACTACAGGAAGTTGCTGAGAGGTGCTGCTCTTCCATGGGGAGATGAGTACAGCTGAGGAGGCTCCAAGCACACTTGTGTTCATTACTGGTCTCTGCTGATCTCCTAGTTTGGGCTACTTTTGGTCTCTGTTCCTGCATTGACTAGCTTCTATTGCCCACACTATTAATAGGATGCCATGGTACTACTCCAGTATTAATCTTAAAAAAAGGGGGGCATAATATTTTGGAGTTCTTAACCTCTTTCGTTTTTGTTTCTAAATGTCCTTCTCTGTCTTACGTCCCTGCATTTTCTTTATAGCATGACACTTCTGCTTTTTGATGTAGAAATAAGAGAAAAAGGCAGGAAGGGGATCAAAAATCTTAAGGTCCAATGCAAAATAGTTGAGGGTTTTTAAAAAAAAAATCTAAAGAATTTTGAAAGGAAGTTAATGTTTAGGTTATTTCCCATGGGTAACGTTTTCCAGTTGGCAGGAAACATATAAATGTAATTTGTAGAATTAGACTGACAGTATAGTATAAGACACTGTGCTTCAGGCCTGATTACTCACGTGTCTCTATAGTTGGTCTCATTTGGAGGTTTAAGGGTTAAAACTGTAGTTACATAACCAGCTATCTTACAACAGCTTAGCATGTGAACAACAGGAGCCAAAAATATGGATGATTGATTTAGTACCTTATTACATTACATTTGTTACAACTGTCCTAAAAAATAAACTCCATGCTGGCAAGAGGTGTCAGATTGACAGCTCTGGAATCTTACTTCTCCATCAAAAGAGAATGTTTCTGACAGCAGGAGTTTGAAATCTCTCTTATTCCTCAAAACTCAGCCTAGCAGGATTCAGTGCAGAATATAAGGAAGCAATTTTGTCCTCAAACCATTTAAGCCTTGTTTCTCTGCAGAGGCTGGAAAGTATTTATGCCCTCCACTGCATAGGGAGGGCACCGCTGCATGAAAGGTGCTGAAGTTGTGAGATAGAAGAGCACAGGATTATTACTATGAGTGTGATTGCTGACTGTGGAGCAGAGTAACAGGGTGTCCAGAGCTGCACCTGCATCCCAACCCACGGTGCCTTCCACAGTCCGTACAGAGAGTGGATTGTTCACTTGCAAAGGGACTCCCCATGCAATACTATCAGGCTTTAGGGAGGGTGAGGGAGAACATTAGGGGAACAGAATAAAGGTGAGGGGTCTCCTATTATTTTCCTGTGTACGTTGGTGCTCTTGTGCTCTTAGTACTGTAAAGAGGAGGGAAAAACCCTTCTGCAATATAGCTCACTTCAGCCAAGCTGGACTTGTCTTGATTTTAACAATAAGCATTTGTACTTTTATACAAAGACAGTCTATGTAAGACAATGTATGTAACCCCTTCCTTAAGCTAGTATATTTCTAACGTCATAGTTTCTTTATTAGCAGAAAAACATTACCAGTTTTAGCCTAGAATCTTTGCCTTGTTTTTGTGTCTTCTAGTGGTTTACTTCAGCGTTGCCTTTTCTGTTCAGACTCTTCGGCTTCAGTTTTGTAATCACCTTTTTCACAGTACTTTTCATTCTTTAGAACACAACGGTATGGTACACTGTGAATATGAATTGCAGCCGTGCAGTCTTTGATATAGGTGTCTCCTGATCAATCAGCATTCTTGTAAGTAGTTGGAACACTGTTTCCAAAAAGTGTTGGGGGAAGGTCTTGACTCAGTGTCTGTGAAGCACACAGGAGTTATGCTTTGAGTAGTCTGTGTCTCGCATAGCTTGCTGCTGTACTTGAGGAATTTACTACTGGCTTTAAGTTTTGTATCCTGTCCAAGCAGAATAATGCAGAAAAGTGAAGGGAGGAAATAAAATTCCTTCAATTATTTTGTCTGAACAGCTAAATTTTGAAAAAAGTTTAGAAGAGCCTTTAAGATTAAATTTTCAGATGTGAATGATTGAGATGGGCAGATAACCTTGACTTCAGATAAAGCTTAGATGGACTGAAATGTATTTAGTGCTGTGATAGTACTAGAGGAAGTTGATGGAAAATATTTAGATTAAATAAGGAGTAGATAAAACTGCAAAATATATTAAGGGACAAATCTTAAATTGGCAGAACGGGAATAGGTGACTGCTGCTGATAAGTTATTATTTATTGGTTCTATGTATCAAAAATGTGCAGAGAGTTTTACAAAATTTAACTTTGCATTTTTCCAACAGGATTTTAAGTGAATGCTCATTTCTACTGGAATAGAGTCTCATGTAGTACATCCCAGAATCCTTGACATTTCAACCTGAGCTTTACTAGCACTGCAGTAGTGCCCAGGGTTGTCTGTAATAAAACTTGGTGTTTGAGGTACTGGAGAATAACCAGCAGATTTAAATCAGGAATTTGTTTTGTAATTTGGCTCCAATCAAAAAG
Source organism: Trochalopteron elliotii (assembly GCA_024734555.1). Taxonomy (NCBI): domain Eukaryota; kingdom Metazoa; phylum Chordata; class Aves; order Passeriformes; family Leiothrichidae; genus Trochalopteron; species Trochalopteron elliotii. The sequence goes on from JANPWX010000338.1 coordinate 2,522,156, forward strand.
CAAAAAATATTTTTTTTTTGAAATGCTGGCTTTTCCGTAAAGACCATATGTCTCTCCCAGAGCTATAGTAACTTCTAAGTAACTTCATCATTAACAAAGCTTGGATAGAAACAGCCAACAGGATGTGGAATGTTTGTTCAGCATCCCTAATTCCACAAGGGACTAAACCCATTTGCTGTTTTGTATTGAAATACAAGAGATGATGATACAAGATGAAAAGAGAGGATAACACAAAATATGTTCCTCACATGTTTTGTTCTGAATATGACAAAGCATTATTAGCCATAATTGAATGTAAGTGTAAGACTGAATTCAAGATTATTGGTTAAATTCAAAGTTGAATGGAAGCCAATTAGACTGATTTTCACTGTCCTCCTGAGGAAGAATTTTTGAACATTTTAAGGAAGAAACCAGTTAAAAAAAACCCCAAAAACTGTTGGGACTTTAATTGCTCAGTGGTAAGAGTGTCCGTGAGGAGAAAAGTAAATTTTTTCAGAGAAAATTCCCTCGCTGAGAAGTAGCAATTGAAGGGTCTCAAGTCTCAGTGAATAGTTTTTTCATGATACTCCACTCTTTAATTGGGACAGTTATCCCTCAGAGTTAAAATGATGCCGTTCTCAGTGCAGCACTAGCTTTTGCAGTTTGTTACATGCAAGCATAATGACAATGGAAAGTGCCTTCAACTACCAGTACAATCTTTAGGGTTACTTTGGAGTGGTACTTGTTTGCCTGCTCACTTTTCTACGTTTGTGCCAAGGGATTATCTGCTAGTTTGAGTCTATTTGAAGAGGAACTCACTGTTCCAGGTTAAGAGAAATAAAGCTGTGGACATCTCTAGATACTCAGGCTGTTAGCATCTAACAAGCCTGATGGACTGGAAAAGCCAGACATTACTCTCTTGCTTGGAGAAGAAAATCCAAGCTCCACAGGAACCTGAAATAGTAATAAGCAAAATAGGTTTCAGAAAACTTCTTTTTCTCTTTTTCAGAGTTGAAAAAAATATTTGTATAGCATGGGGTCAAGAGTAAGATTATTCAGTGTGTGAAAAAAAACCCTGATGTAGCCTTAAAAGTTGCTTAGGTTTTTGAAAGGAGGAATACCATAACAAGAGTTTGTATATATTTTTTATTGTATTCTGCTAACGTTCATTATTTCTGTCTTCTTTTTCAAATTTATGAAAAGGGCAAAAAAAACCAAAACAAAACTTTTTCAAATCAAAAAAAGGGAAAATGATTGCCTTTTTAAAATTTGTTCCAGGCATTTTCAAGGGGATGCCTTGACTGTGTAAAAAATCTGTCATTTCTACCAAGTGAGTGCTTGAGTGCTAAGTCATTTTGATTCTGGACAGTGTTTAAAAATATTGTTCAGTTATACTTTCATGTTTTCTTTGTGATTTCTCCCTAAATAATGATTTCTCTCTTGAGTATATTTCAAGTTTTTGTGCATGTGAAAGTAGAGATATCTGGTTGAGTACATTAACTTCTTTGTTGGGATTCTCAGATGTAGTGCATCTGAGCTCTTTGCACTCCATAAATACTCAAAATTGCTACATGTGAGTCAGGTAGGAAAGGAGAGTTTCCTTTTTTTACAGGTTAGGGAATGAGGTACAAAAAAACTGAGAACTCACTGTTAAACTTCTGAGTCTGCCCAGTCTCTGGGCTCTCTGGCAGTTGCACTCCCAGCTCAGGGACTTTCATTGCTGGGACTGAGGCCCCTTCCCTGTGGGTGGCTCCAGTGACCCCACAGGTGCCCGCTTGACTCCCTGCACACCCCACACTCACAGTCAGACCAGCATTCCCTCCCCAGTCCACCCCAGCTTTCCCAGAGCAGAGCCTCAGATGACTCTTTCCATAAAGCCATTTATTCATGGTGCAGCAACACAGAAAGAGCCCCAGATGGTGGCTCTGGGGAGAACCCTCAGCAAAGGAAACCCAAGGATTTTTTACCCTCACTGTTCCTCTGTGCTCCAGTCTTGCTCTTCCTCCGAGTCTTTGGCTCCTGCCCCCTTCCATCTCCATCCACCTCGCCGGTGTCACTGGCCTTCATCTACTCTGTACTCCAAAAGATTGGCAATTCCGGCTCCTGCTGTATCTCTCAGTGTCCATTCACCTGGCTGAATGTATCTTCATTCCCTTTGGTATTCTGAAGGTTGGCAATTCATGCCCTCCTGTCTCAGACTCCCACCCAGAGCTCAACCTGCATTTCAATCTGCATCCCAGTCTGCAGTTTGTGAGCCCAGCTACCTGCACCAGGTGTATCCTCAACATAGCTTCTCAAAGGGATTCTGCTATCTGAATCCCATCAATTTCACAGGGAGATAGGCACTTAAATATTCTTTTGAAAAAGACCGTCTGTTGTATTGTGAGGAACTCACAAGAGGTGCATGGTAGACTACTGAGTTACAAACCTGTCTTCTAAATCTTGCCTTATTCTCTTGACTACTGCCTTGCCTTTCCTCTAGGAATATTTTAATGTTTTTTCTTTTGTTTCATATTTCTCAAAGAAGAAGACAAAAGAAAGGCTTTAGTGGTGTCTCTGGCAGAAATAGTCAAGGGTAGGGAGAGATATGGGGAAGCAGGGAGAAAGAAATTCTTTCATATTCCTCTTTTAAGTTTATTTTCATTCTGACACACTAATCAAAGTGGTAGTCTTCTGCAGAAGTGTATGCCTGCATACTTCCGTCTCTGTCAGAGTTCATTTGGCTTAAGTGTCAGGGCAATGCTTTGCCAGTGCTTAGTATACTTAGTATTTCTGTGACCATGAAGCAACCTTCTATAAATATGCTGCAGCAGTTGGACGTGGCTGTCTGAAGAAGTCTGTCTATGAAGATTTATTTGCAAATGTCCTTTCACCCTTTTCTTAACAAGCAGCTTTCAAAGTCTGTTTATATTTTTGGCAGAGCTGTGAGCTTTCTCTCAGGGCTGCTCACATTTCAGAGAACAGGTGACTTGCATACTTTTTCTTTATAAATTATGAGTAAATTACACTGTGAGTCCAATATAGAGCAATCATAGTTGACCATGCTGTTAAACATGCTTTGAATTTCTGGTTGTTGTTTATGAGATGTTTTTTTTCTTTTTTGTTTGAGGGTTGGGGTTTTGTGATTTGAGTTTTTTTAAATTTGTTTTGTTGGTTGGGTTTGTTTTTTTTTTTTCACTTGGAGACCTCAAGAGTAATTTTAGCATGTTTAAAATGCTTCATAGCTTCTCTCTTCATGTCTTTTGTTGTATTTATATGTATTTTCTGAAAGGGAAATTTTTCCTTTTTTGCTTAAAATAATGTTCAGTAATTATTCCTTGTTACTAAAGGAGAACATGCAGTATTTGCTAACAAATGATACATGCAGGAACACACAGGAAATCACAAAGCATCTTATCAGTCCAAGAAAATGAAGTGCTCATTTCTCAACTGATTAAATGCTTTAGAACTGATTATTTTAGGATAGTTTTTGGTTTGCATTAAGTCCTGAATTATTTGGATAGAACTTTGGAGAAGCAGTGTTAACAATCTGCCCTGTTTTGTGGCTCAGTGATGGAAAGAATTTGCCTTGTGGTGCCCATGGCTTAATTCCCTGTTGGAATCATCTGCTTGACTTTGTTGAAATTGTGCCAGTGGATAATTTGGCCCCCTGATATTCCAGGAAAAAGAAAAATGGCTGCTGAAACCCCCTAATATCACCGGACTTTAACTAAATACCTCTTAATGTGGGAGTGAGGAACGGTAGTATTTTTTAAAGGAGTGATGTGTCTAACTCCAAGGTCAAACACTGTCATTTTATATTTGTATATCAGTCAAAAACTTATTTCATAAAAGGATTAAGGTACTGTGTCATTTCTATAACAGTAAGTATTAGAAGACTGAACAGCACAATTAAATAGAAATAAAATAAAAGGTGATAACACTGGAGCAAACTTGAAAAATGACATTGCCACAATCACTTGAGAATTCAGATGCTTGCTGCAGGCTCCTCCAGCACCAGAACTTTTGCATTTCCCTTTCAGTGTCCAGACATAATAGTTTTTCTTCCTTGCTCAGCCTCTGACCTCTCTCAAAAGGTATTGTCTCCTTTCTATACTGTGATTAACTGTACCGCTTCTGATGACGCACAAATCACATTCTACCCAGGAAATGTGGCAGTGTTTGTGGGGAAAATGGCATCTCTGTGCAGGGCATAAATGTCCAGGAGAAAGCCCTCTACAGTCCCTTCTTTCCAGTTTTTGGGATGCTCAGGCCTGGCATGATGGGATTCCTTGTCTCCCTTGCTCTTCATTGTGATAGCAGCAACAGAAGCCAAAATAGGCAGGAGCTAGTCCAGCAGGCCAGGCAGTTTGCTCTCTAGGTGGCAGTGATCCTTCTCAGCAGATTCCTGTGCCTCAGAGGTTTCAAGTCAGCTCTCAAGCCTGTTTTGTAGCTCTTCTCCCTTTCTACAGTTTCAGTGGAGGAGAGGCTGTGAGACACAAACTGCGTCTGAAAGTGTCAGAAGGGCATAGGGTGCTCAGGCCATGTAACAGCATTTAAGAATATAATCTTAAAGCAGGAACACACATTGGCTCTGTGTATGCTGTTACTGCCTGTGGTATAGTCGTGAGAGATCAGTATCACGGAGATCCCCAGACTAGCAGTTTGCACAGAATTGCTTTTGTTTCCTGTTCAGAGTTAGACTTCCTTATACCATCAAGATAATAGCTGTTGTCCTGCTGTTTACACCGTAGCTCAGATACCAATGCTTAATGGAAAACAGTCAGCCTGCTGGCAGCACTTAGATTTTAAGATGACTGTAATGGAAGTTATCAGTGTCTTCAGAAACTTGGAAAGAAAAACCCAGAATTAGTTCTGCAAAGAAAACTTTTCGTTTGTAGACTATCAAAATGATCAAAATAACATCAACATTTTCAGTATTCAAGTTTAGACTATGTATAGCAAAAGTATTGAGGAGTCTGTCAGTCATACATAACAAGTCCCTAAGCAGCCACTGATAGTGTATGTCAAACAGTTTGGGCATTTAATGACATATCTTGATAGCACACAAACTCATATCATAGAAGGGAATGGCTCTCAAAGTCTTCATGCACAGAAGCATGAATAAGTTGAGTTTTTAAAAGTGTGCAAATGGTGTTTGGCCTGAAAATAATAACAAAAAAAAATAAAGTAGTTTTCAAATATCTCTGGGCACAGTCTGCTCACAATAAATAAATAAATGCATTAAGCTGGTTAATAGATACCAAATCCTACTGCTGGAAGGCAAATCCAGGTGTCACCAAATTCTGCTTCAGATTTTGTTTATACGTGTATGTGTTGGAGAGTTGTTCATTAACAGCTGCGTGAAGAGGTTTAGATCAAATCAATAAGGTTAGTGATGTGTTCTGTCCTCCCAGGCTCACACATGCCTGGTTCCTTCTGTGAATTAACCGTGAAATGTGCTGTCCAAGACCATGTGCAGATGCTTTGCCTTTGACTCACAGAGGTTAAATCCAATACTGGATTGGTGAGCAAGAGCAAAACATCTCTTCCTGACATCATGAGCAAATCTTGTATTTCTTGTATCCATGTACAGTGACAAAACCATGGGGCCTCTCATATTATCTTGAACCTGTAACATATCTCATATTTTTCCTGCTGTTTGTCACATATTTACCTATCTTTTAGGTCAGTCATTTAGACTGTCAGTTCCTTGAAGTGTCCACCACCATATTTGGTTGTATGTGTATGTGCTTTTCATTCAAAGGCACCTTGATCCAGCTGGAACTGTAGTCTAAGTAGCTATTATGCAAATTTTAGCCTTTAAGATCCTTGAATAATTGCTTTTTAGTAAAATTGATTGGCATTAGTTATCTGTGGCATAGTAGGTTTACATCCCATGAAAAGCATGGAAGTAGTATTTGAGACAAATCTTTGAAAACACCGTTTTATTTTCTGGAATACATTCAAGCAACAAATCCAACACATTTTTTGCTGAAATGCAGCAAAAACCATACACAGACTCTTTGAATAATTTTCTCTGCCTGCCCTGCTGTTTGCTTGGCCAGGGCAGGAACTCTGAAGTTCTCCCAAATTTGTATGATTAATACTGTAGGGCTTATTTTCACCTGCAGCATACTTATAACTTAAGTGGAAGTAAAATTTTGTTGAAGTTTTGGCAGAGTTTTCAAAATGTAGAGGAAAGGATCTGAATTTAACTGGAGCTTAAATATCTCCTCATTTACATCAAAGCCTATAAAAGTGTGCTTTCCCCAGGCACCTGCCTGGGTCATATTGCCCTGGCCTATGCTGAGCTCTGTTGCACTGCTGCATAGCTTTATGGTTCAATTTTTATTTCAGTGCTTATGTGCTGTATGGCTGAGCTGTTTAAAAGAACAGGAGTGTTCTGAAACTGTTTAGGAGGTGATTCCAGACTGTGTCTCTTTCTGGTGACTGCTTAATTCAGCACAGTGTTTAACAGAGCCTCCAAGAGTTCCCCTGAGCCTCAAATCAGCATCAAACTGAAAAGCAGCATGATCAGGGTAATGTTCTGTTTCCCACGGCTTCCGAACACTTATTTTCTTTTCAGCTTGTCCTCTGAGCAATTGAGTCTCTAAATTGGCATCATGGTAGGTGACATGCTTAGGAGGGTACATCACTAATAGCATTAAATTGCTGATTTCTCTTAAAAGATATACAAAATAAAAAGGGACTAGACAAAAATTCAAAAGCTGTCTGACGTTAATGGAGCCTACAGATGAGAAACGTGGAAATAACTGTTTGTACCATCATCATTAGCTTTGACTCTCTTTCACCTACTACCATTCTTTGGAAACAGTTAGAGCTTATGGTTTCTTGAGAAGATTTTTATATATTGTGGAAGCAATAGGATAGAACTGATCTGGGTGAAAACTCTTTAATGCATTAATTGCATTGGTCCAATTTTATTTTCCTTGTCCAGTAGTTTAAGATTAGGATGTGATACTTTCTTGTTCCCTGACCTGAAACCCGTATGTTTACCTCAAGGTCTCATTTCCCAGTTCTCTTTGCTCTTTTTGTCTTCCCATAGGAAATAAATGGAGGATTGGTTTCAGCTCCTCTTCAGGTATAACAAGGATAATCTGCCACTGAAAGCTGAAATGGAGTCCTCTTCTATAAGAATTTTGCAGTCAAATGTTGGAAGAGGAATTTTAGCCCACTGGAGATGGATTAAACTTGCTTGACATAGTGTTCTTTAAAAATAATTTTTGTCTGAAAAACAGACTACTGGAAAATTTTGTTTAAATGACTTAGTAAAAATGGTGAATTAGCAATGATTAAAAAAATCTTTCTGAAACATTTTTTTCCCCCATGAGTTTTAGTGGGCTGTGGAAAAATACCCATATGGGTAGTCAGGAATTCTGGGTTCTCCTACACATTTGTATCTTGTACCTCTGAATCTTAACTCTTAAGAATACTCCTACTAAACCAGATATAAAATGTATTTGTATATGGTCGTTGTGTACTTCTGTACTATTTTTGTCATTTTGTTCATACTTGTCCATATCTTACTGAGGGTTAGAGAACTAGAGGCCTATCTGTTTAGCCTCCCCTTGTTCTCCTCTATTATATATATATGCATTTTTCAATACAGTAAAATATTTCCCAGTTATATTTTGCTATTTTTACTGATGTGACTATTTACACGAGTCACAACACTCACACAACAATTTTGGTTCATGTCCCTAGAGTTTAGGTATACAAGTAGCATTTATGGGGAAATAGCAAAAGGTGAGTACCAGTTTCATGGGAAAGCCCCTCCAAAAAGACTAAAGTAATTCTATCTGACATTTTTCAAGTTGAAAATCTACAGCTTTTATGCTAATGTATGTGCATCTGAATCATTAAAATCAAACTAAAGCTATCCAAATGAATAATTTATCTTAGTATCCTTTCCTTGATTTCATTAGGGTTTTTTTCAGTTTTGTCTTGCATGGCTTTGACAAGTGGTGGTACAAATGGTTGTGTAATGATATGGGTAGATATGATTCTGCAGCATTTTCCTAATATTCCTTTTTATTTTCCTCCCTAGTATTCCTCTTTTTGTCAGTTGCTTTACTTATTTTTGTGCTGCCACAATTAAGGTACTCTACTCCTTGTATTTTGAGACACAACAGAAGATGCTCTGCATGTGGACAGCTGCTTGTGCTTTTGTCAACTCGATTGCAAGTATTTCACACTGTTTTTTCCTGCTGTGTCCATTGCTGACAATGAATTCAGTGCTGAGATAATCCAACTTCAATTGCCAAAGTGCTTAATTTTATCTTGTATCCTAATTTTAGTGTGCTTATTGCAGCCATGCCAAGGAATGGATGTGGCAGCACTTGGGTTTGTCCAAATAATAAAAAATAGTCCATAAGGGTTTTTATTTGGCACGTTGAAGTAGAACTTTAAAATGGAAGTTGAATTGGCCCAAGCAGAAAAGATTCTTAATTCACATTATTTTGGTAATGATTCTGTGCAGGTACATAGGAGTTAGTACTGTGCATGGGACTGAAGTATTGTTTGAATGAAAACACATGCACTGGAAAACACAGCAAGCACACATACTGTTCATCCTCTGACACTTTGCAGCTCACGGACTGTCAGAGCCAGAGTTGTTTTCTGGGTGTATTGCACCTTTCAGAGGATTTTTTTCTTCTTCCTTGTTGGTCTTTTCAGTCCCCTTTTGAACCTATGAAATCCTTAAGCATCCACACCACTTTTAGGCCAAGAATTTCAACTGCTTAACTCTGTATTGTATGAGGAGCCATTTTCTTTCATTAAATCTTGATGCTTGCTTCCTTTGAAAGGTCTTAAAATTTGTGTTGGAAGATGCAGTTAAACGTCTAGCACAGTTTTTAGGAAGGATAAGCTTTCCTCATTGTGTTCATAAGTTGTACCTTGGATACCTGGGATAGGAAGAGAGATAAATACTCTAATCCTTTATAAATACAGATGTCCTCTATGAATTAGGATTTTATTAAGTAGAAGCAAAGAAAGGCTGTGTCACAGCTTTTAAGATGCCTAGAGACCGAGATAATAATAATTATAATGATAATAATGCAATGCACTTTCCAGAAGCGCACAATTATCTAATTCTCTCATCTTCTCATTTTGGTTTTCTGAGTACTGATATCTTATTTGGCCATCGAGTATCTTGCTGAAAGATACAAATACCTTGTTAAAACAGGTATTCTGTACTACAGCAGAAAGTTAACACCCAGCTCTAGGATGTCAGAGTAGTGTCTGCAATAGTGGATCATCCTTTGTCTTGGGTATAGAGACAGGCTTTTTGACTTTTATAAGATACATTTCCATTTGGAAGCAGAGTCCTGCATTGGTCCTCAAGCCATTGCTTTCTCAGGCTACCCCCAGCATAACTGAAGTAACATCTGTAATAGATAAGGAGCACTCAGAAAAAATAACCTCTTTTGAATAGAGGGAAAAAGAAAAACCAAACAAGCTGATATTCTTTTAATAGGAAAATTGTCCTATGAATAGCTCATCTCTTCCACTGGTCTAATTTTTAAAAATACTTTAAAAATGTCCAGATACCTGGTCAGTTTCTGATGTAATCTGATCATTAAACATTATATGGTTGAAGACCTTTTTTCTAAGTTCATAAAGACTTAAATAAATTACTTCTGGCGTAGACAATTTAATCCTATACTGAGCTTTTGTTATTCAAAATCATGTTTTAGTAGAAGTAACAGTAACTGCTGTAGTTAACATTGAAAGATAGTTTTGGTTGGTTTATAGCTGTAGTTATTTGTTCCCCTTCCGGCACGTACAGCTCTGAGTTTTGTTTCTGAAGAAACATAAATAGGTGGTTTAAAAAAATTCCTTGCACAGCTATACAAGTCCTTGAAGAAGCTGTATACTTTTGACATATAAAGTTGTTACAAGATTAAAATAGAGCCTATTGACAACATTGTATTATAGTGGCCTTGCTTGAATATTGACTGTTGTATAAATATTTGGAAAATAGTGTTATACTAAAGAAGTTGCACATGTAGAAGTCGCAAAAAATAAGTGGTTTGCAGTTACACAAGTAAATGGCTGCTCAGGGTAGAATGAATGCAGGCTTAACTTGCTCATGTATGCAAGGACACTTGTGGCATAAAAAGGAGGAGGTACATTAAGTATTCACAAGGAAAGAATAATTAGGAAATTATTAAGTAGGGATGGTGGGTTATGTAACAGACCTACATTTCTTATATTTTTAATTTTTCTACCTTAGTAAAATGCTAAATTATATCTTTTGGTTAGGTGCTAGATTCAAATGATTTATTCATACTATCTTATCCCATAGAGCAGAAACTAAGAGAAAGACTTCATGGGCTACTATGGAGAGAAGTGCTTACAAATTCACAGTGTTCCTAAGCAGTACAGGCCAGAGAAAGACAGTGAAATTGTAACCAAGATCAAGAAAGAGCATTCCTTTTCTGTTCTAGTCAACATTCTGCAGAATTTGTCAAATGGTAAAATGAGGATTTTACTGGATTAAAGAGCAGTTCCAAAAGGGATGGGTGGAAGAAAGAATTATGACAGACTTAAAGAAGGAATAGTATTTGAGCCTGTTACAATTATTAGTTAGAGTAGGTTCATTTAAATGTTTCATTAATAAAAACATACAGTTTTCTATAGATCTATCATTATTTTATCAGTATCATTTTTAAATGGTACGGAAGTAGCAGAATTTTGTTCTGTGTTTCTGTGCCACTGCTGGCCATGGATGCTTTAAGAAAAACTGCAAATACATTTCCATTTCAGTCAGTTGTGAAAAGACATGTCATTCTAGTTACTGGAAGCCAAGGTCTCAATGGAATTTGATTATTTATCTCCCAAAGGCTGACACTGTAATTTTGAGAATTGGTGAAGAGCATGAATTTTCTAAGATTAGAAAAAACATCTCTGAGAGATTAGAGGAAGATTATAGTAACCAGCCCTGCAGCTACAGACCACAGCAGTTTAAATGTGTAGAACAAGCACTTCCTCATGCATGCAAGGATACTCTTGATATAGAAATGAAAATGTTCATGAAATATTCCAGAGAAGGGAGTAATTAGAAAATGGTCTGAGTTAATTCCTAGTGCATTCTTTTTGTGAAGAGAGCAGTCACAGTTTCTAATAAATGCTAAACCAATCAGAGAGACACTATTTAGCAAGATAATATTTTTTTAAATTTTCTTTGTATGTGGGTAGTAATTACATATTTGATCATGTCCTTGATCTTAGGCAGTCTAAAGCCTTAAAAATCAGAAGATATTTTCCTCTAACAATTTCACTATGAGTGCTTTTCTTCTTTCCCTCCAAGGCATTTCATCCTCGGTGGCTGGTCCTTCAAACTCAGTTTCTATAATTTTTCAGAGTATGCTGCTGAAAGAAAATGTCAACCACATTCTCTGTTGAGGTTCATGACTGTCATATAATATTAATTTTTCAAAAGTACATAAGGACACTACAGTTGAATTTAAAGGATAATCATTTTGATATAACATCCTTCTGTCATAGCCAAGAAACCTTTACATATGGAAGGTCTTTTATCTTTATGAGAAAAAGAAAGACTTGGGCTTTTTCCGGTGAACCACTGCATTAATGCAGTATTGCCATGGGGCACTATTTTGTCTTTTAAAAGCAAGGTTTGCTTTTAAAACCATGTAAGTTGGAAAAAACCTTTGAGATAATTGAGTCTGATCAGACATCCAATGCTGTGAAGTCCACCACTAAACCATGTTCCTAAGGGGTCACATTCTATTAGGGTTGCGTGACAAGGTTTTGGTAGTCGGGGGCTACAGGGGTGGCTTCCAGGAGGATTCGCTAGAAGCTTCCCCGTATCTGACAGAACCATTTGTTATATTTTCTCTCCCCTGTCCAGCTCAGTAGGGGAATGATAGAGAGGCTTTGGTGAGTACCTGGCATCAAGACAAGGTTAACCCACCATGCACATCTACATTATTTCAAAATTCGTTTGTAACATTTACAGCGCATTCCCTACTAGTTTTTAGAAAATATTTACAAAGTGAAGCTTCAAACTTCACTCAGCTATCTGAAAAGTTTCCCATCAAAAATATTGACCAAGCTGTATTGGAATATTTAATTTAATTTCATTTTAGCTGCTCATGTGAAAGATTGTAAAAGCCTTCTTTTTAGTTCAAAAGAGGATCTTAAAAATAATTTGAAACTTCGTGGGTTTTTTTAATCTTACGTTAATATTTCCCTTTATCAGAGAACAATTCTTTAGCCTGGTAGTGAGGTTGCTTACTTCTGTCTTTCAGTCACTAAATGTCAAAACCATTTTAACAAGCTCATTCTAGTGGGCTGTGCCAAAAGAGTGCCTGTCTTACAATGGGCTATAGGTAGTTCAGTGGTTATAGAGCTCTTCAGTCAGTCTTGACAACCCAGCATCAGGATTTCTCTGAACTAATGTTTCTTACATCCCCAAGTACTGCCCTAAGTGTTTTGGAGGTATGTCTGAGCATCAGCTATCAGGTATATGTATTAGTTCTGTTGCCCTATTTTGTGGGCATTGCCAGCTAAGCCTATGAAGCCATTGCAAAACATGGGAATGCCATGTGTCTGATAAAATGTAAGGAATCTTGCATTTCAGATATTTTTACCTTTCAGATTTGTGTCCATCTGAATTATTTAACAAATACTATTTTGATGTAAATTGTTCATTAAAGGAAAATCATATGGCTGTGAAATTGTATGCCCCAACTTTTCTAAAATCTTACTTTCTTTCCAGCTGATGTATGCAGAGTTCCTAGAAACTGTGGTATCCAAATCACTAATAGGTCTTGAAAATTGTGTCTTTCATGCTTAGTATATCTTGGAATGCTTCATGGTGTTGGTGCTGTATTAACAGTTCTTTATCTGTGCAGAAATATGTGGCACATTACTTTGAGGTTAAATCCTTCAGTTCAACTCTTAGTTCATTCCTTGAACAAATCATGAATGAGAGCTTTCAGAAGATTTGCTGATGTTTTATTCACCTGATTCTTTTTTCCGTTTTCTAAGATTCAGCAAGTTTCCAGAGAGGACTACAGAATGTAGCACAGTGTTGACTCTACAGGGAAAATATTTCTCCTGTGAAACCTGTAATATACTGTTTCCACTTTCAAATTCCCTAGTAATCTTCTAATTGTACCTAAATAATGATTATTATATCCTGTGGAAGGCTTTGTAAAGGCTCAGGCAATTTGTGACATCCACTGAATGTCTCTTCAGCCTATCTAAACTAGTTTTGAAGGATATTTTACCTTGCCCATGTAATACAACCCACTGCATGCCTATATATTCAATCAAATCATCATGAACCTTATTTGTACAGAGATGTTTTTGATGGCAAGTGTGTTAATTATCTATCATTTCACTGTCTGCTAGTAAGTCTTCTGGCTGTGGGATATATGCAGTTCAGGCAAAATGAATTGGAGATGCTTAAGCCGTGTGATTTTCCTCATTTTCTTATGCGCAGCACAAGCATGCAATGTTACAGAATTATAGAACCATTTAGGTCGAAATTAGATTTCAGCCATTTAGGTTGAAATAAGATCCTTGAGCCCAACTGTCAGCTCACCACTAAACCACGTCCCTAAGTACCACATCTACATGCCTTTTAAATGACTTCAGAGACGGGGACTCACTTATCTGGGCTGCCTGCTCCAAAATGCTTGGCAACACATTCCATGAAGAAATCTTTCCTAATATCCAATCTAAACCTTCTCTAGTGCAACGTGAGATTGTTTCCTATTGTTTATCATTTATTACTTGGGAGAAGAGACCGACTCCCACCTTGCTCCAGCCTTCTTCCAGGCAGCTGTAGAGAGGGATGAGGTCCTCCTCAGCCTCCTTTTCTCCAGGCTGAACAGTCCCAGCTCCCGGAGACACTCCTCATATAATTTGTGCTCCAGAGCCTTCACCAGCCTAATTGCCCTTCTTTGGCAATTCTTCCAGTACCTCAAAGTCTTTCTTGTAGTGAGGGGCCAAAAACTGAATACAGGATTTGAGTTCAACAGTGCTGAGTACAGGGGAATGATCACTGCCCTGGCCCTGCTGGCCACGCTATTTCTGATAAAAGCCAGGATGCCATTGGTTTTCTTGGCCACCTGGGCACACCGCTGGCTCATGATCAGCCAACACATGACCAACACCCCCAGAGAGAAAGAGTCCCTAAAGGCTTTTGAAAAAAAAACCAAAAAAACCCATTTATGGTGAAGTCTGATTTTTAATTTAAAACCAATTTCTAAACCTCTAGTGTTTGATTGAGCTTTATATATGGTTAAAAGAAGAAGGAAAAGGCAGTTTGCTCTTGTGAAGTCTTAGAAGAAGATATTAAAACCAACTTTGATAGTGTTACAAATTCTAAAACTATGACTAAGGACACAGAGAATGATATTAGCTGTGCCATGTCATTGTTTAGGTGAGCTAAAATAAACTGTCGTGTTATGTGACCTGTAAGTGGTATTAGGCACTTTATTATCTCCTTGCTATCCACTTGAGTTCTGGACCTTTATTAAAGGTTGTTTACAGATGTTATTGGGTGCCACTGAGTTTATTTATAAAGCACTGACAGGATGGCATTAATGTCCCTAAACATAAAAGGATGGAAGGAGATAAATTTTAAAATCATGATCTAAATGCAGAAGGAAGTAAGATAGATAGAAAACAAACTGGTACGTTCTTCCTTGCCAAGAATCTTTCTATATGCCTACATGTTTGCCATTACTTTAACAGCTTCTAGCAGAGTAAATTGGAAAGCAAAAACATAAAAAGAGTAATTCAATGCACAAAATGCTTCTTAAGAGTCACATTATGCACTGCCTCTGAATATGATCTTTGCTTTCATCATGGGTTTCATGCTTTAATATATATTAATTAAGGTTATAAGGATGCTAAATGGGGATGGAACTTTTTGGTCATGGGCATCATTGCTCTTGATGAAACACAGTAGGTATGACTTAGGTGTAGTGGTGCAGCCAATGTGTGTGATTTCCGTGCATTTATAGCTCCTTTGTCTTCATGGCTTCATCTTTTCCATCAATATGCTCTTAATATGAATGTGGTAACTTCCCATGAGCTTGTTCTGTCTTTTGAAACCTTTTTAATTATAGATTTTGAAAAATATGTGTAAATCAGAAATAGCCTTAGTAAGCAGGAAAGGTCAGAAGTACCGAAATATGCTTAATCTTTTTAATAATTATTGAAAATTCATGCACCTTGAAAGAAGTACTTGTATTCATGGCTAGTGTGTAATTTGAGATCAGCAATCTCTATTTCGATCAGGCAAATTGAAATTAAGAGTATATCCTGGTGACTGACTGTTTGTGGCCTGAAAGAATTTGAGATTATCCATTTGACAATAGATTGGTCAATTTATAACACCAGTTCTTGGTGTCCTGGGGTGACATGATTGTATCCCAATCGTCTCTTGGTTCTGGGAGCTGGGGGAGGGGAGAGGCGCGCAGTTTGTTTTTAGAGACTGTCCTCCGCCAACTGGCCTTGAGAGTTGAATTCAACACACACACAGAGTTTTTTTTTCAGTAGTTAAGTTAGCTAGCGTAGATAGCAGCAGGAGGAGACGCTTTGCTTTCTTTTTTTCCTTCTCCTCCTGGTCTTTTTCCTTTTTTTCTTTCCTGTTTTTTTTTCCCTTTTTTCGCCTTTCCTTGGAACTGTTAAAAATCTCTGGACTGAGGACCTGGGGGAGCGCTGTGGGGGCTGCATCTGGAACCCACCAAGACCTGTGCAGCAACGCTCCCCAGCACCAGAGGAACAGAGACAGAGCAATCACCTACAGGAGGGACTTCTTTCCTAAATCTGTCATCTCTCCAGAGCGGCACGAGTTCCTATCATTGGGTATTGTTCAATTTATTGTGCCAGGGAGTGCTTTGCCTGTTTAATAAATAGGGTTCTTTCCACTTCTCTCCGAGGTTTTTTTTTTTCGAACCAGTTGGGAGGAGGGGAGGGAGTGCCCCTTAGGAGGTTTCCTCCCAGATTTGCCCTAAACTACGACACTTGGTCAATAATCAATACTGATTTTGGAACACATTTCTTTAAGGGAGCTGGTTTTGAAAGTTTTTCTTACACATTTCAAAAAGATCCAGCTAAAAACTGCATGGTCCAAATTACAAATGGTCCATACTCTGTTTCACCTCGCATAAATTACTGACTATAACTAGAGTGATACATTAATAGCTTTTCTTAAATATAAATTCTCTTAAAATTATTTTTAGCAACAAATTTTACACTGTATCTAAACTGGAAAGTTTGTTGGGTTTTTTTTGCTGATATTTTTGTCCATAACAGCTTCCTTGAAATTTAGCTTACTACCTGGTCTTTGACTTCCTCCATACCATGACAGATTAAAATACTTTTAAGATACTTTTGTGTGACTCGGTGAAGACTTTTTTAGTCTGCCTGCTGCACAGCTGCTATGAAAATACTTGCTTAATCAAAAGATTTCTGTGCCCTTGGGTGCAATATGTCATGAGTTGTGTTTCATTACTAATTCACGCAGTTTCTGGTGCCGGAACATCTGCTCTGTATTTGGAGAGGTGTAGAAAAATTCACTATCCAATAATTGGATAATAGACTTCTGAGCTTGAGATAATTGCTTGTGCTAAACTCTAAATTTCTTTAGCTGCAGGCCAAATCCTCATTCAAATCCCTGACTCATCTTTCTGATTAATTAAATCACTTTGATTTTTACCAGTACTGTATTGCATGTTAGTAACGCTGGCTTTTATTTTAATAATTTAATAATAGCTGATGATTTGTGTTACCCTATTTATTGCTATTGTTTGCTACTTAAACATAAATCTAACTACAGCTAGGTCTGTAACAAATAGCCAGTACTCTTACACTCTCTCAGTGCGTAGAATGGTTCTGTTTTTTAGCAATGTTTCCCCATGAATTTTAAACAGATAGATGCCAATTCTCCCAAATTATATTTATTTTTCATTAAAATTTCAGTAAATTTTTCAGGACAAAGAATATAAGATTGTCCTTTTTTTGCAAGCGATGCATGAGTCAGAAATTATTTTATTGGTCTTATGGCAGCTGAAATGACTTTGGATTAACAAACTGTTTAGAATAAGTGATAAAATTAGTGGCAATTAATGGACTTCCTAGATATTTTCAGAAATACCAAACAGCCTTATTTTGACTGAAGAGTATCATAAAACCATGTGGAGAACATTCAGCTTAACAGATTGATCTTGGAGGAGGATTTGTTAATTTTTCAGTAAATGGTCTGTGCTGGCAGTGAATATTGGAGTAATACAAAGTTTGCACTATCAAAGTTTGTTTTAAATAGACTTCAGTGTTGTTTCCTGCAGGGCTTCTGAAAAGGCTTCTGAGAAAAGAAGAAAATGAGAGCAGAGAAATCCTGTGGGGAAGAAAAAATGTTCATTAGGAAAAAAGTAGATTTGGTTACAAAAGGACTCCTTGTCGTAGTCCACAGCAATATTATAAAAATTACTTTGTTCACTGGAATATTGAGTTGTTCTGAGCATTTTTGTCTCATTTTCTTCCTTGGGGTGTCTAACTGATGTTTCTGATTTCACCAAGATTGTCCGTCCTTATATACTGCAAGACTTTCTTTTGCCAATGGCAACTGACTGACCCTCTCACTGATTTTCCTGCTTTCTCTACTGATAATTATTTTAGTAACAGATGCTAGCTCAATAATATTTAGTCAATAAGGTGTCCTCTCTCATTGTTTTTCTTCCCAGGGGGCAACTGTGCTAAAAACTGTGTCTGTTCTCACTTGGGATTTAAGGGTATGAAAATTCATTCAGATCGCAGTTATCTTTCCTGCTATCTTCCTTGATTAAAAATATGATGAGCTGAACTGAAGTTTACATAAGCAGTTGGCAAAAATGGCTGGCAGTCTACTTTGAAGCCATCTTGTCCCACTTGCAAGAGGCAAGCAGGAAAATGGAGTAAGTGTTTTAATTAAACGTACACTTAAATACCATGTTCTAAATATTAGTAAATGTCGTTGCTTTCCTTATGGTAAGGAACATGCTGCCAGAGCTACTCACTTTGGTCTTTTTTCATCTCTCAGTGGGAGGCTTTCAAACCAAGCCCAGGAGCTCTGGCATGTAGAGGATATCCCCAGTGGATGGTTATTACTGTCACAGACACCGGGGATCGTAGCTGGGGACTACATTAGTCTTTGCTTCAAGAAATTTATGCAGAAGCAATGAAGTTACCTTAGAGAACCTCCCTGTTAATTAAAATCTCAAAAGATAGGGCATACTTTAGGCTTCTCAAGGTCTACAGATTGACTTCTTGAGAAAACCAAATGGGCTGTCTTTCAGCTATCATTCAGGGTCATGCATTCTAATCTGCTAAACCTTGCAGACACCCAGGGTGCACAACATAGCTAATTGCAGTGGCTTATGAGGGGGACATTGGCTGATATATTTTATTAGTTAGTATGCATATATTTGCATGTAAAAATAAAATTTGAAAATGCAGAACTTCATTTTTCATCAATTTTTCATCAATTCAGCACAAGTATTAGTGTCAGTAGCAGCAGTATTGATTCTGGATTTGGATATTCGTTGTAATGAAATGTAGTAGATCCCAAAAATAATTCATTGGACAGCAGACAAGAAACTGTTCTGACTCTCTCTGAAATGACAAATTCCCAGGCAATTTTGGTAGTACCAGATCATTGCAGGGGGATTGTACTAGAAGACCTTTAAATGTCCCTTCCAACCCAAACTATTCTGAGATTCTAAGAAGAAAGTTTTGGAAGATGAATGGGTATATTGTCATTGTCAGTCTTTAGTCTGCATGTCTGAAACTGGTTATTTTTTCTATAGTAATTTTAGTCTTTTGATAGCATTTCCTAGGATTCCTTTAGTGTGAGAAAAATGGGTGCTTGTGAAAAAATATCTTGAAGTCTACTTCAGGGCAAAACATCAAACCTATGCATACTAAGAAGGGGTTCACTGCTGGAAACTGTTCTTTTAAGAAGCTATGCAATTAGTAATATTAAGCTGTTGATTAAAAAGCTGTGTGGATCATCCTTGGAAATAGAAGAGACCTGTGGTAACAGCTGAGTACATATATTTTAGATGTCTAAAGTTAGTGAAACCTGTACCAAAATAATAATGAAAGAAAAATATATTCTGTATTGCCATTTATAAAGACTTAACGGGGAAGTAGGAAGTTGAGTGGGAAGCTACAGAAATACACCTTGCCTGTTTTACCTCAGACTTTTTAAAAATTTTTATTTTTGTGGTACCAGCATAAACTCTTTTACTTGAGAGCATTTGAAAAAAACCCCAAAAATTCTGTTGTCAGAAGTAATGAGTGACAGAAGAATTGCATGTCAGATTGCAGCTGGCCATGGTAGTTGCGTTTCTGCTGACCAGGGCTTCCTATAACTAAAGGCATGAAACTTCATCCAGTAAGGTTGGAAGAACAAAACTGCTTCCTCCAGGCTTGACATGGAGCTTGTGTGAGTGGCTGTTCCATATGAGCAAGTTTGGCTGCCTATGTTTGCATTTGTAAATGTGGAAAAAGTTTCTTTGGAAACATATATATTAGATTTATTTTTTTTTACTTATTGTTATGGTACTGAAGAGCGTGAACTTGAGGCTGCTTGATTTGCTCTTTATAATAATGAAAATGCTTTATTGTGAGCAAAATTAACTTGTGTCTGTATGATTTCGCTGTTGCAGAGAACCTTCATATTCCTGATTTTCTTTGACTACAGTTCTCAGTCTTGCTGTAATCTACCTTTATCCTGCTGTTATAATGTGTTTCTCGGGTTGAGCTCTCTCACACATTTGCCTTTTTATTAGCATCTCTAATTCTTTTTAAAGGATTTTAAAAATATGACTGTGTTGTCCTAATATCTTTTCCCAAGCAAAATATCTTTAGATTTTGTACATCCTCAGAAAAGTCTCTTGGATTATTTTTGGCCACAAAAATGACCATGAAAGAATTTTTTCCTGTTACAATGGAATATATAATAACACACTGTTAATATTTCTAGCAGTGCAAGCCAGAAACCATGAATTGTATTTTTTTTTTAAATGATGCATTGATTTTCTCCCCAGAGCTGTCCCTCCTGATGGGTGGTGAAAAATGTTTCATTTTCATTATTTGATCTGCCTTTCTACACCACTGCTTAAGGGAAATGGTCTGTGTTGTCCTTCTATCAGTGTACTTCACATAGGTTGTGTTGTGAAATCTAGAGAAATTAACTCCCTTAGGACCTTCTTAGCAGGAAGCATTTCTATAGGAATAAAGGGAACAACACTTGAAAGTAATGCTCCTTGTAAGATACATTTAAGGATAGGTTTGTGGCTCAGCAGATAAGTTGATCAAGTCACTTCCTCTTTCAGGTATTAAAGCTGAGTTCAAGATGCAATTTGAAAGTTGAACATACTAGGATGACAAAGGTGCATGTTTGTAGTTTAAAGCAGTGGATGAAGGAAAAAACCATTGCTTGATGATGTGAAACAGGTATTTTTCCTTCATCATTAAACAGGAAATTATAACATATGAAGAGCTATAAATGTAAAAAAAAAAAAAAGGAAATAAAGAAAGAAGAAAAAGTTAGCATTTAATCTGATAGCAGAAAGAAAAGACAAACAGATGAAAAAAAAGGTAGAAAATGTGTCTCAAGTGATCAGAAACCAGATTTGCATCTGGGCTTTATCATTTTAAGAGGTAAAAGCAAGGCTGCTGGAGGAAACATTGATTTACCAATCAAGACTAGGGCTGACTTTATAATTCCTTAAACAAATGATTTAGTTGTCTAAAGATAATATTTCAGGTTCACTAAATATGTTTATTAATTTGTGTAGAATTTACCATATACCTCTGGCTGAAAAACAGTGAGCTGTTCTGTCTTGTGATTTAACTAGAGCTATCAAAGCTATAAGGGGGGAATATATAATCAGGAAAAGAGAGCTTTCCCCCACCATCTACACTTACCTGAATGAAACAAACAAACAAAAATTTGGAATGTTTTGATTTTTAATCAGATGAGGTATTTAGCATAACCTGAAACCATTTTATATTAACTCACAATTTCATCCAAAAAAATTGCCTACTGTACACTGACTTAAAGCAAGTTTTTTTTCTCCTCAGTTTTCAGCTCAGCTAACAGTGATAGGGGACTATGAAGAGAAGATTTTTGCTACAAGACTGAAAAATTTGTCTTACAGAGAAAATACTTAATATTTAAGTTATTCAATATTCCTTGTTTGGGATGATTGTGACAGAAGTTTATGCTGAAGCTTGTGACTAGCTTTCAGTCCTGAATTAGAACAGTAATCCCAACATTGTCCAGAAGCTCATAAGAGCAGAAAGGTTATTCCCATCTGTCTGAAAATATGTTTACCTTCTCAAATCTGGACCTTAAATTCTTATTCTTTCCCTGGAACAATTCTAGAATGCATTTGGGTGTGATATAACCTGTGTCGAGGTGAAACAGTGCTAGTGTTTGGTTTTTGTGTAAATGCATACATATGCTTTTTCTTCTGTCTGCCACATAATGAGCATATTGCATTGTAAGTCTTTTTTAAGGAGTCTTCAAATACTGCATTTCTTGCTAGTAGATTATTACTAAGTTCTAACAGATTCAGAGTAAATTGAAATAGCAAATTTAACTTCTTTTTGATGTCTCAAGCATAAATTACAGATGTGTGAATAAAAATTAATGTTATTAATTATAGTTATAAAACAATTAGTTAATTAATATTTAATATAATTATTTAAGACTATTAAGAATTAAGATCCAAAAGTAGAAAAATGTGTTATTGGATATCAGCCAGTGAAACTGCACAAGGTCATGAAATGGATATCTCCAGCTGCACAGCCTTTGTCTGTCTGGTTATAGGCAGACAAGTCAGATTTTGAACAGTCCAAACAGTTTTCAACTGAATTCTAACCAGGAAAACTCTTATTTTGCTCAGTCTTTAGGCTGAATTTGACAGACATTAGAAAGAATAAAAACAAATACTCTTAGCTTCTGTATAAAAGATAGGAGCTTTATGTATGAAAATAACTGACCAGGATGTAAGCAGAATTAGAATATAAACTCAATTGACATTTGCATTATATTAATATATTGTAAAATCAATTATATTATTATAAAATACATAATATATAATTATATATTATATATTATGCAGAATTATATAATTATATATTATATATCATTATATGATTATATATTATATTCATATATTGAAATGTGAATTCAATTTCATGTATTTGATATAATTATACATATTCATATAAATAAACATATGAATTCATATTCGCATACACATAGAAATGTATGTATTTCCCAAGGTTGAATTCTAGGGCCAGTTCTGTTTAATACATTTGTCAACAATCTGGATAAGTTGAAAGCACTGTTAGAAATTTGCTGATGACACCAGATCATGAGGCTTCATTTACTCTCTCGAGTGACCTTACCACTCTCTACAACTTCCTGGAAGGTGGCTGTAGTCAGGGATTGGTCTCTTTCTTCAGGCAGCAGCTGACAGAATGAGAGGACACAGTCTTAAGCTGCACCAAGGGAAATATAGACTGGATATTAGGAAAAAGTTTTTTACAGATAGGGTAATATTGTGAAATTACGCAAACTCCCATTTGTTTCACTGTGGATTTTATAGAAGTATATATGAAAGATGCATATAATAAAATGAGAATATGTTCCTCCCAGTCTAGAGCCGTGAGGAAGATGACTGCTGTGAAATAATCTGCTTGATGATGGAATTCAAAGCTTCTTGTGATCATGAGAGTCCATTGGTTTGTTTTATAAAACACTTGAAGGTTCATATATCTGGAAGGATGAATCATCCCAGCAGTGTGAATAAATATATTTTCATTTTGTCAGCTCTTTGGGAATATGGTTGCTATAGTACATTGATTTTATTTCAGTCCTTCTAGAGTATTGAATATAATCTCTTTGGAAGTACAGTCTATGTACTGCTTTTGCACTACAGTTTGTGCTATCTTCATCATGCAGTTTACCAGTGATTTGATTGAAAAATGATTCAAAGTTGAGTCACAGACATGCACATACATAATTACTTGCAATCCTCTTTCTTAACAAGTTTTTGTTAATCATTCTACTTAAAAAGGAATTGGAATAAAAGTTCCTATTGTCCTTCTCTCCCAAGCTAGGAACCAATGAAAACTACTGACAAAACTGTATGCGATCTAATTTTCAAAGAATCTGACACAAGTCCTCTGAGCCACTTAAAAATAAGTAAGTTTTTATTGTTGTAGCATGAGAAAAAGCTAAATAAAATAAGAGTGTGTGATTCTGTCTTGGCTCCACATTGAGGAAGGATAAAATGTGATAGCAATGATGTTCTGTTTTTCTCCTCTTGTTCCATAGATCACACTTCCAATCAAGGCAGAACAGCTTTCAGTTAAAGCCGAAAGTTAAAAAAATTGAGAGCAACCTGCCTTATATCTTTTGAAAGAGGGAGAGGAGATGGTCTCTCATTCTTCTAGCAGTAATGTGAATTTATTCCTCTATTTCCTTTGCTCTTAGTACAGGTGTCTAGTATGAAATGTTACATTTCAGGTCAAAAAAAGAATCTGATCTGAAACACTTTTTTTCTTTCTGAAATAAGAGTTGGAAGGACTTTTGTTTTAGATTGATGTGAACTGGAACTTTCTTATTTTTGTCAGAAAACTTAAAAAGCCCCATGTATTCTGTTCAAGTCCTTATATACCAACAAACACAATTAAGGGTGAGTTTTTTCCTTATTTAGATAACTTCTTGGACTAAGATAGCATTATCATATTGCTGAAAAAATACGTAGCAGTCCACTTGATTCTAAATGGCCAGTCCTTCCTTGCTTGTTCTGGTATTTTCTTCTTCCTGGAGCACCATATCCATTTGGAGGGTTGTTGAATGAGTCTTCTCCCTTGTCTTTCACTTTTTTAATTTTCTTTTCTCTTGTTATTACTGTTGTGCTTGACTTCCGCCTTTTTTTATGCCACAGATTTCTGTTCTAAGACAGAAAAGAAAAACAAATGACTTTGATTTGAGAAATCACTCAAGGCTATCTAGCCATGATATTTCTTGGTCTGAGTTCAAATGCATTGTTGTAAAATTATAAATAATGTTTCTGAAATTTTTGCTCCAAATAGGGTTTACAAGTAGAAGAGATACAATGAATCTTACTTTTTTGTGGTTCAACCACCACCCTCCTGCTTCCCCAAAGACTTAGTTGTTTCTACAGTAGAAATACTGATGTGTTCTAGATAACTTTTCTGTGTAGGACTTTTGAAGATACTCTTTGTAAAATTCCTACTAATGTATCATTTATTATAACTTCTTGGATGAGAACAGAAGAAAGTTGACAATGCTGGAAATCTTGGGAGCTTTCAGGTCCATTTGCCAGGGGTACTCTTTTATTTTCAGTGTAATAAAGCATATCTGAAAAGTGTAATTGAAATTCTAAAAGCAAATTGGAAAAAAAAATCACCAAGGTGGTTACAATAAAAATAATTATGATAATTTAAATGCAGGTTAATTAATTTGAAAGACACACAGGTTGTGAGTCTGCATCTTTCCCTGACAGCACTGACACTCACAGTCAGTGATCAACTGATACACTTTCTACAGAAAATAAATTCTAAATACTTTGAAGCAAATGGAAATACAAAATTCAACTTGTCATCTAAATAAACTCTTGCAAAGTAGTTCTTTAGGTTCTAATGTTTTTATTTATAATCAGAATCAGTGTCTTTGTTGGCAAGGTACTTTCTAACAACTGAAAAAAAGAAAAAAAAAGGGAAAAAAAGTAGAAAGAGGCAGCAGTTAAGGAATGTGTATTCTATACAGGCTAATAGCTTCTTGCAGCTTGGTCTCCAACACCAGGCTTCATTATCACTACCTGATCATACAGTGCTTGTTGTAGTCTGCCAGGTGCTCTGGCAAAGTTCGTGTCAGGATGAATGACTGAATATTAAAAGCATTTTCCTGTCTCATCTCAGGCAAATGTTTTAAACTATTATTTCCTTTTTTAGTTAGACAGATGCTCTGTGTATATATGAAGCATATATCTATATTTAATGTGTGTGTATTTGAATACTTATATACATATGTGTACAAATGAGAGCCATACCTTATTTACAAAAGCTAGAAAAGTCTTACATAGTTTTTATGTGTTTCTCCAAATAGAAACCCATGCAACGAATTTGTTGTTCTCCTAATGCCTTTATCTTATGCAGATTAAGGTACTGTTTTGTCTCTTTTCTACACACTGCCAGAAAATCTTGTTCTAAAACCCAGTGATTCTTTCCTAAATGCATTTTTCACACCAATTAGTCAAGTGAATGTTTTTATCAAAAAATATTTTAATTTATTCCAGTGAAATTAAGGAAAGAGGAAAAATATGCTATCTCTGTGTATGAGCTGAAGCTGAGATCTTTACCTGCATGCCAGCTGGAGATTCTGGTCTCATCTTTATTCTCTTGAAAATCAAAGAACATTTATTTGCCTCAAAGTTTAAAAAAATTGACGTCACGGGAATGACTGCTTTCCTTGCAGGACTTGATCTGTGGGCCATCACTGATCTACAAAAAACAATGAAAAGCAGTCCTCAAGCCACTGAAGACAGAGTAGATCTCCCTCTGGCCTACTGAAATCTGAATTTTACAAGAGAAATGATTGCAGAAAGAGGCTAAATCAAGTCCAAAATGTTTTAAACATTAAATCATGGACTTGTATCCCAAATGGTTTCCCTTTTCTGAGTGTCCTTTTTCTTTCTTGTCTGTGTTTTGAGATCATCATTTCATAATGATTGAGGACACAAAGAAATGCCAAAGCTTGGTCATAACTTTTCTTGATTTCTTGCTTTCTGGATGGCTAAGAAGTGTAACTGATACTCATGAAGGAAAGCATGGAAAAATTTCTTTCATCCATTAGATTTTCTTTTCCTACACTGGAGGAAGGTGTCTGGGGTTTTTTTGGTTTTTTGTTGGTTTTTTTTTTTGTTTTGTTTTGTTTTTTGTTTGTTTGTTTGTTTGTTTTGTTTTGTTTTGTTTTGGTTGTTTGTTTGTTTTGTTTTGGTTTGGTTTTTTTGTTTTTGGGTTTTTTGGGTTTTTTTTCGTGTAAAGGGCTGCTGCTTCTCTTCCTGCTCCTTTGGCACTGGAGAAGTAGCCAGCTGCTTTTAGCTACTTAGTGATGGACATAATGCTAACTGCAGTTTTGGATGGGGCAATTCTTCCTGCATAGACAGATCAGCTCAGCTTGTGCGCTTGGATTTGTTGCTCACCTTTTCTCTGCAGCCCATGGACCTGGTAGACAGATTATGCTCCTCTGCCAATTTTATTCCATTTTTGGAGCTCCCTTCAAGGTCTTGTTCAGTTGGCTGTTTAATACCCTGGTAAGTCAGAAGCAAAAGTGATATTTCCTGGAGAATAACAGAAAGAATCTTGCATTTTAAGTGGATAATTCTTCTATCTTTGGCCATTAGCCAGGAAAAACACTGGCTCACAGTATGTGGAACAGGTGTTTGTCTAAGCTCTGTATTAACCCCAGGTTAACCTTGTTGGACTCAATGATTTAGAGGTTTTTTCCAACATACGCAATGCCACAATTCTGATTGTTAACATTGTGTTAGCACATGAAATGGAGAGAGATGGATGTTGATGGCAACCTGTGGTGTAGTGTAGTATGCCAAGTACAATGCCTAGTACTGTGGATTGCAAAAGAAGGGTGATCTGTATGGGGTGAATTGCTGCAAGAAAGCTTCCATTTCAATCGATGGAGGTGTGCTCCCCTGTGTGCAAGTCAAAAAAATCACATGAGGATCTGACACAGGGTGTTGAGGTAGAGGCTTAATGCACTTATGCATTAGCAGAATGAAGACAATCCATATGGACCTTAATAATGGTTATACTTTCATCTGAAGCTTTGTCTTACTGTCTGGATTTCTCATCTCCCTATGAATCTGCCTGATTGAAAGAAAATCCTTTACTTCTCTTTTTCTTCTGGTAACAACTGCACTAAAGACCTCTTGTCCTAGCTTGTGTTGATGGACAAATTCAGTATGCATGTACCTTCTACTGTGAAGGTGTTTTACTTATGCCTTGTTTGAAGAAATTTGGGCTTTCAAGTTGAAGAACTTCTCCACTGTCTGGTGTCACTGGACTGTGTGACAGTAAGACAAAAATGAGGACTTGAATAGTAACTGCAATACCTGCATTTTTCTCTTTCTTCTTGTAATACACTTTCATCCTTCATAAAGTTTAGCCGTCATAAAGTAACTGTCTTTTCAAAATTGTTTTCCTGCTGCGATGTTCTGTCTTGTTGAATGTTTTTTGCTTACATGAGCTTGTTTTGTAGCATGGATGGACAAAATGGAATCTATCATAAATTACAGCAGTTACCAGCGAGAATAAATCAAAACTTGAAAAATATTCAGTGTGCTCCTGGGAACAATTAGGATGTGATTCACTGTTGAAACCTGTGGAAAACAAAGTATCATGACTGCACTGGTGACTAAACCATTTTTAGTACAATTTTGAAACAGGAATATTCTATTTAACATTTCTATCCCCTTTTACCTTTTATAAAAAGACAAATACTTTCCTCTTAAAAAGAAAGAAATGAAAAAGCAAACTGTGACTCACTGGAAACAGATGTCATGTGTTGAAGTTACTCATCTGTAGATGACTACCTTGTTTGTATTGTGTCCAGGGAACACATTTTTAACTTGGTCTCTTCCCTCCTGTTACTCCCATTTGGACTAGGAAGTCTTACAGTCTTAAAGTCTTAACACTTTTTCTAACCCCTAATGGCAAAAAGTCAGATCTGGGCTGGTGCTTATCAATCTACCTCTCTTGGAATCAGTGCAATTAAAGCAGCTTGCTATTATGCAGGATTTGGTATAAAGGATATGGCGTACGGAGTGCTGAGGTTGTGAAACAAAACATTCTCAGGACTAGGATATGGCTGAACTAAAAGGCTTTTATGCTACTGAAACAATATTGGAATTTTTGCTCTGTAAGAAATGTGCTTAAGTATGGTCTTGAACACAAAAACTTCTGTTGAATTGTGAGGTTCCTTTTTTTGTTCCTTTTTTGTTTTGTTTTGTTTTGTCTTGTCTAACTAAACTGTGAAGAGAAGTTGCTTACACTTTGTATGAAGTTCAGAGCTACATACTAATGCAGTACAGAATCTGGAAAATACAAAAACTAAAACTTACTTAAGGCATCATCACTATTGTGTCTACCTCAGTCAGGGCTTGTACGGAATTATCCTTAGACACTAATTTATTTCACCTGTGTTTTTAATATGGTTCCATGATTTTTCTATAAAAGTCTAAAGTAAAACTAAGCAAGTATCCTAATCTTAAAAAATATTAATACTTTGGAACAATTACTATATTCTAGAAGTTTAATTTCCTATTTTGCTGATACTGCCTCAGAGAAACTTTCACAATTAGTGGTGCAGAAATGATTGTAGATACCCAATTTAAACATAAAATGTCAAAAGTGTATTTCTTTCTATAGGAGTCCCAGTGTTTTCCTGGCTGATATGACTCAAATTAATTTCAGATGTCATAGTAACTACTATATGTAAAACTGTATATTTGCTGTAATCTTACGATGTACTGGTGGTGTGAATGTACATGTGGTGTGAATGTCAGCACTTTGTTTAAAGTCTACGTGGTATGATGTATTTATCATGCCATATTTGGGGTATATAAATATGTCCAAACATTTACCCACTTGCATATATTCAGTAATGAAAAACATGAAACTTTTTCTTGTAATATGTAATAAGGATATCCTGATTTTATTCCCAAGTTAAAAAAAACCAACAAAACACGTATGTGCACTGGTTACTGTGATAACCTCTTTAAAATACCTATGTAGTTTTTAAAAAGGACAAAGTACAAAAAAAATTTGTAGGATATGATTGAAATTTTAACAAAAATATAATGCTTTAAATAAGGAATTCTTTGCATTATAATGACGTCAAAATTAAATGTAGTTGTCGTGGAGGAAGCATGAGAGACTGATAAGCGTAACGTGGAGTCTTGCTTTAAAGAAGTCAAGGAGGGTCATGAGGAAAAGGTCAGCAGGTTGTTTGGTGAAGATGAATGGACACCACAGCAGCCCAGTGCTCTGGGGTCTAGTGCAGTTTGTGAGAGAATGGAGACAAAAAATGCAACTGGTCCTGTCCCAAATCTTCCTCCTTTTTAATTGAACCCAGTTTTCTGTCCAGATCTTGGAAAGAATTGACAATGACACTTTTCATGTATGTTTGCTGACAAAAGAGCCATGAAATGTATTAAAGTCTGAATGGTCTGAAAGCCATGACTGATCCTTTTTTAAGCAAAGGGTAGAGCCTTACTCTGGAAGTCAGTGTATTTTTTCATTGAGTTGAGAGTGAGACACCTTTGAAATGCTTTTCAGCCGTTAGAAACATTAGAGTAATTTCCAAAAGCTGTGGAGCAGTGGGTGGAGTTGAATGAATGACCCAATAATTTAGGTTAACTCACATTAATCAAACTGATTTGCTGTTTGTCAAAATAGCTGTTTTGTAACAATGGGGATAATCACAGATATGGGGAAAATAATCACAGATATGGGGAAAATAATTTCCTCTGTAGCTGCTGAGGTCATTGTGTTAGGCTTTCTTGTAAGTTCCATCTCACCTATAAACATGCATCAGGTGAAGATACAAAATGCATTAGGAAGACTTTCAGGAGAAATCATTGAATATATACTTGAAAGTACACTCCTGGAGCCCATTTGGAAGTGACAAAAAAGGAGTTTTCACAGCATGTAGACTGTAATTTTTATCCAGAGTGAGGAGTGATCTGAGCAGCCATGTTAGCATCTTGCAAAAGTCTTGGCCATATCTTTAGCTTGTTTTTTGAGGTGTGTTTGCCACTGTGTTTGCAGTGGCAAGTCCTTTGATATCAGCTGCACTGGAGGGCTGGACTTCTGCCTATGCTAGAGAATGAAATTTTAGATGAGGTGGTTTCCTAGAAGAACTAGGTGTTCTGTTTGCCAAAATTATTTTCATTACTCTTGATATCAGGAGTAGTACATTTTCACCATAAGTTAAAGTTAATTTATTTTCTTTCTTTTATGATTGAAAATACTTAAAATGAGGTTATTTTTGTTATAACCCACACCATATAAATGATCTTTTGTTATCAAATTACTGTAACTGTACTGATTGGGAAGTGGAACACATCCCATTTGCTTTTTAAGGTGTGTAACTGAAAAAACCCCAACACCTCAACTAGCTGATAGAAGGAGAAAAAGAATTGATAGAGTGAATTAAATGCTTTACTTATTTTTGGAAAGAGTTTGAAATTTCTAATTTCTTATCTTGATAAATGTTTAATATTTCTTTAAGCTAGTGTGGTTTTTTGCTGCTTTATGAAGAATATCACATGCCTTTTTCTTTTTTTTTTTTTTTTTTTTTTCTGTGTTTCCTTATTTAAAAAGTGATGTTTAAATCTTACAAAATTTATGACTCAGATTTAGGAAATAATAAGGAGAAAGCGTAGAAGGAAAATAGGATGAGAAGAAAACTACAGATGAGAAAACCTTCACAATTTCTTCTTCAGAGAAAGCTTTAGACATGACATGATTGTCTGGCAAGATTGAGATATTTAGCCTTGAAATATTCCAGCTACTGATATACAAAACTTAAAGTAAGGCTTTCTTGTAATCATTTCAGCTTTAATATCTCAGAATTGCAAATTATTTTGCATGCAATTCTTTTGAGAGGAGAATTAATAATACAAATGCATTTCTGGTAAACAAGCCAGATCAGGAGTCACAATCAGCATAGTTAGGAGAATATGCCATGAGAAAAAAAAAATAGCTCACAGAATATGGAAAATCTGCAGATTAAATTGCCTCAAAAAAAAAGGTGCTTAAAGCCACTTAGTGACAGAGCCTAATGTTTCACTTGTGAATGCTAACAGCTGCAGAGTTTATGGCAGTATAGTATTATGATTGTCATATTGACAATTGTATTATAAAGGCAAACCTAGGTATTTTCAGTGAAAATATTGCAGTCCTTTTTAGTGTCGCTTTGTGGTAGATGAAAAATTATATTTATTGTAACTAAAATGACAGTTTTAATCATATACAAGAATCAATAGTTAATATATGTAGCAGTTTATGTCTTTCAAATGGTGTGAAATAATTTCCTTCAAAAATAGGGTTGATTTACAGTCTTCTTTGAAAGAATTTTAAAGATCATATTGATTCTGAAGCTTGCACAACCTCAAATCATTCAGTCCATTTCAGTAATGAAAGGCAAAGGAGGTCCCCTTGTGCAATCATAAAAAAGAAATGCATGGTGTCATTCCTTAAAAATAAAAATGTGTACAAAGCTGCTGATAATTTAAATCCTTAACAAGCAAGCCCATATTTGGAAATGAAGTAGAATATCTGTCACTTTTGGAAAAAGGAGGAGGTTTTCATTTTGTCATGTGAACTGCATCTTACTGCAAAAAGAGAAACCATATGATGTATTTTCTCAAAAGAACTTCACAAATTTTCATGTTTAAACTGCCTGCTTTTTTTAGGGCTCCTGGTGTAATTTACTTGGGGTTTTTTTAATATTATACTGTCATGTTTCCTTATCTCTTTTATTCTTACACTTTGTGGGGAGTAACAAAAAAAAAAAAGGTACTGTTGAAAGAAGAAGACAATTTGTTTTGCTGTTGTAAAGAATTAATTACTCTTTTCAAATGGGCCATATAGTTATTTAAATTTTTCTTCCAATGAAAATTTATTATAATTTAAGCATTAGCTAAACTAAAATATTTCAGCTGCAGAACTAAGTGTTCCCTGAACTTCTCTGTTCTGCTGTCCACCACCTTCAATGAATGAGGAAGCAGTGCAAAACAGCCCATTAGGATGATATTATTTATAGCACAGTAATTGTGAATCTATGTATAAATGCTCTTTTGCAAATAATTGAGTCATCCTTACAGCTGCAAGTAAGTACAACTGTGCCAATAGCCCAGTCAAACTCAAGAAAGGCTTTTTCAAAATTTAGCCTCCTCTTTTAAATAGTTTGTGCAAAGGTTGATAATTCAAACTGTAAAGAAGATGCCTGATATTTACGTACCAATAAATGTTTTTAAAATAGTCACAGGTTAGAGACATAAATACGTCCATGCACCATAAATGGCACTTGAAAATTTAATTGTAACCACAGTGGTAAAAATTAGTGGTAGTTAAGTCTGACTTGTACAACAAGCCACATGGAGCAATTTATAGTTGTACTGTGCTTTTGATATACTTAGAGGTAGTTTCCATAGTCCTTGCCTAAACTGTCCGAGCTATCACTTACAGAAATTTGGAATCCTACATTCTAAAAGATTTAATGATTTTTTACAACTACATGAACTCTAATAAATGGGCCACTATTCCTTTCTATGCTTTGATTTTATATTTGTTCATATCTGAACTGGACACCTGTTCATAAGGAACTAAAGGAGAAAAAAGTGAATATTTGTAAAATAAATTATAATATTTATATTTTCTTATGAAAGCTTGTTTGGCAGTGAATGTTTTATACTTTTAATTGGAAGTTGTGATTTATATGACAATGTTTGTGTTTTAATAATTTTTATTTATATCATAATCTGTGATCATCAAGTCTTTCACACTATAGATACTGGGTTAGATAGAGTAATTAATATACGAGATCCAGTGTACCCAAATGAAACTATTTGTTAGTTTGTTTCTTGTTATGTGGTGTGACACACGATTCTGAAAAGGAGACTCAGGGGCTTTTATCTTTCATTTCTCAAAGTAAGTAGATTATTTTTTCATAGTAGAAATTGATAAATCTGCTGCATGTCTTCCTCTGTTTTAATCAAGAACCTGATATCCTGGTCTTATTCCTGTTCCTGATCTTCATCTTCATTATGGTTTTTTAACAATTAGATATGCTTATTGTGTATCTGTTCTTGTCTCTTATGTGCCTACTCATTTGCATAAGTTCTGCTCACCTTGGATGCCTCTATCCATTTTAGACTTACATCTGCATCTAATTGCAAAAGATGCTTCATCTTGAAGCATAATCTCAGAGTTAAAGCATTTACTCTGATCCTCCTCCATCTTCTTCCTTAACACCATCTGGACTTGTGAAATAAGTTGACTACTATGGAGATGTCTAAATTTAAGAGCCTGTTGAAGATAGGTAGCCTTCTTTATAGTAAGGTTTTTTTTCAAAGAATAACAGTTGAACGTTCAAACAGTTGTAAGCCATCAAAATGAGTATATATCTTGGTTACTATTCTATACAGTCATAGTTAATTTGGTTCTTCTCATTTCTGTGCTGTCATGCTTGTCTCCCTCCTTGTCTTGTTGATGCTTTGTCTCAAATTAGATAATTTGTCATTGTTCAGGACAGAGACTGACTTTATGTACAGACTCACTCCCAAGAAACCCACAGCCTTGATTAAAGACACTGGATGGTACAGCAGTATAAATCATAATTGCAATTAAAGTGAAGGTCCTTAAACAGCTTCTTAGAGGGAGGAATCTACTTCATTGCTATTCGCTTCTACTTTTTCTTTCTGGCACGTTATAGATTGAGTCCTGCAAGGATTTGAGCTTCCTGCAGCCTATTGAACTCCTGACTGGAACTGGCAGAACTATTCATGACATCAGAGGAGGGAGGCGCCTTGTTTTTATTTTTGTTTTCAGATAAACTTGCAAGGCCTGAAAAATCATATTCTAGTAGACTTGTCATATTGCAATGGGAGTGCTTGTCATATTGCACAGGAGGTGCTAGAATATTTGTAGCATTGAGGCAGGAGAGAAGAATAATAACGGTCGCAGTTAAAAAAAAAAATCCAAGGGAGTAATTTTAAGATGGCATATTGGCAGACAAAATTGCTGCGTAGCAGAGTGATAGATTACAGTGCATCTTGTTAATACTTCAGTACTTAACCTGTACGAATCATTTTGAATTCGAAATGGAAATGAAAAGATGAAAATCTGAAGATAATTTCGTCAGATACCTGAAAGGTCATTTGTGATGTTCTAACTAAACCTGCAAATGCTTTTTCTGGTATCAGTGGCAGCAAAACCACATTTCTGTTTGAGGAGTTTGACATATTTCATCGCAAGAAGTGATGAGAGCTGAGCCAGAAAAGGGAGAGACATTCATTATTATTTAAGCAAAAATAGTGAAGGCAATGTAGTGTAGCTATAAGAAAGAAAGCACTTTAATTTACAATAAATTTTCAGTGCTGACTTCATGTCATGTTTTTGCCAACTTGAC
The DNA here is from genome assembly GCA_024734555.1 of Trochalopteron elliotii. Classification (NCBI taxonomy): domain Eukaryota; kingdom Metazoa; phylum Chordata; class Aves; order Passeriformes; family Leiothrichidae; genus Trochalopteron; species Trochalopteron elliotii. The sequence goes on from JANPWX010000338.1 coordinate 2,556,423, forward strand.
AGAGAATATTAGCTTCATATTTGAAGGAAAAAGATCAAGAAGATGGTTGTTACTTAATTTTCTTTGGGATGGCATAGTTTTAAAATCTAGTAATGTTGTTTTGACACAGTTGCAGAATTTTCAGTTTTTCTAAATAGGATTTGTATAATCATAGCAACATAAAAAGAGAAAAAATATAAAATTACACCTTTTATAAATTACCACATGTGATGGAGGAGATAAAAATACAAGATGGCCTAATGTTTACATTCGTTTTTGAAGTGCTAGAATGCTGCTAGTGTTACTGTTTTTAGTTTATGTTTATTGATCAAGTACTAAGTGTAACTTTTCTCAAGAATATGCACACTTTTCCATTTACATTAAAAACATAAAAGTGAATTTTACATGCTGTGAACTCAAGTTCAGATTGAATCTGGCTGGAGGATGCAATGGGATGAATTAGATAGGCTGTCATTAACCTTGTGGACCAGATGAGGTTATGAAACAGTACAGATGACTGTATCTGTAATAATAAAAAAGACCTCTGATGTTATTTTATGTATTGTCATTGTCAGAACATGAGGTCACCTCCTCTACCATATCCCTCTGCCTTAAAATAAATTTATTTCAGCTGTTTACTAGGGGAAAAGAAGAATGTTCCTTATTTTATTTGGTGGGTTTTTTTGCATATGGCCTAAATGTTACTTGTGTTCTTGTAGTATGTGCTATCATACTTTCTGCCTCGTATATTGGGAACTTACCCACTTGCAGTGATTAAAAGAAAAAATCTTTCATGCTCTTAGACATGTAAGTAAAGGTATCACTGGTGAAGCCTCTGTGTACTGTGTAGTTCAGTTATGCATTACAAAGAGCTTTGTTTTGGTTTGTAAACATCACAAAGAATGTAATTTTTCATGGGTATCAGAAAAGCTCATATAGAAGTAATTGACCAGTCTAAATCTTTTTTGCTATATGTTCAGTATAAGCAATATAATATATATATGTAATATATATATATATTTTATATATATATATATATATATATATATATATAACAAGTATAATCAATTCACATGCTAGTGCTCCTTACTTTCATATAATCAGAATCCTTGAAGTTCTAAAAGACCTCTAAGATCATCAAGTCCAGCCATTAACCCAACACTGCCAAGTCCACCCAGTGGTGGACTGAACCACATCCTGAAGTGCCACAAGCTGCAAAAGGCTTCAAGACTGTGAGTTTTACCTCCATTCTCCTTCAAAGTGTTAATAACTATAATCCTGAACAACAGGTTTTATCTTGTCTCAGGGTTTTTGACTGTACCAGCAGGTGTCTTTAATATCTGAAACTATTTTAACTATGATGTTAGCCTCTGGCCCTGTATGCCAAATGGAGGCTAAGGAAACATGCAAATTCTTGTTTTTCTAACTAATAAAGCTCAAAATTATTTCTGAGAGTCTATTCCTTTTTTAACGTGGTGTGCAACATATCTAGCAAAAACTTGTTTGAGAGATTCAAAAAAAATTTTCTTCTGTGCAATGTCAGACAGTCTTACTAAATCACATTTTCTCTGGAAAACTTAATGAAGCGTAAGACATAGACAGAAGTGTGTAAGGTCTGTGTTGTATCTTGCAGACACTCTGCAAAAGTGGTGTTTTAAGCATATATAGCCAGCATGATGAGCAGTTCCTTTTTTGAGAAACTTAAGATATGACAAATTATAATCACAGCTGGTGCAAGTAAAGCTGTTAAATTGATTTACTGTAAAAAAAATTGTAAAAATAACCTTTTTTTTTCATTTTAAACCTCAATAAGTACTTGACTATTTCTGTCAGTTAAAAGTATTTTAGTAAGTGTTTAAGTGACATACCTGCCAGTTTAACTTGACTTTAAGACACTTCACTCTTCCGTAATGAACAGCATTAATCTGGACAGTCCCTAAGACAAGCAGAACCATGTGAGATCTGGATGAAAAACACAAATTGTATTTCATAGAAAAAAATCAGACTGTAAATGTTGGACTCCAGATTAGAATGAAATTAGAGTTAAAAATACGTTCCATAGAAAATTAATGAGTATTCCAACTTTGCTTTAGCCATAATGTTTCAGCTGGAGAGGAAATTAATACAAATAACTTTGAAATTTTCTAGCATTTGATTCTTCTCTACATGTAGGTCAAAACCTTCTGTCTTCATTTTCGGTGGCTGGTAACATATGGAATGGTTATTAAATATTACCAATGAATTCCCTTCAGACCTGCTAAAGCTTTCAAATTAAGATGTCTGTATCAACCCATCTGTGTACTGATCTGTTATAATATCTTTCTTTTTTTCTAAGATGACATGTATTTAGGTTGAGCTGCAGTTTCTAGCTTTGCATTAATAATCAGAAAACTTTGAATTCAGTGTCAGACCTTTTTTCCTCATCTTATGAGGCTTCTTGTTGGTATTTCATCTGGATTAAGTGCTCACCATCAATGTAAGCAGACATTTTTCCCTGCTAGGATGGATATATCTGTGTGTTGTGATATTAAGCTCCAAAGTTCTTGCACATTTGTCGGTGTTTGTGGCTCTGAGGTGTAATAAATGGGGCTTGTTCTTAGTTCTGAAAGCAGAGTATCTCATAAAGCCTGGAATATGCTTTTCATTATTTTTATCTTAAATGTAGTATGATTTATAACGCTCTTCCAGTTTGGATGTTCTTAGTGTGAAATGGCATGTTTACCGTGCATTTGGAAACAGTTACTGCAGTACTCTAGGTTCCTGTAAACAGTGCTCAAAATGCTTATGGCTTGATATGAAAATGCTCATGTTCACATATTTCCAAGTGTTGATGTTGTTTGTCACTGTATATACGCAGAACCAGCTGTAAAATTCCCAGGACATCTGGAGTTATTAATCTGTATATTTTATCAGCTTATTGCCTTGTAGGCATCAACACTGGCATTAATAATCAGGGTTATATATTTCTTCCATCATTTTGTCAAACCACTTGTCAAACAGTTTAAATGTAAGTTTAGGATACTGTCAAATTAAACATACTATATAAATATGTGATGTTATGTATGCTTCAGTAAAATATTTCCACCCAAGAGAGTTTGAGATTTTTGTCAAATTTATACAACTTCCCAATACCAAAATAATATTGCTTTTAAGTTCTGCTCAGTATCCATGGTCCTGACAAAAGCTGGTAGCAGCTGACAGAATGGCATTAGGTATATTCTCTCTACTAGATACAAATAACAAGTAAATTGGTACCACATAGTCTCATATATTCTGCTAAAAATTCAGTAAGCCAACATTAGTTGGACCGTTGCTTTGGGGCCAGCTAAGTAGCTGAATTTTAGGGTAAAGAAAATGAAGGAAAAGCTATAACAGTCTTTCTGTTTAAGTCATTGGCAAAGTCTACATACACTTTGGACCTGACAGAGACCTAAGATGTTTCAAAGATATGTTTCTCTATAGACTGTTTTAATTTTTCTTTTGTTTTTGTTGTTAAGAGAATCAGCATTAGGATGAATTGTGTTCTGTTCTTTCATGTGCACTAGTGATTATCATGCAGACACCATTGTGGTTGTGTGGTGGTTATCCTTTGTAACCGAGAGCCTGAACTTAGAGTTCTTCTCATGGAGCCTTCTAATATTTGAGCATGGAAGTCCCCTTTTTATGTTTTGTTTTGTTTTTTTCCCAGTTATTTTTCCCTTTTTTCATATTCTAAATCATTTAGAATTTTGAGGAATAAGAAAGTTTGTATGGAACCATGGATAAGAACTTGAAAATTCTGAACCACAGGTCCAATCAGAGCCTTAGGAATATGTTTGTGAAATTTGCATAGTGGAGGAAAATTACATATTCACAGAGCAGTTACTGAAAAATATCCCAGAGTGATTGTGCAGATCCTTGCTCTTTGATTGGCTAATGATAGGTTTTAGGCAATCACAGTAAAGGGAATAGCACATTATGCAGTTATTTAAAAATTAACTTGTGCAAATCAGACATGTATAGTCAATCAGAATGCAAGGAAGTAGATACAGTTTGAGGAAAGAAATAGTCAAATTATTTCAGTAAACTAACAACCCTTGTGATTGGAAGTGATTGATGTATCTTTTCTGAAACTTTTTTAAAAAAATCATCTTCCAAGAATGAGAGAGCATCAAGAATATCAGTGTAAATGTTAGGCCAAAATATGCATGAGTTTTTGGGGTTTAGTAAAAGCTATGCCATCTTTACCAGCTCCATCCACATGGCCACTTTACAAGAAGCACAAGTTTTAATTTTGCTGTTATTTTAGAGTATGATAAGTAAAGTGAAAGGCCTGGAAACTGCATTTTGTGATGGGATGTTCTCATGGTGAAGAAACCACTTTCCTTTGTCTCTGTTTCTTAGCCCTTGAAGTTTTTTTCCTAAAATGGTAACTGGGACAAAAATATCCAAATAGCAACTTGAGAGGGTCATTATACACATATTTTAAAGATTAATTTGGTATTGCTTCCATTGTTCACTGGTCTTTTGTGTAAGATCAAATAAATAATGTGTCCTAACAGCTGCTCTACGATAGTTTCAAGTTGCTAAAAACTGTGAGGACTTGCTTCATTATCTAGTTTATTTCTAGAAAGCAGGCTGGTTTTCTCAAGAGTCTTATAGATGAAAAAGCATTGATTAGTAAGTGCATTCCACGAAATGTATAACAAATATGTAATCTGAAGGTTAACAGTTACGTAGGAATTGACTCCAAACATTCATATTGTGTTTTTCTCATGAAAGGTGATTTAAAATTGCAAAAGGATGTAATTTGTTATTTCATTTAAATCTTCATTAATGTTGATTTTTAGCCAGACCTTTCTCTCACATTTTATTATTAAAACTCTTCCTCAATTTTGATAAACACATACTGAATATAAAATGCTGACTGGTAAATGGAGACAAAAGCATTTATTTAATTCATCTCCTATGAGATCCATCTTGTAAAAACAGTCTTCCAACTCTAACTGCTAGTAGAATATTTGCCTTTTTAAAACAGGAATGGCTTGATTTTTAAGACCCATTAACTTCCTATTTACTGGTGCTGGCTGTTAAGGGATATTTTTGTTACTTTGGATAAATATGTTTAAAGAGAATAGCATCTTTGCTGATTTAATACTCCCAACCTATTTTAATCAGTTGAACATCTGGCCCTCTATGGCTTTCCATTTGATGATTGTGTTTAACTTTTTGGTTTTGGGATATAGCTTGTACTAGAAAATTCAGCCCATCTCTGAATATGTAAGTGATGAATGAATAATGGAGATCTATTGGTATGTAGAATAGAGACAGTGAATCTCACTGTGTGAGATCAAATGCATTATTCCAAGCATGGTTTGCACTCTTTAAAATGTAGCTACTGGATCAAATATCCTTTCAGAGTTTTGTGCAGGACAGGGCTTCTTTAATGATTAGATTCCTGAAATCTAATTCCAGTTTTAAATACAATGCTAAAGGATAGTTGTGTTCCTCCTTAGTGGTACAGAGAGTCTATGCACTAACTATACAACTGATCTGAAAGTTCAAAGATCTAAAAAGTAAGTCTAAGCATATGCTATCACCTGCTGACAAGAATAATGCATTTCCCATATATGGATTTAAGTCAAGTATGTTCTGCGTGTTTATACTAAAATGATGTTCGTAGATGTGCAAACAAAAATTACACACAATGGCAAATTGCCCATAAACCATTACCTTCACTATACTACAAACATCTTGCTAAATATGGTGTTTTAACCCCAGGGGCCAACTAAGCACCTCACAGCTGTGGGAGAAGATCAGAAGAATATCAGTGAGAAAACTCATGGGTTGAGATAAAGACGGTTTTATAGGTAAAGCAAAAGCTGTGCATATAAGCAAAGCTAAACAAGGAATTCCTTTACCACTTCCCATGGGCAGGCTGATGTTCAGCCATCTCCAGGAGAGCAGGGGTCCATCACATGTAGTGGCTACTTGGAAGACAAGAGCAATTACTCTAAATGTCCCATCCTCCTTCTTCCGCAGCTTATATATACACTGAGCATGAAGAAGCTGTATGGTGTGGAATGTCCCTTGGGTCGATTGGGGGCAGCTGTGTCCCCTCCCAGTTCCTTGTGCACCCCCAGCCCAGTCACTGGTGGGGTGGTGTGAGGAGCTGAAAAGGCCTTGGATGCCAAACCGTGCAAGCCCTGCTCACAATAATGAACCTAATAATAATGATAAAAAGCAGTTAAGCTATTTTCTACTATTTTTTGTTCCTGTCCTTTCTTTTTTCTTGCCCCCAGGGTCCTTATAGGTTCTTTCCCAAACAGCAGAACAGTTGGAGTATAGTGACTCAAATTTAGAAGGATGTAAATCTTCCTACTGCAAAGATCTGGGGGAAGTAGTTCAGCCACTAAGCACATGGAGCTTTAGGTTTACAAGAACGAGTCCTTGGAGTGTCACTGTGCTACTTTCGGGAAGCTAACATCCAGAATGAATTAGCTACAGGAAGATTGCACAAAAAAGCCGTGTGAATTAGTTTATTGTTTCATCAGGCTATCTTCAGGACTGAGTTAAGAGACAAATGTCGCTCTGATTTTTCAGCCTTCTGATGTTTTACATTTCTGTACTGGAGTTTCTCACTCATTGTAACATTAACAAAGGATGATGTTTTGTAAATAAAGCATTCCTTCTTGTGGGAAGGACAAACTGATGGACTTCTGGTTTGACCAGTGGGGTCAGAGAGGTGTCAACCTTGTCCCCCAGTCAAAGTCCAAACCCTATTTAAACTCAAAACAAACTTCCTTCTTCTTTCTCGTCTCACCACCTGATGGTGTGAGTGTCCTTCTTATTTGTCTGTCTGGCGACAGACAAATAATTTTTTTTTTTTTTTTAAGTCTTAGTAAAAACATCACCTTATTTTTCTTTCAGGCCCTATTCCATGAGGTGGAATAGTGTTAGAAGGACTCCCCCCTCTTACTCGAATGTCCCATATTGTTGTTTACATTAAGGAAGAATAAGGTCTAAAACATTCTTTGTTTCCAAACTCAAACTGCATCCAAATTAAGTAAAGTTCAGTGGCATGAATTGATGACAGAATTTGTATTTTTACATATTCTTTATCTGCATTTTAGGTTGATGTCTTTTTCTCTTAAAAACATTTGTGGTACAATATGTTACATGTTTAATTATATTTAACATAACAGGATAACATGATTGACTTATTTTCTATATTCTCTTCAATGTTTTCAGTATCAGATGTCACCAGGGAATACGTGTTCTGTAGATTGTCCATCACAAGGAGTTACATAGAAAGTATCAGAGAGGGAATTTTGCTATTCTAGCACCAAGGAGATATGGTCACAAGTGATCTGCTTTGAACATCTTAAATGACTGTTCAGCTTAGAGTAAATTGCTATTTTAACAGTGCAAAGGTGCTGGAATCTGCTCCCTAGCATGTTCTGCTGTAGTGCAGCATAGTTCAACTTCCTTTACAGTAAGCTCTGCCACTCACGCTCTGCTATGAAGACATTAAATAATGACTGAAACTTAATTACTATTTGACTGGCACTCAATTGATTGTGATTTGTGATGGAAGGTTTTCCTATTTGTAGTCCATCAGTTGTCATCATAAAATATTCTTGCACTAATTGACATTTTGACCAATATTTGGGTTAGTATTAATGCTGTTTCTTGCCATAGTATTTGTGTGGGCCAGACTGGTAGTCATCTTTTTCATCTTAGCTAGCAACTAGCTATTTCTGTTGCCCTTGTGTACTGGAGAAACTCATTCCTCTCTTTCTGTGTTTTGTCTTATGTAGCATAATTGACTAAAAATCAAAGACTCAGGAATGACATCAAAACTTTGAGAGATGAGACCTATTGTAAAGAACCCTGCAGAGAGACCAGTGCTAAATTAGAAAAATATCCATGCATGACCCAGTTTCTGTTCCTGCTCTTTCTCTAAATATTCATAAAACCTTGGTAAGATGTGGTTTTGTGGTAAGGCAGTGTGGCAGGTAAAGGCACAGTCTTGCTCTATAGACATGTCAAAGAATGAACAGAAATGAAAACTGTGAATAGTGCCATGATTATTTGCACAGACAAATACAATTAGTATCAACAGAAAGTATTACTTGAATATCTGAGAGTCATGCCCAGCAGGAGATAGGCACAGAAAGTGCCTAACCTAACACTAAGAAGCATTTTCAGTGTCTTTTATGATGAATTGGGAGAAAAAGATAGACAATTCTTGTCAATATCATCTTTGGTTCAAATTGTGTCATGTTAGACTACAATCAAAATACATGTACCTTTGAAGAAAAAAAATGAAAATCCATGACTAGAGTTAAACTCATTATTAGCAAGTTAGGACTTATTAATAATACATAGGTTGTATTGTATTCATTTTCATAGTTATTCATACTTGGTTTTTGAGTAAGCAAAGCCTTTATTTCAGTAAGTAAAGTCCTGTTAAAAAGGAAGTTCTGAAGCATTGCTGATAAATGTTTAAGCTCTTATAAGAAGTTGTCATTGCATAGTTAAAAGAACATAAGATGTTTCTATGCAGTAAATAGTCAAAGACAAATGCTAATTCTGTATATCAGGTTTTTTCATCAGCTGTCAACAATGAATACAAGGTTATGGAAAAAATAATGAAAGTAATATGGATTTACCATCATTCTACTTGATTATTTCCTAAAGTAGTCATTAAAATCCAGTGTTGCCTATTTGTTGTCAAGTTCTCCCCCTACTGTTTATAATGGTTTTAGAAGAAAATCCTCTATATTTTCTCATTTGTAACTCCTTTATGTGTAAGTTTACCTACAGCAAAGGCAAGGAAAGTAGTTTTGTTCAAATATGCCATATTAGATGTCAATTGCGGATCATAATAAAGCTTGAGAAAAAGATCCCACCATTTACCATGTGGCTAAATACGCATTTTGATGTAAAAGGGAAGAGAAGAGAGCTCTCCTGTTCTTCAGTGACATCAAATCCAGGGGCTCCGGTCTGCCACAGCCAAACACCTTGAATGCAACATGAAAAGCTTTGGGTTAGCTGTATATAGATGCACTAGTTTGATGTAACAGCAGCTTGCTTGAATTAATGTCCTGTGACAAGCCCTCCCTTGCAAACCTTTAGAAGCAAACTGCTTCTTTGTCTACATTTTAAGATTGGCTACAGCCTCTGGTAGATTCTGCATTGTTTCTCACTGTTTTTTGGACAAAGTCAAGTCATCATCTATGAAGGACTAACTACACAAAGGGTTTAAACCCAATTGCTAGTGGTTTATTCAGCTTTGACACTTCTCAGTGTGATCCTTACTGCCTTTTGTAAAACAAGCAGACAAGGGAAAGGCTCCAGAGACTTTCTTCTGTTCATGCTGTAATAGTTTTCTTGCCACGGGAGGCTTAAGAAGATTTGTACAGCCTGCTTTCTTTTCATTAGCACTGAGTGCAATGCTGTTGGGTAAGTTAATGTGTGAGACTATGAAAGGAAAAGTGCAGGAATTTGAAAAAGGGTGGGTTTTCTTCATTAATACATTTTTAATGTCATTTTTTTTGTTTTATTCTTTATGAGGTGCAGTGCAAAATAAAATAACAAGTGATGTTTGAGATATTTTCAGTTGTTCTCAGCCAGACAGAGGGTTGGAATCTAGCTGTTTCTTTAATGCAATGCTATGCTTCACTGATTTTTGGCAGCAGCATGTTAAAATTCTTGTTATTAGACTGAGAAAGAAACCTGATTGAATTTTCAACACAATCTTACTTCCTGTCATGAAACGTAATAATATTTAATGATATTCTTGTAAATTTGTATGGAAGAAAATGGATCAGTCTGGGAGCCTTACTTCGACCACTATATTGCACTAACCTTTTATATTTAAATTTCCATTAAATTATTTACTCTGTATTTCATTCTCAACATTTACTTTAAAGAAAATTGAGCACGTTTGTTGAGAAAACCCCAAGTCTAACAAATGGTTTTATACTTTCTTTAGTATACACTAGCTATTTGCATCAGATTAAATTTGACTGTCAGCATTTTGATGTTTTTTGTGTTGCGACAGTTAATGTGTAAATATTGTTATGGACACATACATAGAATGGCATTTTTTAAAATATAAGACTATTCCATCCTTATTCTTACAATTTTTCAGAAAACTCTGGGCTCGTAATATTTGCTATAAACGCTGCAGAATAAATAGTAAATATAAATTAGCCTTAGTGATAGCCTTTTTGCAGTTTCAGTTTGTATCTGGTGGATTGATGGATGGTAACTCATGCAAGACATATGTTTTTGTATATGAAGATGAACAGGATGGTAAATGATAACAGTCATTAAAGGATTACTGTATACTAGATCTCTGAACTTTCTAATCATTGCTGCTCATCATCAGCAAATGTAGTCTAAATTTTTTGTTGTATTATCTGTCATGCACATTTCTGGTCTTTTCCTTTGCCCCCAAACACATGCTTAAACTTCTCTTCTGGGATATAAGGAATACAATAATGACTTAGGATAAATGTTGGTAACTCAGCTGGAACAGTTTTGTAGGAATTCACTTTTATTTTTTGTTTGTTTGTTTGTTTTAGAAGGTAGGCACAACAACAGTTCTCTGCCTGGTAGACCAGTAGTTCAAGATTTCTAAAGCAATTCTTAGTGAAATGTATCCAGATAGTGTGTGAATTTTTTAAATGCCAAGTTTTATTGCCTTTTTTTTTTTCTCCTCTCCGACAGTTACTAGTATACTCTGACATTCTGAAATATTCAAGTAGAGATAACTGTTGATAGATGTAACTCAACACTATTTCGTATTTATAGAATCACATTAACTCCAGCCACACTTGTCAACAACTCTGCTCTTTTGGTTCCCAAGAGCCGTAGCTTGGAGTATTATCAGTATGTGATATAATTAATCAAGAAAATATTTATCCTCTGTTTTATTTTTATTTGCATACCCATTACTACATATTACCAGACAGTTGTTCAGCCCTCAGAGAACCACAGTCACTGCTTGATGGTTTAATTGTGTTCTATTTCTGTAGCTTTTATAAGACAGAGGAAGTTAGTGTAGATCATAGCCTAAAAATGGCCCTTACACAATGGAAGTTGTAAATTTTGTCCAGAGATGTCTTTTTCCATAGTTAAATCATGCTGGTATTTTGTTTTTTGCCTACAATAGGTTAATGATTTCAAAAGGAGAGCTTTTTGCCAAATCTGAAAGTCTAATGGGGGTGGTGCTTTCAGTTGATCAAATTCCACCTGATCGCTCCAACACCTTGTTCCCTGGCATAACAATCAGAACATCTCTGTATAGCATATGTGAGCAAACATATATATACAACCAACACATGAACACACTTTAAAATTTTAATGTGATTAATTTGTGCCCTCCTTATGGAACTGAAATAGGCATTAAGGCTCTCAGAGCCATTGACTTTCTTATTCCACTTCCTTGCCTTGTGTGCATGGATCTATCTTCATTAGAACTTTTATCCTGTGGTAAGCATGAGATAAAATTCTCACATCACTGAAGTCAGTATCGACATTTAGCGCTTGAATAGAGTCAATTTATCACAGTATTAGTTTCATGTAATACACTGCCTGCAGTGAGGAAATCAGAGGAAGAAGGGAAGAAATTCTACAGTGATCCAGGCCTGATGTTTTGAAGTCATACCCTGCAGTAGTGGGCAGTGACATAGAGGTGCTTATACTCCAAAGGTATTCAGTGTAATTCTGATTCACTTCACCTTGCTCTACATTTCAGATATTTTGAAAAGTATTTCTCTAAATTGCAATGAGGTACCTTGAGAATTCCATTTGTAAACTAATAAATATGATAGGTATATTCCTGCTGCTGCAAGCAATAATGTGGGCCTTTCTTTTTTTCCTTTTAAAGGTCGTTGCAGCATAAATTTGTTTTAGAAGACACTTTATATCAATAGAAAAACAATCTCTGGCGTGGCCTTTCAGCAGAGTATAACTTGTAAATTTTTTTTTTTGTAGAGACCGTTTTAACTGTCTCCAAGGACTCTGATCAACATTCTTCACTCAAACACCCATTGAGTTCAATAGGCTTTTTCATGATTAAAAGAACCAGTAAGGAATGTTGAATAGAGATAACTTATTCAAATGCAAGCAAATCCTTTATATTTTCATGAGGGAATTAACAACCTAGATATTACACACAGAAGACAACTAAGCTTTTATGTGGTATCTGGGTGCCAAAAAGATGGCATCTACAGTTTTAGAGCTATTTGTTATTTTGTCAGTGTGGCTCCAGGCTACATAGCACTGGATAAAACCTTTATTTTACATAACAAATAATGAAATATTGCTGCTTCACTGTCTCCCTTTGCATGATTAAAAGAGATTAAATTTGCTTAACATCATGTTACAATAATTTCTGATTCTATACATGCTATTGAATTCTAGTCTTGATTTTTGAAATATGTGTATAGGATTTTTCTTCTCTCTATAACACTGTCCTCAGCTGCACAATAAGCTAAGAGCTACTCATCAAATGGTACCACATCTTTTAAAGGAAAGAATAATCAAGAAATTGACAAGTAGCTTGGGAAATTGTTCCTAGTATTCAACTGTAATTTTCAACTACAACATGAACATGCCAATACTCAGATTTCAAACTTGCTTCTATCAAGAACTCTCTACCCATCTGTTGGATACCCTTGCAAGAGCTGCCTTTCGTGACTTGCACAACTCAGGGACTGTTTTGTAGGGAAGAGAAGGGGATAAATTGCTTTGTTAATGAGGAGTCAGTGTGGGTTGCTGAAAGGTAGGTAGGGTGCTGAAGAGGAATGCTAGTTAAGAGTATAATATATTTCCATTGTTCAAAACCATAAAATTTTCCAGGTTAAGAAGAATTGAAAACTAGGGTTTTAATGATTGTGATATGATTCATTGCCTTTGGAGGTGGTGGAAATACCAAATATATGAGAGGAACTCACTGTATAAAGAAAATTTTCATCGCAGAATAAATTTTCCAGACCATGTGAGAGAGATTTAGTGGAAACCTCCATAATGAAAGTCATTACATCTGTGGTGCTTGTTGAGTTGTACAGTATTGTATTGAAGAGAAAGAACTCTTTCATATATTCATTTACTTTGGGGCATTCTGCCTCTTTGTGATTAGGAGAGAATACTGCAAAAAGCAAAATTACTCCAGCATATTATTGGGATGCTAACTTGACCTTTGAAAATAAGAAAGTTCTTTATACAACTTCTTTTTATGTAGTTTCACCTCTCCCCGGTAATGGCATAATCAGCTCCTGATCTGCACTGAGGTTTCTGTTTCAGAGCTCCTCCTGGCCTACTCTTAGCTGTAGCGTAGGACCGAGAATGTTGCTTTTACAAGCAGGAATCTTCTTTCCTTAGAGAGTGTTTATTGCCTTTATGAACAGACTTCTGTGAACAGGCTTCTGCTTTCCAGGGTTTGTATTTAGCTCCAGCTGGAGACTACCATTTCTACATATATTTTGCTTATCTTTTCCTGTTTCTCTATGCTTATTTCTTGATGCTTCCTCCAGCATTTATTCTCCAGCCAGTTGTTCCTGTCTTCTTTTCATTCCTCTGGTGCTGCATATTAGAGCAGTTGCTGTTGCACATTCTCCTCGTGCACTGCCATGCACCATGGGTAGCATAAATAACTCAGAGGCATAGTTTGTAGTCTTAACATTTGCAGTCAGGCTCCTCTCTTATTTACTTTACCACATGACAGAAACAGTGCAAATACAAATGGGAATGCAAAGGAGTAATGTGTGTTTCAAACAAAAAGGGAATGCTAGTCAGCACCAAAATCAAAAGTAAAATTTGTCTCTCGTGAACTTGATTCCTTTACGTGAGATGAAAATAACGAGTTATGTGTACGTGTATATATTTTATGTATCTATCTCATGTAAAGAACATATGTGTCTCATAGGTTTTAGATGCATACAACTGCTCTTTAAGAGTAACTGTTCTCACGTGAATCAAGTTCTCTACAGAACTTCACTTTGTAGAAAACCATTACAGTTAGATCTGACAGGTCTTGATAGTTGGTTTCATGGGGCCTATAGAGAACTTTAATTCAAAGCACTATTATGTCGAGCTGCATTACAGCTCTAGTTGCATTCCCATATCAACAGACAGTTCTCTCACAGGCTTACTTGAAACATTTTAGCAAGGTGTTTATCTGTGATAAGTCATTATTGCTTCTGATATGGGAGGTCCTTGGTGACCAGCCAGAGAATCTTTATCTCAGTCATTTGTCCTATTCAAGAGTCTTTCACAACAGCTCTGTTGAATTCAGCAGAATTTATATTGTTCAGGCTTGATAAGTAGTTCATTGATCAGTTTTCTTTCTGTGAAGAGAGAATGCAGGAGACAAGTATAATCTATGCTACTTTTACTTGTGCTGACTGAGAGTAGTGCAATATGATATGCCCATTTTCTTGTGGAGTTTCCATAGGCTGGACCTGAATGGGTACATTTTACGGTCCATTTGGCAGCTCTATATATCTGTTCGTACTAGAACTGATATCCTTTTTATCGAAGTCCATCTTTTATGTTGCTGTAGAGAGTTTTATTTTATGGTTTTTCCAAAGCAGAGAACTGGAATGATATCCATTAACACAAAAGACACTTCAGTATCCCTGTCATTAGACTGACTGACTGTTCAGCACCTCTTGCATGATACAGCTGTATAAATTTTTAACCTGTATAGAAGTACCATTTAAATCAGTAACAGTAATTGAAAAAAGGATTAATGTGCTGGAATCACTTGAGAATACTTCTTTTCATGGGGTTGGCAAGTGTCTATGAACAGTCAAGCAGTTAATAAGCATCTGTGTTAATTCATGTCTTTAATAAACATTTACCTGGTTTTAATCGTCTCTCTTTATTGACTTTTCAACACACAAAAAATTAGCTTTCACCTGCTTCATAAAATAGCACTAATTTGTTGTATTATGATATTGTGGGTTGACCTTTTAAAAGCTAGGTAACTCATCTGAAAAAATCTATAAGATGTGGGAGAAAAAAATTACTAGCATTCTTATGGCTCAACTCAGTTACTGCTGGGCTTTAGTAAATGCTGGTGTGTATGTTCTTACTCAATCTGTACACTAAAATTGAGCATCTTAAATAATATTCTTAAATTTGGATTTTTTTAATCTACCTTATTAAACATCTCTCTTCCTCTACAGCAAAATACGTTTGTAGAGTTAGATTTGGAATTGCAGCTCAGTGTCAAGGAACTGAATCCTCTTACAGTTTAGTACTTGGCTTTAAATGTAACCTGTGCTAGGAAAGAATTACTTGTTTCCTATCAGTTTCACTGCCCAAGGTCCTTGGTGCTACAGAGGATAAGGCTGATAGATTGAAGGGAAGACTGTTACCTACTCACAGGTCTGAGATATATAAAGTTCAAAAATATCTTCCAGCTGTAACAAAGGAGAGGAATTTCTTTGCATGTTCTGAAATTTCTTCCAAGTATTACTTTGAAATATAAATTAGTCTCCTGAAAACAATTATATGAGAGCTTTCTTGTCTGGCAGAAGGGAAGGATGACCTTTATATGTGCATCCATATATGAGCAAGTGGTAGGCTTGCTGGGGGTGGGAATGAATGGCAGCTAGAGAATGTGCTCTGAAGAAAACTAAGACTACAGCTAGCTTGCCATCAGGACAAGTTTCTGGCACTGTTGTGACTCTTGAATGAAACTAGCTTTATTTACTGTTAGGTATATTAATTAGTGTTCATTTTTAATTTAATCAAGCCATGTTATTCTTGATATATCAGAGATACTTTTACTACACAGACATCTTGTTGTTATGGTCTCCTAGCTACAGAAACTTTTCTTAAGCTGACATTTACAATCTCAAGAGTTCTGTGTCCAAATTACTTTGAATAGCCTTAATTTTCAACAGAGTTTCTAAAATTTAATCAATCTCGTCTTTTGTTAGTTTTATTTTCTAACAAAGGCATTTGATTAAGTTATTTTCTGAGCCTTGATTAGAGTATCATCCCAAATGTATTTCAGATCATGGCACAAAAAAAAATCTCAAGCATTCTGCCTGCATCTTGAATTGGATACATTACTAAGATATATTGTTTCTCAAGCATCCTCAGAATCAGTGATCTTGAAGAGAACTTCAGTTTTTCTTTTAACTCCCAGAGCCTCTGCAGTTGCTGTTAATCAAAGCCATTGATCATGGTTAACAGAATTTGTACCAGATGGTCTTGCTGACTGACATTTGCAAGTGGCAATGGAAGGAGAGCAGAAATATCTGTTTGCAAACTTATGAATATTTCTGTGGTCATAGGGATGTTCTCTAACACCTGTAAATAGAAGAATTAAGGGGCCAAATTTGGGACCAGAAGAGACACAAAATACTTGTTTATGCAAACCCAATGCATATCAGTGGTGATTGGTGGCAGTAACAGATCCATCACACACAGTACATCAAGGAGTCTTCTGAATACTCTACAGATGTTGCCAGGTTTTGTGCTTTGTGACTGGCTCCCACAAAGCTGCCTGAGATTACAAACAGACCTGAAACTGTTGGCACTGTCAGTCATGTGTATGCAGCAAGTATATGTGCAGTATGTACAACAGTGTTTTCCTGCACCCTAAAGTACTGGTCATGTGTGCTGTGGTCATGTCCAAAACTGGTTGTCATGCAGGAGCAAGTTTACAGGATCAGTTTTTCAAGGCTATCTGATTTTTGGATACTCTGAACCAATGTGTATTTTCAAAATATTCTAGGATCAGTATTTCAGGGAGAGCTTGAGTATAGGAAAATTTAGATGCATGCTAACCCTAGGACAGGACATCCTCATAGTGATCTCTGAGTTCACTTCAATTCATTATGACCAATAAAACCATTGAATGGCTGAACAAGTATGTTGGTTGCTTGTTTCTGTCTGCCTCTAATGGTCTTTATACAGTCATAAACCTTCCATTATTTCTACAAGATTTCTGTTGTGCTTTTCTCTGTCACTGCCTGTGTATTACCAAGGAGTATGTACTTCCAAATTGCAGATCTATTAGTTTCATTCCTATTTATCAATTTATACACATATATAAACTAATATTTAATGTAGTACTGAATATGGAGGGGTTGTACTGCAGTAGATACAAAGGTTTTCATGCATTTTGATTACCATGGTGTAGACAGAAGTGAACTTTTTTCCCCATGCCTTGTTAAATTTCTCACTTTTCATAAAAGGAAAAAAAAACGTTCAATTCCTGGTACTTCAAAATTTTATCAGGAAGCAGTTGCTGGCAGTAAATTATGTGTTTTCTCCTCGTGGATTTGTACAAATCATGCAGGTATTTTCAGGAAAGTGGATGTAATGTGTGAAGTAATATGACAGTATTATATTTTTTTTCTAGACATTCTACTTGCTTGATCTCTGATTTTTCCTTACTTTTTAATTCAATTGCCATATGGTCTACTGCTTCCCTGGAATTCTGACACCACTTTTGGACTGCCTGATCCTGGTTATAATCCATGCAGATCAGTTTATTTTAAGACATGCTACAACCACAGTAACAGTCTGTTCCTTAGTTATGTGCATTGCATAAATGTAAATATCACAATTTTATATATGAAGATGCATTATGTTCTGTAGGTAATAGGATTCTGGTAATGATCTGTGGCTCTGTAGAATAAAAATGTTTAAAGTAAATTAGGAGCCAGCTACCTGTGAAGATGTGAATTTGGGAGAGAGCTGGTTCTGGGAGGCTCAACAATCTTTAGCTTGGGGAGGACCCCTCACAAGCCTTGGATATGCCACTATGGAAGCATGGAAAGAAATTAAATAATTCTCTAAGAAGCCAGGTGGATTTCCAACTAATGTTGTAGATTATTTTTAGGCTTGTATTTGTGAAATAGTTTTATTTTAACAAATTGTAATTTACTGATCGTGAAAGATTTCTATTTTGGCATCCCTTGACTTGGCCATTCATTATCTTTGTAAAGGCTGATATCTTCTGCTGGTGTCTGTTTGGGATAGGTTTAGAATCACGCAGGGATGAAATGCATTTACTGACATATGGGAAAATCTGTGTGCTGAAGTCCTACATTTTATTACCTTCTTGAAGGAAAAGGAGTAGAAATATGTTGTTGCAGACCATATTCCTCCATGGGTAAGTGTAAGAAGGAGCAGAAATGAGTGAAGTTCACACTACTGTAGAGATCAGAAGCTCCAAGTTCTTGGCATATTCTTCTGTAGTTCTGAAATTCTGTGATCCTGAAACCAGAAAGCCCTATTTAATAAATGTGTTTAATAAGGAAATGGCTGCTGCAAATTAAAGTAGATGAAATATTACAGCAGATTGATCCATGAGCCAGCTCCCTCAGCCCTGCTCCTTACTCACAGCTGTTCATTCCTCATGATTTCCTGAAGCACCTCATCTCTTGGCAGCCTCTTTCTCTCTGACCAAATGAGTACTTCACAGCCTTAGGTTCGATCCCTGTACTTAAATACGTCCTCACAGGATAAACTGAATCCCTGATAAGTGTTTCAAATGTGGATAGGAGACTTACAGATCATGCCTGTAATACTTAGGAAACAACTCCATGCTTCTGAGGTCAATGTCCTTGCCTATCCTATCTGTGGTACCTTTATATTTTTAAACCATGTGACCACTATGGCAGTGTCCTAAAGACATTCCCAGTTATCATCAGACCTCCACTTGACATTTGCCTCTTCAAAAAGTCCTTGGCATAAGCAGAAAGCAGATATGCTAACACAAAACTTGCCTCCATAGTTGTCCAGATGCTTCTAACATTTAGAATTTATTAAATCATCATCTCTGGGATTGATAGGGGGTTTTTTTTGTGTGTCAATTACAGAGAGTCTTACAATACTAAACTGACCATTTTTCATATGGAAAAATTATGTTTGTAATACAAGGCTTTAGGGTCCATGCCTGTTGCAGTACGAAAAAAGATACCAGTGGTGCTTATATAAATTCTGCAAAAAATAATACCTTAATACCTAGGTATTAAGGCTTATATTTAAATACATATTTTTCCATTTTGCTGTAGAAAATAAATTAGCTATTGGTTTCTAATCATCCTGATGAGTGTTTTCTTTTGTTCTTTCTTTTTGAAAGTACAGTGTATATATCAGTTGTCCTAAGACTAGGATTTCAAAAAAAGACTCTCACGTTATCATCTGTGTAAGGAATAATAATGCAGTCCTTGCAATGATTAGTAATTAACTTACTGAAAGATAACCTTTTTCATGGAAATGAACCACTGAAAAATTTATCTGACAAAATCAACCCTCAATTCCTAAAGTATGTGGTTATCTCTTTATGCCTGACTTCTGTTTTTGCCATGATACTTTATTTCTTTTTTAAACCTTATAAAGCAAGAAAAAATTCCCACCCTAATTTGTCATTTTCTCTGAGAAGCCTGTTTTTCTTATGAATACTGCTTTGCCATATGTTTTTCTGTCTCTTTTTGAACCTGCATAGTGATATTACAGCTTAGCAGGTTAGGTGATGTTTTGGGCACAAGTATCTATCTTTCTGTTGCTCAGTTCCAAGCAGAACACTGCTCTGTGTACCTCACCTGTTATTTACATCAGAAACTGGCTGTGGGATGGAGCTGGCAATCTGAGCTTGCCTTTAGGAGCTGTGGGATTCACTCAAATATCTGTGATTAGCAACTGACTTTCTTTTTTAAGTACTTCCTCTAATTGCTCTTTACAGGTGATATTGATAACAGATAACAATGAACTCTTAGATCATTATTTAATTATTGTTGATCTTTGTACTGATGATGGACCACACAAAAAAAGGTTTTAAGGCAGGGACATTTAATACTAACAATAATAGCTACAATCATAATTTCAGCTAATTTAAAACAGTCTTGATGGTTGTAAATAATATTTATGATGTTGCTTTTTATATCAAAGTTAGTTATAACTAATTTTGCATGATGTTTTTAGTTTTAAGAACTCTAGCTTAAACCGGTCCTCCTAAACACTGAATGTTAGAGTTTTAAGAGCTCTCGGTTAAAGTTTAAAATCAGGGCTCCTCCAATTCCAGTACTTAAAATTTAAACATAGATGTAGCAGCTTGCCATTTCTCAAATTTGTCCAAGTCCCTCTGGATGTCATTCCATCCTCCAGGTGTCCCAATGACATCACTTGTATTGGTGTCATCTGGAAATTTGTTGAGGGTGCACTTGATCCCTTTATCTATGTCATTATTGAAGATATTAAATGACATTGTTCCCAGTAAGGACCCGTGAAGGACACTGCTTGTTGCTGGTGTCCATTGGGACCCTGTGCTGTTGACCACTACCCTAAGGATGTGATGTGCAATCAACTCCTTGTCCATCCAGCAGACCACTCACTGAATCCATCTCCTTCCAATTTACAGAGAAGGGTGTTGTGGGAGATCGTGTCAAGGACTTACTTAAACTATTAGAAGACATTTTACTTGGGCTGAGAGAACAGTTGATGAGTTCAGCAAGGCAGAATGTGGTATTGGTTTACACTCCTCACAGTGTGCTTAGAAGGATTATTTTTATCCCTTAAGAAGTGAATGCCCACCCAAACACCAGAACATGACAAGTTTTGATTTATCCAGGTGTAGCACACTCAGAGAGATTGTAAAGTATCCTATGAAATGTATCTTCTTCATCACAGAATTGTTGACTGCATTTTGAAAATTATATAACTGTGCAAAGCAGTGATGTATTTTATTCATTGAGAACATGGCACTAGCAGGTGTTATTGATGGAAAATAGCATCCCAAAAATTCTCCTTTTCACAATACCACAATTGGTTATCAATGGGCCAAAATGTTGGTAAGGTTGCCCTGAATACATAAAATGTCATTATCTTCTGAATAAAATATTTAAAAATTAAGAACACCTTTAAATACTTGCAATGAGTACTTCCAGACCTGAAACAGTGCTGATTTTTTTTCCTTTCTTTTTTTCTTTAATATCAATGAATGATTCTTGTTTCACTTTTTGACTTAATCTGATTATGTGACCCTTTGTATTAAAATCATGCCTTTCAGCTTGTAGAGATTATCCTATTGCTCAATTCAAGAAAAAATATAAGAAAATATAAAGCTTAACAATACCAAGGAATTGTCATAATTAAAGTTATGGAAGTTTAGGAAAATCCTCCCAAGAAACAGTGAGATTTGTGGGGGTTTTTATTGGTTTTCCTTTAAAATCTGTAGTCTCTTGTCTTGACTAGAAAACCATTGCTCAAGCTTACTGTAAAGAGAGTGATGCTGTTAAGTCTTCAGTTTTTCTGGAACACGACATGAAGTGTGGAAATTCCCCTGTATCTTTTTATAAATGCATGTCAAGTCAATCACTTTGTCACTTCCTCTAGTATAAAAATATTGTTGCAATTCATAATAAAGATCCTATTGGTAGATCTGTGATACTCCTCTGTTTGTACAGTTCTTGGGTCTCTGACTTTCCTATATTAAAAAAAAATCACATAAAAATTCCAGTCAAATGTATGAAGCTATGAATTTTTGTGGAAACAACAACAACAACAACAAATTAATTTAGAGGAGGTTTTGATTGAATAAAATAGATTTTCAAAATGAAGTTTCTTTATTAAGTTTTGTAAAATAGGATTTTATTGGTCTCTTATCACTCCTAGTACTTGCCTCTGTAGAAATATTCTTCATCAGAAAAAGGCCATTTTATGTTCAAGAACATTGTTTGTCTTTTCATGGGAAAAAAAAATGCCTTGTGATTCCATATTTTTATTTCATATTTAAAATACAATGTTAATATTTCTGTTGGTGCTAATAGCACGTGTATACTTTGCCAATGAAATAAAAGCATTCTGTTTACTCCTGTGATAACATCAAAAACCTAAATAGCATTTCAAATTTGAAGGCACATGACTTGCCCTGAATTTTTTATTCTGCTGATTAAGCAGCAGACCTACAATTATCTGACAGAAGCTGCCTTCTTGACATTTTCCAGCTTATTTTTTACCCTCAAGTAGAGCTGTGTATTTTGCATAAGGTTTAGATAATCATGTAAGCTAGTTGTACCACTGGAGTATTTTTATTTCAAATTCAAATATATTGAGGGGTGCATATATGAGCTTAAAAGAGATTTTGCAAATCTCATCTAATGTCTAGCTTTGTCTGATTTAAATAGTTTTTTGGATCTCCTTCCCTCACCTTCTCTATCAAGGCAAAATCTATTTAAATTTAAATATACAAAAATATGTGAGCTATTTAGAGTACATCTGCAGAAATTTAGGTATTGACATATAGGGTATGGTTGTTAATCCATACATTCTTTCCTTCCCTTTAACATAAGTATTGCATCCTCACTGCCATGCTATGTTCAGCATTAGGCTGAACATATTTGGAAAAGCTCTGCTAGTGAAAAGCAGCGAGACTTTTCCAAACAGTTAATTATTTGTACAAATGCTGAAAGGTTTGTTGCCCTTGTTGGTTAGAGTGTCTGGTACAGTTTTCCCTGAAAATGCCAAGTGTACCTAAAATTACAGTCCTTCGTAAGGGTTAATATTAGCTGCTAGTGAATAAAGCTTTTTTCCTAAATTCTGGTGGAAGATCTTAGAAACTGCGCTCAGTTTTCTTAAAAGACCAAAATACAGATTTACTGAACTGTCAGGTACAATAAATGCTAGCTGTATATCATTCTTAATTTGACTCAGACCAAAGCATTTGATGTGTAATATAGTGCCATAGGATGTGCATGCACAGAAATTGCACAGACAAGTATTTGTCTCTCTTCTTCAGCTGCCAGCCCAGATACATCGTCATATATCATTATCACTTCTAGCAATGACATTGAAACATCCTGAGCAGTAGTAATATCTGGTGGCTAGCTCCCTGTGGAGAGTTTCAAAGGTATAGCCACCTCATTTAAGACTCAAAATAAGTTAATTCTTTCTTACATCATGTGAAAACAAAGTTTTTGTTGGTGCTTAACGTGCTCTCCTTGTTGTGAGAATACAGAGGTCTGCTCATACTGCGCTGAGAGGAAAAGGTATCTTTTGCCTGCAATATCCTTTAGAAAAGGTTGTGCTAAGTTAGGAGTAGAGGAGACATGTACCCAGGGCATTTAAATTCTCAGATTATGACTAGCTGTAGAAAAGAAAAGCATTTTTCAAACTGTGTACTTCTTAATTTTCTGAAAGAGTGGCAGACTTCAGTACTTTGCCAGATTTTGAAAGTTATTTGGATGCTCAAAGGTCCACCTTTGGACTATGAAGGACACTCAGCTGCTTTGAAAAGTACAAAAGGAGCTGCCTTTTAGTTTATACCATCTCCTTTTTTTAATTAGGCAAAACATCTATCTGTGTTTTGGAAAACCTATTAAAATGCATTTTAAATTTTTTTTTGCTTTGTATCTGCTCCTATGAACCCATTGTGTGACCTGCTAACATGTTTGAAAATCTACTGCCTGTTACAGTCACTGGACTGTCAGGAAAATTGTATTCCATTTGCTGGAGACTCTTAAGTGTACTCTAGCACACTCCAGTTTAATGTTCTCTGCACTTGAGCTCTTCGTCCATATGAAGGTTTGAATGAATTTCATGTTTTTTGAAATGATCAGTGCTAATTGTTGATACTACAGGAATGAGAATTTTGTACAGCAGGTAAAGCTGTCACTGGAGGTATGAACTAATCAGTGTCCATTGGTTAATTGTTCCCAGTTACTACCAGGTGCAGAGATTCAGTTTAGAGATAATTTTGTTGCTCGTCCAATAGATACCCAAATGAAAGCATCAAACTAATTTCCTATGAATAACTGAGCAATGGTTAAATAGCAAAGAATTTGTAATGGTAACAGTTTGTCCGACATGCTGCTGTAATGGTAATTTTAACAAAATTACATGTAAAAATTTAATAATAAAAAAATCATGCATGTTAATATTTACGAATAGCTATAATCTTAATTTCTATTTTCTCCATATATAAAATAAAATGGGTTTTGATCTGTAGACGTTTTAGAAACCAGAAGTTTTATAATTTCTAGTAGAAGATGTGCTTATTTTTCCATAATGCCAATTTTTATCCATATAAAGGATTCTAATGACTACAAGATGAGCTGAAGAAGAGAGAATGAAAGGAGAACTTCATTGGAGTAAAACGTAGTTCCTTAGGTCTTTCCTTCGTCTTTGTGTTTGTTCAGTCAAAGAATAAAGATTAGTACCAGTAAATTGCTTTGCTAGTATAGTTGGAAGTAAAAGCATAAAGATGTTAAAGAAATATTTTACTTTAAAAATAGGATAGAAATTACATACATTTTATATGCCTACATGTAAGTACAGTAACTCTTAGAATATAATTTACTAAAATTCCAATTTCTCAAGGATTTTTTCAAACCTTTAATTGACCCTCTGAAAATTCAGAAGGGTGAAATACTTTCCCTGCTATGATGGCAAATTTTCATGGCTGCATTAAATAATCAAAAGTAATTGTGTAAGATCAGAAAAAAAGAAAAAGCCAATTCTTTCAATTGTTCTTCCTAAAATTATTTTTCTGATGTTGTAATGCTCAGACATATAAAACCTGTTCTTCATCTGTTCATGTTCCTGGGGAACAGTATGCCACATCTTTCCAAACAAAAGAGGGGAAAAAAAACACTTTATAGAACTAAAGGAAGTGAAAAGCACCAGAATATATCTTATGCATAGTAGGCTGAAGATTTAGATATTTCATTTATTTTGACAATTGAAAATTCATGAAATTGCCTTAGAGACTGAGCAAAGCTTGAAAATTTAAGAGGAAAACACTTTTTTTTTGATGGAGACTTGAAACAGAATCACTAAAAATTAAGAGCAAAGAAATTGCTAAAGCAATGTATAAAGGTAATGTTTATTTATTAGTTTCTCTTCCCATAAATGTATTTCAGATCCAGGGAAGGTGGGAAAGGAAAATTAATACATTTTGTAAAAGGAAGATGAATGGCTCCATCTTTTCATTAAAACAATTTGAAATCCAAGCTCTGTAAAGACGAAGGTCAGTTAGGATCAGGTGTCAACTCAAGCAGGCATTGGGAACTCAAAAAATGAAAGCACTTAATCAGCTCTTGTGTAGAGAACTTTGCCATTAGTTGGCTATTGATTTAGAAATTTGATTGATTGAAATAAGTTAAAATAAACAATTTTAATTATAAATCCAAAAATGAATCAGCTAGGGTTTTTGTAGAAGACACTGTCCTTGGAAGAGGGATATGTTTTCAGTATTATTTAACAGATATAAAGGCCAGAAATTAAAGCCCAGCTGAGGGATGTCCATGTGTCCATTTTTGAAAATAAAATTTTATATTTTGCCTAGATATCTCTGGCTTTCTCCTAATTGAAGTATTTAAGCAGTATAAAAGGGGAGTAAAACTAAGATAAAATGTTTTAGGAGTTGAAATATAAGTCATAATGGCCTACTTTGAAAATCATATTGATGGTTTTACTTGTTTTGAATAAGTACAGCAGAGTAAACTCGTAAATAACAATCTAGTACTGTTAATATCCAGCAGATTTCAGAATGCTAAGTAATGCTGCAAAGCAGCTGTAATGGAAGATCTATTTACTTTTCTGTGAGTATTCTTGCTTATGGGGTATATGCCCAACCTCAGTGTTATTTTGGAAGAGTTACTTTGTACTTCACTGAATCCTAATGCTTAGAGACAGAAAGTGTAGTCGTTTTAATCTGTGAGAATTTCAGGACATATGGATGAACAGAGATCATCACTTACTTGGATTCTTTGAATACCATCTGGTTAGCAAATACTACTGGGACAGAAGTAGCATATGTTTGTTTGGCTGGCCCTGTGTCCTGTCAGGAAACACAGCAGACTGGCATGGTCCAGGGATGGGTACATTCAGTGTTTCAGAAACAGTGAATATCTTCACAAGTGTAAGAAGTTCTCACTGATAGTGGAAGCAGCTATAGGAATGTTTAACAGCTCTATTGAAATCCCAAGCAGATGCTGATCTTTGAAGCCCCATACATGTGCGACGTGCAGAGTACCACTTTTGAATTCATCTTGCTAACACGGAGTGCATCCAGATTATTGTTCAATTAACTGAAGATCAGGTTTTTTTATGGCCTGTATTTGAAAATGGGAAAAAGACTTTGAATTGGTAGGAGAAATATCTTGGGTTAGACTATGGAAAGCTTTGTTCTAGGTTACTGAGCTCTCTACATCAGAGCGTCTGGTTTCCATACGAAGTAGAGGTGAAAATAAAAACACATGTTCCTGTGGCAAAGAGACAGATAAAGTTGGTGCTCCTACTGTCTGGTTCATTCCTGCTTTTTTCTCATCCTCTTAAACCTTTTTCCAAGGGTCAAATGAGTGTAGACATGTTGCAGCCCAGCAGCACAGACATGACTCGCTGCCCTTGCCTAGTGGCGCAAAGGGGAGTGAAATCGCCCTCTCTCTATCACTCACGGCTAAATTCATGCCCAAAGGTGAACAAGTCAGAGCAAGGGTGTAGAACAAGTAGACACATCTTAAGAGCCTCACTAACCAACGAGAGATTGACATCAACCTTCACTAGGCACATTGGATTACAAAGGAAAATGTGTGAGGTCAGCTCAAGCCAGCCATTTCATAAGAGTGAGATTTGATTAAGGCTGGGCTATGACCCAGCTAGATGGGGCCAGAGATGGTCTGGACACTTTTGCCATTAATTTAAGTGGGATCACAGTCTTCTGCCAGCCTATAATCTTTGTCATTTATAGTTTGTGATTTCATTATTAAAGCAAGCTGTTTGCTGAAGATCAGAGGCAGAATTTTTATCGATTATTATAGAGCTAGTACTTTATCTTGGCTTCTTATATAAATATAAGCTTGTTTATTAGCTGTCAAGCAGCCATGCACTCAAGTATATAAATAGCATTCAGAAAAAATGCATTCAACTTTTAAAAATGTAAATTCACTTCCTATGTAAAAATAAATTTGCTTCGAAAATTGTTAGTATTCAGCAGATTGATCTGTTTCATTTTTGTCAGGCTTTCACTTTACTACTTTTTTAACAAGATAAAGTATCCTTTGAAAGTATAATCATAATGAAATGGCACAATATAAATAGATGACTTTCATCATAATGCACTGTTTTTAGAAATACTCATAATTTAAACAATTATGTTTCTTGACTTCACGCCAATTAAGTTTAGTCATCTAGGGGCTGGGAATTTTAATGAGAAAGCTGAATGGTCTTTTGCAGATAAAATCTGTTGGCAGGAACACAATCACAAGAAAAGGTATAATCTTTTCTCCTTATTTCCCTACGTATCATAAAAAAGATAAGAAAAAAAATTAAGTGGCAGGAGAAACAAAACAACTGGACAGAAAGTTCTTTATCGCATTTATGTAGATTGAATATATTTTAAAAAATCTTTGCTTACTGCCCCTTGAAATTGGCATGATAGGTTTGAAACATGCAAGAGATGTTAAACATACCTATGAGAAAATTAAAATAAGAAGCAAACCTTAGTCAATAGCTGTTACACTGTGATTATTCAGACAGTTCTAATGAACCTCTTCAGAAAATTTTTGAATCCAAAATCATAAAGAGAAGAATAAATAGGAGTGACATTAGATACTTCAGATGGTAAACTGTGGTCCATGCATCTAACTTTCAATGGACACACCAGAATCCCCTGGGGATTAGAATTAGATTAGCTAAATGCCTAACAGCTGTCTCACAGGCATGAGACTAGATAAAGCAACCAAGCTGTAAATCTGTGCAAACTGCATGAAAGGCTACATAATGCAAATTGATTAGTTTAGGACTTGCATTAATGTGGCTGTGAATAAAAATAACCCACCAACAAATCCTCTCCTAATTTTAGCAGCTACTGAAGAGAAAAACTTAACAGACAGTTCATTATGAGGTATGAGTCTACAATGAATTTACATTGTATCAAAGAAAAAAATGGAATTACTAATCCCCATGAAGAAAGAATTCTAATCTCTGTGCAGAAGGGCAAATATTTGATGTTTTAGCTTGGATTAATAGGTGGCTTTCATGGAATACAAATGCCCTTTGAATTTTTTTAAAATTAAGACTATGAGCACCTATTGATTTGCATTCGAGGATGAAATATGTGATGTGGTACATATCTCAGTAGATAGATCCTTCACTATTGAAAGTAACCTACAGTAGCTATTAGTTAGTAACTGATTCTTTTTCTATAGCTTTATATAGCTATAGATTATAGCATTTGAAAGTAGGAATGGTAGGAATATTGACCTAATTTCTTAAACCTAAGGAATCTGTTTTGTAATATTTCTTGTCTGCTCAAAATCGTAGGTCTTTTATTCAGTTGAATTTTATCACAGAAAAATAAATGCCATTTAATGAATGCTTTATTTGTAAGACATTTGTGAGCTTTGGGAGGCAAGCAGGATGCCTCTGTGATAATTTTGAATGCAAATAGGTGGAAAGTTGTTCTACATACTCTTAGAATCAAACGAAATCATAGAGCCATAGTTTACATAGAAGTAAAGCCCAAGATAATAAGTGAGATGTACTGAATCAGGTGGTAATGGGGCAACACAGCTTCTGGCTAGGTAGAGGGAGCACATGCAGGATAAACTCATGCACAGGGTTTCTCTCCACTGTCCCCTAAGTGCCCATAGCCAGAGTATGTCGTTGCCTCTCTCCCCTACATGGGCTGAGAATTCACCATCTTGGAGTTTTTCTGCTTCTACCCCTGAGAAACCTGAGAGTATAATATCTTTAATGCCTTTTTAATACAGGGTACTGTTGCAATAAAGCACCTGTAATTCCAATTCCGCTATGCATGTGATACTTAAATGCTCATTTGACTCAAATCAGATTTCCCTCACTGATAACTGTAATCACTACAGAGAATGCTAGTCTCTCTGTTCCAGTAGGCACTGCATTAATACAATATTTCAGTTGTTCCTGTATGAAGAAAGAAGTACAAAATTGTATTTTGACTTTCAAATTTTCTGTTAGTGCTTCTGTGATATAGGAAGAAGATGGTAATTTTGGATTATAACTCACAGATGAAAAAAAGTTGCATCCTCAGTAATCTTTATTATGACAGTTAACATGACTCTTATTCTAACCTGTTGGTTTATTTTTTGTGTACTGTACATCTTCGGAGGAAAAAGTACTCTTCTGCTTCTTAGAGGAGTGCTTAAGCCATCAGCTAGGTAACAAATGGGTATTTGAGTTCCTGTTTGCTATATTTTGGGGAGTAACTAAAGCAATTCAAGAATTCAGTACAAATTAATGAAGATAGTTAATGGAAGTAAAACTGAATTTTGGCACAAAGTTCATACAGTTTGATATTCATTGCAAAAAAAAAAAGCAAAAAGAAACTACCCCCTCCCCCACCCCCCCCAAAATGCCCCTAAAATACAGAACCACAGAGCCTCAAAGAAGAAAATGCCAAAATAATAAAAAATGTGTGAAAATGAAATAATATGTTTTGTTCTGAAGCGTAGATTGTGCATTTATTACTTCAGCACATACAACAAATAATGTTAAAGGCATAAAGTGCTGTAGCTTTTTGTAATTTTACATTACTCGACTCACTGATTCCTGTAGCAGTGAATTACACAGGTAGATATATCTCATAGACTGTTCTTTCCCTGTCGTTCCTGTGAGCCAGTGGTTTTATTTTCTGGTCACAGAAACTTGCTGTATATCATGACTGCTTTTTTCCTGGTTGAGCCTTCCAATCAAGCTGTAGGAAAGTAATAGGGAACTACAGGACAAATAATCCTGTTGCAGCTCTTCATGTCCTGAGTCCATAAAGCATAAAGCATTCAGGCCATGTCACGAAGAAATTGAAAGTGGACTTACAGGAAGTTATTTCCTAAATACAGGGTCTCCTTCTACCAGTCCTTCTTTCAAGGGCATGTTAATGGAGTCCCAGCAGCAGACAGAGATATGTAAGTTCCTAGCAAAGGAAACTAAGGAAAGAAAAGGAAAAGTCTCACATCACCTCCAAGTATTTCACGAGTGAATGAATGCATTTGTGCTCTTATTAAATCTCTTGCTGTGCTGAATTTTAATGTGACTTGGTGTTGGGAAACAATCAAGGTGGGAAGACAGGAGCAAAATACAGACATGTATATTCACTGCTTTTTAAAGTTCTTATTTGATTAGTCCAACACTATACAGAAAAGGATGCTTTAATGATGAGCATTGTCCTGCAGTGAAAAAATATGCTAACTGGCAAATGAAAAAGTAGAGAGTGTCTTCTGCTGATGGTGAGGAAAGACATTCACAAAAAAAGAAAGTATGGTGTTTCTTTACTGAAGGACATGTTTGAAGCCATTCCTTCCTTTCTGTTCTTCCTTTCTTTTTATTTTTTGTATTTTATGTACCTGTCCTATACCTTCTTGTTATTTTCACAGCATTTGGGATAATTTACATACATCGTATACAAATTTTTTGTTCTCTCTGTGCTGTCCTAAAACCAGTTTTAGCCAGGTGTCAAGCTTTCACTCTTTCAGTGATCCAGACTTGACCATTTGTGATTTGTGGTCGGAGGGCTTCAGTGTCATCCTGTGCCTTTATTCTCTAGGTTTCTGCCTTGTTCTTGTTGTCTGGAGGAATGTTGCTACATTTTAACCTCCTGTGCCTTGTCTGTGATATGCAGGAGAAACAGCTGTGTCTCCAATTAGTTCCTGGTATAATTTCTTTTTCTCTGGAGTCTTGCAGAAACTTCCACATGCTTATTGTTCTAAAGAAAGGTGGAAAACAGCTTACACTCCTCACAGAGTTTCTGAGGACCTTCATTTTTCTGCTTGATTGTGCATCACTCAGCTGGTAACTTGGAGCCCACTGTTAAACCATTTTGAAATCTGACTTTGTCTGGGAAGGGATTATTCAGCCATTATGCTGCTGTTGTTGCTATGTTGCATTGGGTCTGCCATTGCAGCAAAGTTTGGGAGACTGGCCCAACAATTGTCATCTCTTATATCTGTGTCCTATCAGTGATATTTATCCACTGACTTCATAGGCTGATGAGGGACTGACTGGATATACGCCACTGAGCAGAAGCCAAGAAGGAGTCTTAGGGAAAGAGAGCAACATAAAAGGGCTTCCTGCTGGTTTCCTGCTATATTCATTCTATATGTATTGACATTATGTTCCCTTCCGCCTTAGCAAATAGCCTAATCGATTGAAACAATCCAACAAAACAAGTCACAACTGAGGTGACATTATTCTGCAAGGAATGCTGGAATTCTTGAATTTATGATTCTTGAGATTTTAGATAGATTATCTCTATCTATATCTTGCTTTACTTGCCTGTATTTAATTTATTCTCTTATACAGATATTCCATCATGACAGTATGCCCTTGATTTTTTTTTTCCCAGAATTTTGCTTCATAGTAGCCAAAGAACAGACTATAAGATTAAAGCAAGTTGTGTCTCAAGCTTTCCATTTCCTTGTGCAAAAAGTACCACTTCAGCATTGAGGTTCTCTTGCAGGAGAGGACTCCCTGGAGAGACAACCTGATTGTGACAGGTTAGCATTAATTTTCATGACTTAATGACTTCACTTATGTGGGAGTCTTACAATGAGTTTTAATGAAGATCTGTTCAAGTCTTTTGTATTTACAATCATAGAACACTTTGGCTTAGAAGGGACTGTTGAAATTCATCTAGTCCAGTCCTCAGTTATGAGGATCAGAATCTAGTAATTCTGAGCTGAGGTTATCCTCAAGTAAAAGATTGTTTAATATTGAGGATACATGTAAGTGATTTACTCCCTAGTGGCTTAACTCCTCTGTGGTTCCGAGCAGTCAGACATTCACCAGGTTAACTTATTTCAGTCTCTGTCTTTGCTAGAGATGTGACATTGTGTAGTGTAGAGAGAACAGTAAACATCATAAAATAAAAATGGAAAGCAAAATGTAGCTGTGATGCAGTAAAGCATGTAAATAGAAGTATTTCATAGTCAAATACTATTTCATATTTCATAGCCAAAGGTAGCAACTTCACTGTAAGCTGCTTTGTCTCTGGAATTAAAGCTAAGAACACTCATGTAAATTAAACGCAGTATCTTGAATTGGTATTGCTCTAAGAATGAAAGCCTATTGTGCATTCTGGGATGGGCAGGAACAGAGCAAATCTGGGCCAAAACTGGAAGATATGTCTCCCTCTTCACTAAAGAATTAATTTCATCAATTTGTATTACACCTTTCTGAGATGCTAATCATACCCTGTATAATATGACACTATATAGATTTTTTTTTTTTTTTGAAAATGCAAATGGTAAAATATAAGGTTCATAAATTCCCCAAATTTCCAAAAAGTCTAGCCTGACTAAACAGCTCAGTTTTTTGGAGGGAATAGTTTGTTTTGAAGCTAAAACATTGAAAAGTTTTGTTTGGAACATGTAGATTTTGTACAGTAATGAAAATAGTGATTAAAAATGCTGTCTACATCTGATACTATTGAAAAGAAAAAGAAGTGTTAATAAACACCCTATCCTAAAAAGGCTTTGAACTCTCAGCCTGCAATGTGTGGCTGTTACTTTGTTTATTAGGCTATACAATTAAAAATATAAACAAGTGTGAAGATTTTTGAATGTTAATTTTGCCACTGGAGGGAGCCCATATTCCGCAGATGCTGTAGAAAAAAAAAGGATTATAATTTTAAAAGGAAAAAAAAGGTGCTTCTACAATATAATACATTTTTCCTGGTGTTGACTTTGCATGTATACAGAATTTCTGTTATACTTACTATACTGTTCTTTTTTATTACTTCTATGTAACATGAAAATTAAACCTCAAAAGTCAGAAAAGCAGTTGCCTTCTTTTTTCCAAGAAAGACATAGTTTGGAAGAAGACTAATTACTGCCTTAGTTTTAACAGTGGGGTAAGGAAGTGCATGACCAGACTGCAAGATCAGTGTGGCTCCAGAGCTGGCAGAGCTTTCAACTTGTTTTTGAAGTCTTTGACTATCATTAAGTTTCATTTTTCATAAAGGCAATTATCTTCTAATCTAAGTGGGCTTGCTAGTATGATTTTTATCTTTTGAGACCTCTGACTTTTTAAATATGATCTTGAGTTAATCTGTTCTAAAGCGTGGTTCAAATGTCTAGGAAAGTTACCAGTGTAGTGCTGTTTGTCATCATCTTATAATAACCAGTTGACAGGCAAGAAGCTATTAAAGCTTTCCTCTCGCTCGAGGGTTGTTTGATTTGACATTCTCCATTTTTGCAGGCTGTGTGCTCAAACCAATTTGTGATAACACGAGCAGAAAGCTAAATTCAGTAAAGAGTTCATGCTGACATTGTTATTCCACATGAGAGGCCCGGCAAGGAGAGACTGTGCTATAATTCAGATAACATGATGAATTGAGATCTTGTATCACAAAGACTTTGGTGTATGATGAAACATAAACATTTCCTCTTTTTAAAACATAAACATTTCCTCTTTTTATTTAAATAAGAAGAAGATGGGGGGCATACTGAGGTTGCATCTGCTATTTTTGTTTAACATTTTTAAAGAAAATTTAGCTGAACTGAGGCTTAGGGAGATGGTTGAATTACAAGATCTTCTCTCAACACATATTTTAAAAATTTAGATTTACTTTGCCAGGTAGTTTTTATTTCAAATATTTCAAGTAGATCAGAAGAAGAACATGCAATGAGCTATATTTATCACAGGAGATACATTAAAAGTAAATTGCATAAGCCAAAAAGAGTTTTACGTTTCCATAACTAAATTGATATTGATTTGTTGACTATTTTAAAGAATCATTTTTTGAGAACATGGGGCAGGTCAGAATGTCCTTGCTTTTAGCAGCGAGATCATAAACATTAGCAAGAGTTTATAGTGGAAAAGTTAATTTTCCTACCTATTTTGCAGTGTCTTAGTTAACAAATTTTGCATTTTTAATTAATTATGTAGCATTTCTCATCTTGATATTTGAAATGGAATATCCATTCTTGTTTGTTCTTATATTTTATTTATTATTATATTTTTTAGTTTGTCCTTTTTGTATGTAAATGCAATTTGGTCTTGCTAGAATTAGGGTCTGTGGCTTTGCACATGTGTATTCCACATTGGCAACTGAATTTATCTTGAGTATTATACTTTTCTGAATGTGCTTCAAGAAAAACTGTGTTAACATGAAAGAAAATACACCAAAGCAAATGCAATAAAATGAAAGTATTGAAGTGTATCAAAGAGATTAAAGATGAATTATCTTGTCAAACCACATTGAATTGAGGTCATAGGTATGTTTTAGATACTATCATTCTGTAGTGTCAAATCTGAGATTTTTCTTGAAAAGTTTGTTCTGACAAGTCAGAAGCAAATAACTTCGTTCATTCTTGATAGTTTGTTCCAAAAAACATGCACTGGGATGAACTGCAAATTTTAATAAAGAAAATTGACAAAATGGGAGGTCAAGAAAAGTAAACTATATGTTAATTAAAAATAAATTAAGTTATTGTTGACGTGGAGAGTTTCTGAATGTTTCATTGTATTCAAAGTAAGCAATGGCTTTAGACTGTTCCTTTTCTTTTTGCACAGTTTGAAGTTTTGCTGCTTGGAATGTGCTCTTAAACACAAAGGAATTCCATTTTCAAACAGCTTTCTGACCTCTTCTTTCTACCAGGAATATTCATCCGCAGGAGAGCTCTTCAATGAAATTAAAGTGAAATAATGGAGTGTTTGGCTTCTGTAGAGTTCTTTTGATGTATGTATTTCAAGCACTTCAACCAAAGAGGTTTTTGTTTTTCTCATTAAGACCAGGTAGAGAAACTGAGTTGTAGAGCTGAAGAAAGCCCAACTCAAAAATAGTATCTCCAGAACCCTGATTCAGTTTAATTTATAGGCCTGCATATCTTGGTCACCAACTAATACCTGCATCCTAATATGTTGTAGAAAATCACAAGATAACCTTGCTTAAGGCTGCTAGGTCTTTATATCTCTAAAATCTCATTTATTTTATTAACGTAAATCATGTTACTCCATCACAATAGGGCTTTTGATCTTCTTAGTCGATATATAGAAAATCAGTAGTGGCAGTGTTTTCTCTATTGTTTATATCCTTGCTACACAAGTATTTTATCATAACATCAGTTCCAAATTGAAAAAAGGGATGAGATCTAAAAAAGCAGTCAGTGTACAAGGAATGGTAATTTTTCAGACAGGAGTTACAGTAGAGGCCTCTGTGACCTTGACCCCAAACTGGATATTCCGGATGTTCCTGATTGAGCTAATGACTATTTTTTCTGCCAGAAATTTGATGTAATTTTTTTTTTCTATTTTCTAGAAAAACTCAGCATAGAGCAAGGAAAAGGATTACCCATGCCAATTCAAAAGAAAGCTCACATCAAATCTCTATTTGTAATGAATACAGTGTTTAAAAAAATAAATCCTTGCTCAGCTCCTCATGTGGTGCCAAATAGAACGTTCATCTTCTGAGCAGAAAGAGGAGAAAAGCTGAAAGAAAAAAAACAACGGAACAGATTGAAGAAACTTTTGATTGCAGAAGAACAGGAAGGAGGAGTACTGTAGGGACTATATATCCTAAATACCAGGATCTCAGAGTAAATGCATAGTAATTAGTTGAGTCACCTAAACAGAAATAGTCTGTCCAGGGTTATGTCCTATCTCCCCAAAAAATTGCTTTCATATTTTTCTTTACAGTTGATACATCCTTGAGAAATTGTGATCATATTGCAAAAGACCGAGGATTTTTATTAGTTTTCTATCTACCGACTTTTAGTGCTTTCTTCTAGGCCCAAACATTTTTTGCTAGTCCCAAATACTATTTGAAGATAAAGGAAAGATATCCATCCCCTGTGCTCATGGTAGTTGTGTGGGGTTTTTTTTTTCTGTTGATTCTAGTTTGCGAGTATAGCATTCAAAAACCAAAAATTCCAGACGTTTATAATTTCAAATAAGGAATTTATAGTTTTTTGTATTTGCAAATGCTGTTAAAGAGATTAGCTTTTTAAGAAAATTACAAAGGCACCTAGATTTTTGTACTAAAATAAGAATCCATGCATGTCTCATAACAATCCATTAATTTACACTTCAGCTTTTCAGATTGAGTAAGGTTGAATTTGTCTGCACAAGAGAAGAGGGAGGAATGCATTTTCAAAATTCCCCCACTATTTTTGCTGAAGGGACTTTATGAACCCTATACATCTGCAAGGTCTAAGTGTCTGTATTGCCAAGGTATATATTTAATTTTTGTTTTTCAGAAGATGTTGTGCCTGACACATGATAACAACTGCACTTGAAAGCTTTTGGTGCCTTGTGAATTGCAACACGTTGCATGAAACTCAGATTTGAGCCCAGTATATTTTTGGGACCTTTTTTAAACACTTGGAAGAGCTAGTTACAGAAAAGGGTATAAGTTACTTATCCTAATTTAAACATAATAGTTATTTGTTAAAAAAATTGCTTAAGCCCTGTACTAAGGGATGTGGTATGCAAGCAGATCTCAAAGAGAAATTTGAAATAGAATAGAATGCAGTGGTTTGTTTGGGATTATATCTAAATGGCCTGAGATTATTTAATAGACTGTGTAAGTGGCAGGAATTTTTCTTGAAATTATGATGAAAAGATTCTTTTGTTTTGAAGCTAAATTAACATTTGGAAATGTATGTATAAACTGTTTCTAAAAATAGAAAGCATTAAAATAAATTATGTGAAAATGTAGTTGCTTAAACTAGTGTTGAGAATGTGTTGATAAGCTTTTTTTAAATTTCAAGAAGGGGGGAAAAGTAAACAAATTAAAAGTTATGCACCAGAAGAACAAAATGGAAACAACAAATTGTGCAGCCATCTGCAGGACATATTTTAATGACTAACACCAAACTATTTTAATAGAGTTTGAACCCTTTAGAGAACCAACTGTTATTTACAAGCTGACCCTATTAAATGATAAGAAATGGCTGAGTGTTTGGTATCTAGATGATTAAACAAAACAAAGTCGATGTTGCTTAGAGGTTTGGAAAGCTTTATATGAGCTTTGTGACAATGAACTAAGCATTGCATTAAGGAAATTATTATGGTTTTCTATTTTAAAGAAAAAACAAGTT
The DNA here is from genome assembly GCA_024734555.1 of Trochalopteron elliotii. NCBI lineage: Eukaryota > Metazoa > Chordata > Aves > Passeriformes > Leiothrichidae > Trochalopteron > Trochalopteron elliotii. The sequence continues at coordinate 2,593,433 of JANPWX010000338.1, forward strand.
AAAGTGTGAAATTAAGGTGTTAGATATCTAACTTCATGGAAATAAACCTTCAAAACAGCAATAAGATAATAGAAACTTTTAAGCAAATGGATCTTTAAAAGGACTGAGGTATAAATGACAGCTATATGGCTTACTTGTTAGCAGACTAACAGAGCCTTTCTCTTCCTTTACAAGTCATCTGCTTATTCATTTCTTTGGCACTGCAATGCAGATATTTTTTAATAATAATAACAAAACAAAACAAAACAATGTGTTTCCTTAGGTCTTCATAAAGACCACTATAGAGATGCCAAAGCAGAAAGGATTTGTCACTGTGTAGCCCTGCCTCTCAGTGGCTGGGGCCACCATCTCATCCTTTCACCCACAGAGGGGAGTTTTGCACCTTGCTGTAATCTGTGCCCTTCACAGAAGTGCTGTAGAAGGATAAAGGCAGAAGTGAATCTGGCCTTTTATCCACAGACTCACTCAAAGTATATTTTTTCCCTCAACAGCACATAGCTAGGTTTTTGGAATAATTAATTAAAGAGTAGAAATATGTTTTGTGGTTAGAAAATGTTAGTATTGCTAAATTAGAATGTATGATTTAACTATGTGGCTATCCAAAAGCATTTATCATATTAAGCTGGGATAATAATAATAATAATAATAATAATAATAATAATAATAATAATAATAATAATTTGGTTTTATGACATTATTAAGACATCTATTTAGTTTGAAAACTTCATTTAGATTACAGCATTTGCTGATCTGGGTTCTACCAGAAAGAGATCATTACATAGAGTATAGCAAATAGTGTAAGAAAGAACTCTGCTATGAACAGAAATGGTTTGACCTTTCTTTTGCTTATCTGCTTCAGCTAGGCATTGTGTACTAACATCAGGTTTTGTGCAGTCCCATGGTGAACTCAATCAGGGACCAGATTTGGTAGTAAATGAACAGACCTTTTGCAGTTTCAGGGTTTATAAATTTTCCATTCCATCTGGGCAAGAGATGTGATGAACATGAGCACCAGAGCAAGGGAGGCAGTAGGGCTTAGTACTGAGAGAGGATGTTAGGAAACGGGGATGTGAGATTGCCTTATTTTATAGAAATGCAGTTTGTTGTTGAATTGATGTGATTACTTTGCATAGAACCGGAGCAGAGAGGGTAAGTGCAGAAAGTTAAAGAAAGCACACACAGAGTTTCTGTGTGGAAAAAAACTACTACTTTTTTTGGTCGCTTTTTCCCCCCTAGTGTTTATCTGGAAGAACTGAAGCAGGTAATGGTAAAGTGCGTTTACTTTTACTGTAAAAACGGTCCATTTAAGCAACATTAAAAAAAGCTTCACCAAGACGGAAACAGAATTAAAATAGACACGTGAGCTTTTTTCACTGCAAACAGTTAAAACTGCATTATTTTAAAGAATCATATGATTTATTCTTCTGGAAACACCAGTATAAATTTTTCTGTAGTTTCTTTGTATTTTCAGGGTGTCCACATGATTAAACTTTGGTGGCTTTCCTCAGAATAAGGTCCTTTTTGCAAAATTCCCCATTACTCCTTCAACCCTTTGCTATTAAAAACACAAAGTAGGAAGCTGAAGCATTCACAGCCAGCAGTGTAGTAACTGTGGGGTCCTTTGGAACCCGCTGTAGGCAGGAGCTCATAATTCCTGTGTTCCTCTGTGGGGTGATTTTCATCCTGGAGTAGTTTAACTGAGAGTAACAACAATAAGAAATCTTCAAGAAAGGTCCTGCTGTGTCATAGCCATGACTCTTGACATGTCAGGAGAGTACATTTGCTGATGCATTTGCTCTACCCAAGCAGCAGCACAATGAAGAAACATTACAAATGTGAGAATTAAGAATGAGACCACAAAAAACATCAGTTTTTAAAATGCGAAAGAATTGCATCTGCATTAAAAAACATCAGAGGATTTAAAAGTAATTCAATATCTCTTCCCATGGCCCAGTTTTTTTCTTATGTCATTAAGCAATAAATAATGGGATTTTTTTGCAGAAAGACATCTTATATTTTCAAATCAGTGACATAAATCTAGCCATATGAATTAGGAAGTCATTCTTATCTACTTACAGTCTAATCTGCTGATGTGTATTCTGTGTTCTGTTGGCATTTCTTTAATATTGTAGGAGATGAAGAACTCATCAGTCACTTCCAGATTACCTTCAATAAGGTTTTCAGAATATGCTTTTAATGAGGCTAATTTTTAATATAAAAACTGTGTAAAATTTCCTGACATGGGTGATGAAAGTCAAATGAAGAAAAACTGCAAATGCTACTATTGTAACAAGGGTCTACTTCCTATCTGTTATTCCTGTCTTATTCCTCATGCCTAGCCCTTAGCCTTCACATACCAAAAAAATCTAGGTCTGGCATTTCTGCAGATCTACAAAAGCATGCACATTTAGATAATGAAGAATTATTGATAATGAATCCAAATAACAAATACACACAAATATTCATATTAACATATTTGAAAAATATGACTGCTTAAATGGCTTTAAAGTATAACTTCTTGGCAACAATTTCTGTTAATATTTCCCTAATTTTTGGTCTTGTACAGTTTTGGATTTTTTTTCCAGTTCTTTTAAAGTGGTTAATATATCACATGTTGTCTGATGTCCCTTGCTGTTTCTGCTGCACTTGGTTTTTCACTGACTCGTACATCTTAAACTTTTGAATCTTACCAGTGCCATACAGGGCTTTGTTAATAGAGTGAATCAACAGCATGATATATTTGGGGGATTAATGCCTTATTATGGCTCTGAACAGTATGAAAACAGACTAGATAAAAGACCTGAGGAGGAGGAGATTGTGTTCTTTTCTGTAATTGTTCTCAGTCATCCTCTTTGTAGGTAAAGTATGTTGAGATTGTCAAATCCTGTTTTACATTATGATTTCCATGAAGATGAGGATTAAAGACGGAGTATGAAAAGGAATGGTTTATTAAGTCTGGTACTTTTTAGTACTTTGTGGGATTGTCACAATGTTACTTATATAAAACAAAATTTGAAAAAAATACATCAGTTTTTCATGTATAAAGAGGGACTTTTTAAAATTAAAACAGTGCTGCGTTACTGTAATGGCTACTTTTCAGGATAGTAAATATGAGATCCCTATCTATATCTCTGTCTGTATAAAGACTATACAAAGACTATATAACATTCACTTATTTCTCTAATGGTGTTGTGACTAACTAGTCAAGGTTCTTGAGTAAATAAGAATAAAAATCAGGCCTCTTCCCTTTTAACTTTGTTAATCATGCTTTTCATTGTAAAACTGCTATATTAACTGTGAAGGCAGCAGCAGCTGCAAAGGTAGCAGAAAGCTAGGAATATAAACACAAAGATAGCAATAAATGGATCCCTTGTGTTTTCTCATGAAAATACTTTCTGTCACTGAGTTAACTCTATGTTCAGTCAATAATAATTTCTGAAAATTAACTATTCTGTGTCAAAAGGACTGTATTCATTTAAGTGATAGGTCTTGGCAGGCAGCAAAACGTGGGTTTTTTTAATTGTATCTGTGATGCATTTTTTTGATCAGCTAAGGAGCAAATTATCCCATCAGATGACTGTCTTGTTAGTGTCACTTTGCATGAACCAAATGAGAATGTTTTGACATGTTTTAAAACTGTTATACTTGTATGTAAAAGGAATGAAAGTGGAAAAAAAATCTCCCAGAAAGAATGAAAAGCTGACACCCCAGTTTTCAGAGTATGTTGCTATATTGATGGCATATCTAAATGCAGTTAGGAGTGATAGTATAAAAGACTGCACAGAGGCTAATTAGTTTCTTGCGTATTTTTAACTTAAAGGGAGGCAAAAAAAGCTTGAGCTTTCTGACATTTGAGATTAGTTTTGTCCTGTGTTTTCAAGAGTACGGTGATTACCTTGCTATCTGCAGTATAACTTTGTTTATTATGTAATTATATTTCTTTTCCCCCCTGAGTAAATAAATAAACAAATAAATCAATGTAGTAGCTGATTGGAAATATCCAATCTACATAACACTGAAGAGTTCTCTCATGTTTTTTTGTGTTGCGTTGGAGAGAAGGAAAGTGGTCAAACATACTTGTATCAATAAAACCTGGATCCTAGGAATATCACTTTAGCTTCTCTCATTTGCACTTTTCCATCTCCTGTTTGTTTACACTGATAAGAATAAGTAAGTCTTGGCAGAATACAAAAGTTTGCTAAGAGTTAGATTCATTATTCAAAATAAGCACATGGTGAATAGCTATATTAGCTAAGATAGCCAGATATGGAACCTCTGTGGTCTTACTGGAAACTACTTTCTATTGTTATGTGTGTTTTACTATCTTGTATGGGTGTGTTTGCTGCAATGAAAGAACCTCAGGAATGAAGGTAACCTCAGACAGTGTCAGAAGTTTGTTTTCAAGGCTGGCCTGCAGGACTGAGAGTGCAGGTTTAGAATGGACATGAAGTTCAGCTAGCTCAATCCCTTGTGTTCAGACTGAAGAAAAAATATAGTGAGACCTTCTGTTTCAGGAGCTCACTATGCTGTTATTAAGTACCTATGCCTGAGTAGATTCCAAAGTAGTACTTTGCCATGCTTCAGTTTTTAATTGCCATAATCATTAGAAAAATATTCCTGGTATTAACCCTAGGTCTTTCTGCCATATATAAATGATGATTCTTGTCTTGCTTCTGTAGACTGGCATGTGGAAATGGCTCTGACATGAAGAAAGACCTCATGACATTTCTCTTTAAGATTTTATGATGAGGAGATAAATGGTCATGTCTTTCCAAAATCATTTGAGTGTTTGCAAATTCTAAAAATTTTAATTCCTTGAACTTCTCACAGGAGATCTATGGTAGATCCCTTTTTTAGATAAAGAAGCCCATCAGTAATCAATGAAACAGACAGATTTTGTTCCAGCTGTCGTGAATTCCATGCCCATTAATAAATCCAAAAATCAGGTTTGCCTTTTTTGGAACAGGGTTGCATTACTGATTTACATTCATATACTGCTCACTCTGAAACTGCAGTAACTACTGTTTTTTCTCCATTTGGTCCTTGTGCATTTGTCTTCTCCAGATTAACTGCTGTCCTCAAACACACTTTTGCTGAATGGCTTGTTGATTTCAGGGCATATCTTTGGCTTGACAAATCCATTTGGAATTTTGATCTTATTCTCCCTCTACCCATTCTACAGGAGAAGTTGCAGTTTCTCCTGTTTTGGATCTGCTGACATTGTGAATGTATCTTTTTTTCTTGTTTCCCTGGTGAGGTCTCCCAGTGAGAGATGTTTCGAGACACCCTTTTGTATAAGATTGTTGGACACTGGTAATTAGCCTTTTGATGAAATTTTATTTTCCAGCTTTGCCTTTAGCTCATGTAAGTGTCCTCTATACTTAATTTCCTTAGCTTGAAATTGCTTCTGGTGGAGGATACTGAAGCCTAGCTGAAGTTTCTGCCCAAATGCCACACTACTCATTCAGCTGTTAGCTCTTAGACACAGAGAAGGTTGTTATCCCAAATTAATGCTGATAAAAGTCAGTGAGTACCACTTGTCTCTGCCTCCCTCGTACATATCATATGCAATCTTTAGCACATCTTGCTGATGCAGTTGTCAGGCATTCTGCTGTCAGGGCAGTGTAAAAGGTATTTTCACTGAATTAACATCAGGCAGGTGATCAAAGATTTAGTATTAGCAGAGGTTCTTCATAATGGACTGCAAACACTTTATACCATTAGTGGACATCTTGAGCTCCCTCAGGATTTGCCTTTGGGTTATGAATCATATCTCACTTTCAGACAGGGTTTTTTCTTTGGTGATCAGGGTGATGGTTAACATGCTCATGTGCTGCAATTTGCTTTTGGCATTGGTATTATAGTTTATTGCAGAAGAACTCTTATGGATTCATTATAAACCCAGAGCACTCTACATGCAGCTTTTATTATTTTTGTTGTCTGAGGAAGGAGCAACGACATTTAATTAGCACTTTAGGGAAAGTTGTTGACTTCAACCATTACAGTAGTTTCATCACTTTGGCATCCAGAAAACATTTGCTAAATTTCTGAAGTGTAACCAGTGTTCCTTTTCATGGCACAATAAAGGGACCAGACTTATGACATTTAAACTTGAATGTACTGGGGGTCAAAAGGCAGAAAAAAATAGTGCTGACATATGCCAAACTGCATTAATTGTGAATTTTATTTAATTAAAGTTGTAGAAAGACAAAAAGTTTGAACATTTCCTTAGAAAACATGTCAGAAGGTTGTTGGTAATCATAGGGGAATAAGATTAAGATTTACTTACTTTATTGTCTGCAGGTTTCTTTGACCATGGAAGTGCAATAAAAGATGTATTCACTCCATATTGAAGGAAATACATTTATTGGTTTTGGTTTGTTTTGTAATAAGTTCTTCAACTTTTACAGTATTAAGGTATACATGTTATATACAGGGCAAATATTGAGGCTGGATTTTTTTGCTTGTTTTGCCTTTTCTTTGCTTCTCTCTTGGCCTGTAAATGTATTTTCCCCAATATTTATCAGTTGAGGGAAAAGCAACACTGCTGTACTTCTTCACTGAAATTGCATCAAAATGGTTTCAGCAGCTCTCTTGATTCCCTGCCAACTGGAGGCAGGCAGCTGCCAGTTCCCCTCCCCTCCAGCTGCCTCTAGAACTGGGCTGGGTTTAGCAGAGGTGTGGTACCATGGTTGAGAGAGGCAACTGATGGGGACAGCTTTACAAATGCCTTATGTGGTTTTGGAAAGCTGCACAAGAACATTTCATTCCAAGACAAGCTTTTGCACCTGGAAAAATTCTGACTAAAAGAGCATGTTCCTCCATTCCTTGTTCTATGTTATATTGGTTGGTTTGTTATGGATGTCATTACAGAGCTGGGTGTGATATTCAGAATGAAGGAGGGAATGTAATATTAATTAACAGTAGGAATGGCTCTTCTGCAAGCTAAGTTGGAGCTTTCTAAATGTGCATTTTCTGTAAACAACTATAAAAGGCAGTCAGATCTCCAGTTGGAAGGATGGTTGGCCTGGTGTGGTTATGTGCTGTTTAGTAGAGAACACATATTTCGTTCTTGAGCATTTTTATTTTCAGTAACAATTTCTATTAAAAATAATTGTAGGCTTCTACCTTAATTGTGACTAGAAATGAGGATGTGGGATCAGCAGAAAGATACTTGTGTGACAATAGTTCAGAAAATGGGAAGGTGGAAGAGAAGTGTTATTTTGATGTGATTTTGGTGGGGGTGTCTCTCATTTTGAAATTGAGGGTCAGCTGAGTTTGCTGAATGAGTCAGTGAAAGTGTTAGGTGAAGGAAAATAAGGAAATCAAGGCTAGTATGGATTTTGCTGTTTATGTTTGGATAATGTCATTTTTGGGTGTGTGTGTAAGCTGTTCTTTGTAGTTTTATTGTTGTTATAACAGCCTTATCCCTCGGATATATCTTTCTGCCTTTCCCTGCTTTTCTGGCTGTGATGCATCAGCTCCATTCTGTTTGTGAGTTGCTATTGTATAGATATGTGGTGTGATTTTTCTAAATCTCCCTTTACTACCAGAAAGCTCATTGTCTGGAAATTTCCATACAGTCCACTGTAGCTACCTGTGCTTCCCCAGCATCTCTTCCTTCATCCCTGTCTTCCATTCACAGTCTGTCATTCGCCTCATCTTTCCAACATTTCCTGATGAAAACATTAACTGTGGAAATAAACACAGTCTGTAAGGAATGGAAAAACTCTAATTAGGAAATCAAAAACCGGCAGTGGGACATAAGTGAGTAGAAGAAGTGACTGCAGGGAACCTTCTTGCAGCTCTGCTCCTTAGCAGCTTTCACCCCAGCATCTTTTTAATACTTCTTGTGCTGGTTCATTTGGAGAAATACTGCTGAGATCTGGGTAAACAGAGGATAAAAAACCATTTGAGGTCAAAAATCACTGGCGTAAGAGGTTTGGAGCTAAGAAGGCAGCATCAAATGATGGAAATAATTGGGTAGTTTCTCTTTAGAAAATTAATCCCTTCTCTGTGCTTAAAATTTGCAAGAGCCCTCTGCCTGAAAATATTTGTCTGGCTGTCTGGAATTTGTAGTCTGTAGTTCATTAGCTATTGAGACTGAGATGAACACTGACATTTTAATGAAATGGCTTTTAAAGGTATATTTTATTTTAATGCATTTCCTAAGCATGAAAGGAAACACACTAATAAGCAAATATTATAGAAGATCATTCTGTGTTCTGAATGTATTGTGTTAAATATTAAACCAAAATTCAATCTTCAAAGTTTGAAAAATAAATATATAAGCCTCAATGTGGCCTTAAATATGACACTGCCATCAGTGCCTTTATGATAAATTGCCAAAAGCAATAATCTCTCTCTGAAATCAGATATGTCCGTAGTATCTGTGGAGTTACATTTTTGCTTATGCAGAGGGCTCCATTCAATTCATCAAAAAAGTGGATTTAAAAGCAAAATGTAATCTGTTAAGATGCAAGACCTGGCAAGTTTTGGGTTTCTTCAGTAGTATAAAATCAAAACTGCTTTAGTTGTGGATGGAATTAAACTTTTCCCTAGATATCTGTGATATTACATTTTCAAGAAGCACCAAAAGCTGGCAGACAGATGAAAGAGAAAAATGCTTTAAAATATTTTACTTTAAAGTACAAAGAGATGGGGGGCAGGGGTATGTATGTGTGTTGATGTGTTGAATGGGTGCCTGCATATTGTTAACTACTGTAATTGGTGAGTACTCATCTCTGTGAGTTTTGTGGATTTAGCCAAGTTTTTAATCTTATGACTTAGTTATGAAAGGGAAGAGTGGGCATCTGCAGAGGAAAACTGTCTCTGGCCTCAGTCTGGAAAGAAACCTGGGAGACATGGTTGTACCCAAGAATGTTTTCATTTGTCTAAGGAAGAATCCCAGAGAGGTATTCTGCTAAATAAATGAAGACAGTTATTGGGATGGTAAGGACAGCAGATATGCTACATAAAGATGGTTCTAAAGGTGAGTCAGGTAGGACTGGTGAGATTAGAGGTTACCCTGGCTGATCTGCTGTGCGGGAACAGATGAAGAGCAAGGGTCAGTTCAAAAACTAAAAATATGTATACTTTCAATCATAGGGTTCAATTTCTGTTGAAGTTGGTAAAGAAACTAATTTTATCTTGAGGTCCTTAACTGCGACAAAACCTCTGGATCAGCTTCCTTAAAATGCATGAGGTATTGTCTACTCCAGATCCCTGGTCTGCTTTTCTTTTTATCACTTTTTAAGAAGTATTAATTTTATTGCTGCTTTGATTTGCTACAGGAACCTAATAACAATTAGTTATTGGAAGGTTTTGTACAAGTTTGTCTCAGATCACACAACTTCAAAATCTGGATTTGTTTTTTCTTAATTCCACATTGTACAGAAAAAATAAACTAACATCTTTTAAATAAGGAGTGCTCTTTTGTGTTCAGACTAATACTTAAGATTATTAATTAATTTATGAGGCGCAAACTGGCATGAATCCTTGTTTTCCTTTGGTTTTAACACTACTTGTGATGGATAATAAAATAAGCAAACCTGTATTGCTGTTGAGCATTTATAATGCTTCATTAAAGAAGTGTTTATCTCTCTGTTTTGAGATGGCACCATGTTTATTTTAACAATATTGATTAATTAGGTTTCTGTTTAATGATGTGTATATAAGGGGGAGGATATCTGGCTGTATACAGCACAAAGTACATATTGAAGTGAGGCTTGTGTTGAGTGCAGCAGGTCCCTGCCTAAACAGCTTGAAAATATATTTAAATCTCTGTAAGTTCACAGAAAAAAAAACGCAGACAGGAGAATGTTCGTGTTTTGAAAGTGGGGAATGACAGAGGCTGGCTTTTTTTACAGGCAGACATTACTGTTTTAAAAAACACCACAACCATAACCCAAAGCAAGAGAAGTGTTTTAGGGCAGGTGTCTGAGATTGCTTTCAGGTTCTTGTAGCTAATTCTATCTAATTCGAAAATAAATTACTTTACAATTTCTGACCAAATTTAAAAGGCTGTCTGAATTGGCTCTCATGAGCTGAAAGGTGTGCCTACCTATTTTGTATATGTTAAAGCAATTTAGGATTTCATGGTGTGTGAAAGCATTTGTAGGACATTGCAGTTAAGAAAGCATGATATTCAAAAAGCTGTTTTGTGGTTGATATGTTTTAAATTGTCAGAACTTTTTTTAGAACACGGCTGTTGAAGGCTGTCTGAAGCTACGTGTGTGCGTTACTATTTTTTGTACTGACCCTAGTCCTGGTAGAAATAGACTTACCCACAAACAGTGGTAAGTCTTTGTATTAAATGGCTTAGTCTATTTCTGTTGCCTTAATCTTTTCCTTATGAGTTTGTATAAATCTGCTTCTTTCATTGTTATGCATCGCACAAAAGGTACTAAAAATATCTGTTTAATATTTTTACTGCATACTGAAACAGTGATAAAAAGATGAAGAATATTTTATTTTATGTAACTCCTGCTAGGCTAATATTACTCCTTTAAAATGTCATTTTGTGTCAACACACCCAGCTAAAGCTGTAGGACCTTAAATACCACCCACACAAATAGTCTCTGATTCCTGCGAGGAGTCATTTTCCTTAAGTATCTATCCAACAGATGGATCACAATTTCCTTGTATGGCAGAAACAGTTAAAGTAGGATGGAGCCACAGGAACATTATATTACAACGTAGTTTCAATTCATATTACTCGCTATCTTCTTGTAGCATAGCAGCTTGAGACACTGGTGATCTTCCCTTTTTAGTAGCCATAAAAATGTTCATACTGTGTTGTGTTTTCCTTTGTCTTAAACCTCTTGTCTGGCTTGGAAATTTTGTATGAAGGATGTTGGTTTGAATAGCCATTCTTAAGCTCAGATAAGAGTGGGAAAGGGTCATGTTGCTGGACTGAATCTTTTTTTTGGCAGAGAATTTGTGGAAAAACAGTCATGCAAGCTTCAAGTTTAAATACACACAAGATGCTATGATAATACTGCATGGAAAAATGGAGGAAAGAGTTACTACTTTGTAAATTTGATGGTTGCATGCCTGAATAGATATCATGCCATTTATATGGAACTTTTTGGAGTAAAATTTTATTGATTTTTTTTCCCTGTCAGGATACCATATATGCAGGCTGCCTGAACTAGTTGCATTCATTTCTCTTTTTAACCAGCAAAACTGCAAAGTCCTGATATTGATAGTGGCTAGAATGGTCTTAAATACTAGACTGTGAAAGAGGTTTTTCATGGGAGATGGGAACAAAGCTGATCTGACAGGCATTGCATCATAAATGAAAAGGAAGTCTTGCTTTCTACCTGTTTCATGGCTCTGTAATTCCTCTGTTTTCTTCCAAAAATAATTTACTGCTAATTTAACTCCAAAGATCTTGGCAAGATTTTTTTTTTTCCTTTTGCAAATTCCCAACATTTTGATCATGGTCACTGCTGTTCATATATTGACAGTGTATATTCCTGCAGCTTCTTTGGGTATTTTAAATAAATTTCAAGTTTAAGAACATAGAGGTAGTGCATTTTAGTTAATAATCCTCCACCATGTATTAACCCTGCACTGTTAAAACAGGTTTTAATTAAACATAAACTAGTCTACAGCCTGCCACTGTGGGTCTTGTAAGCTAACATTTAATATACACTCTAGTTAAATAGTCAGGAGTGAGATCCAGTTAGGTCCATTATTAGTAATGTCCTCTGATGAAAATGAGAGGAGATCTGAACTCTTGATCCTTGATTATGTAAAGGAGGGCAGATGAAATAGTGTAGCATGCTTGCCTTAGGGGGAAAACACAAAAAGCAGGAATGAAATACTAGATGCTGAGTTGCATAGGATCAGAGCTGGGACATGGCCAGCTGGAGAAGCAAAAAAATAGGAGCAGAGAAGGAAGCAAGAAAGCTCTGGAACACAGCCATGAGACAATAAGGATGTGGGAAGAGATTTCAATGGAGAATGATCAAATGATGGGTTAAATATTGCCCCATGTGACTACATTTTAATGGATATTGTGGATTAATGGAGCACATGGATGACTGGGGCACACCGGGGATGTGGAGTCCCTGTGTGCTAATGAGCGAAAAAGTGCAGCTCCCCTGTCATCTTACAGAGGGGGGAGCAAACACTACTGAGAGGTTGCACTCCTGTCATCTTGGCATGGCCAAGAAGATGAGAAAATCTGTTTCTTGGGGTTTGGTTGTGTGTGGGGGTTTGGTGGGTTGTTTTTCTGTTTGTTGTTTGTTAATTCCCCCACCCCCCTTTCCTGCAAGCTTTTAAGTCTGTGAAAACACCTGAACTTCACTGCAATTGCCCCCCATAAGGCTGAAATGAGCACTGTCTATTTCTTACAGAAACACAGGAATGACCATAATATCTCTATTGCCTCACTCTCTTTATTTTCAGTAATGCTTGGGGCAATATTTCCACCCCATGAGGTTTTTTGGAAATCTCTTTTCAATAGATTTTACCTGAAAATAAATTTTTTGAAGGAACAAATGTAAAGTGAAACTACAGGATAAGGCAAATCCTTCTTTGGGAATATAATATCATCACTCAATATTCCTTGAAGATTAGAGAACTAGGTTGAAAACCTCTTCAGTTTATAAATATCCTTGTGTCATTGACACTAGGGCACCTTAGTTCTCAGTTCCTAGCAGCAAAACATCATCATGGTTTTTTATTTGCTACTTGAAATGGTGCTTGGGGTTGAGATCTGCGGTTCTGATGTTGGATGGCCACCACTGATGTTTATAATGTGTATTTTACGTATTTTTACTTACCACCATCTCATTTTCTTTCATTATTACTGCCTCAATTTCCCTTGGGGAAAGGCAGAAGATGATACACAGAAATTAAATGACAGTTAATCCAACTGTACCTTCACAAATGTATTTCTAGGAAAAGTATGTTTGTTTTTCCATTCTGCAATTTTATATGGACTTACTCTGCCATCTCCATAGCTCATGAAATGTAAGTATGCAGTGTCCCACCGTAGCAGCCATGCATAATGCATGGTTTTTGCCTTAAAAAGTTGCCTTGCATTAGAGACAATTCACAATCACAGTCTGCTTTAAGTGGCATAACAGGGGAGTAAGGGCACAGAAAAGAAACTGTTTGGAGTAACTTCGTTTCATAAAATATTTGTTTACTGTAGAAATTTTAATAATTAATGTTTGGATTAAAACATTTTGCTTATCTTCTTCTTCCAGAAGTCGGGTCAGCACCTATAGCTACACAGAAGGAAGCCAGAAAAGCTTCCAGACAGAGAGCTGACAAACACAGTGCTTCAGCTGCAACCTCAGCATATGCTGCAAAATTACATAGATTACTGCACTAATGGGAATGTGTTCAGGTTTTTTTTTTCTGGCCAGATCACCAGTGTGCTGTCTAAGCTATCTTTTCCTTATGAATGTCGTTTTTTCCTTTTGGTATTATAGAATGTGTATGCCAAAACCTTTATGTATCTTTTAATACAATTGGAATTGTTCATGCTTCTCTTCCTTTTATAGAGCTTGTTTACCTCTAGGAGTCAGATAAGCCGTTTGTGAGCTAAAATCTCCTTTCTCTGTAGTACATCTCTGAGTAGCTCTGTTGTCTATGGTGGTGTTGCAGTATATTCACTCTAAAACTGTGAGCTCTCAAGTGTAGAGACTTGATATGGCCGTGGTGCTATTTTTATTATTCAAACAAATATAAATAGAAGCTGCAGGTGGGCACTGTTTTCTCTTAAAAATGTTTTTCTTAAGCCGTAGGGTTTTAAGTCTTTGAAATGCATAACTTTTTTTTTCTTCGTCTTCTTTCAGCACAGTAAAATAGGGTAAGACTCTTAGATTAACCTCTTCAATAGGTTATTGACAGGAGGAATAAACCAATGCTTAACAAAGCATTGGAAAAGTTCTTCTTATGGATGAATCTTCTGAAATTTTAAATACACAAAAAGGAGCAAGCAAATGCCTTGAAAGTATTGAGTTTTAAGATTTATATTACTTTTTCCTTTATTATTTACACTGATTTAAACATAAGGTCATGGCAGAGTTGCCATAAGTAGACTCCGTTGATTTTGTTTATATGACTTAAGACTGAAGTGGCACGAAAAATTGCTTAGACAAATGCAGAAGGCAGATAATTGGAAAAGTCTATTTCCCAGGAGAAAAATCTGAAAAATATTTGTGCTAAAATAGAAAGGTCTAAAGGTAATTGTGGCAATGGGGAGAAATTGGCACCTACTTCTAAGGGAAGGTTGATTGAGAAGTAGAAATACATTTAAGATTTATTAGTGCACAAAAAAAGAATAGTTCAAGCCCCCTCTTTCCATAAATGTGTAGATAAAAGAGAATTAACATGTAAAAGATACATAGTAAGCCGAAGAAATAACAGTATGACTTGCAGTGTTGTAACTGAACCATGGTATTAGATTTATACTTGGAATTACTCCACTTTGAGCATCCCAAACTTCATTAGTAAAAGGGATTAACAAGGAAGAGAGAAATGAGACGTTCAGAAGCAGTTGAGGAGCTCATTACAAAGTATGGTTAACCCAGATAAATACAGATTTGGTGGAAATCTGGTAAATGATTAAGGTAAAAAAAATGATAAATCCAAAAGCATGTAAATAATTGAGAGACAACCTATTTATTCAGTCTGTGGTGAAAGGAAATTATTTCTGTTTGTGAACAACAAGCACGTTTTAGAAAAACTAAATTTAAGTGATTAGTCTTGTGTCATTATTTGGGTGGACTGCTGATGTGTGTGTAGGCTGGTAAAATCCAGCCATTGGTATTGCTGTGCCAATTATGTAAGGACTCATCCAACATACATGTAAGCACATCTGTAGCCCAGAGAGGGCCTCTGATGATCTGTCTGCCCCAGTCAGTAAAAATATTTCTTAATAAGACTTTCACTGTTAGCCTTGTTTTCTACCCCAAATCAGAAGCCCCAAAATAGCACAGAGGATGAGAAAACTGCACTTGTAAGAAGCACCACTTAATGCCCATCAAATTTCTGTTCTGTCCAGTAGGTTTGTGCTCTTTTTTGTGTAAGTCTCTTTTCAGCATGTATGGATGTTTTGATCTCTTTTTATGTCTTACAAGACAGGAAAGAGAAGAGTTGTGCAGTGCCAACAATAAAAGTATCACTTTTATCCAGAGGCATAACTGACTAAAAATGTGCATTTCTTGCATCTGGGAGACCAGATCTTGCATCCATTTGCATAAAAATATGCCTATATGTGACCATATGTGACCACTAACATAATGTACACATAAAACATCTTAACAAAACGTTGGTGTGTACAGACACTACAGATTCTGATAATTTATGCAAAAAATATTCTAGGCAACTGGCTTGCTATGATTCTGTTTAGCGTTTTTGAGGGATTATGTTCACTTTGTTAATGTTATTTTCTCTTGAGGAATGCTTTTATAGCTTTCAAGCAGAAAAACTGAAATGTTAATGCTCATGTTACAGCTGGGAAACTGCTTGCTGTCAGGATCTGATGTGGCTTTTACTTGTGCCATAATTACATGAATTCATGACAAAATTGTGAAATCAACAGAAAATGTTAAGATTTTTAGTGTTTGAGGGAGAGAGATGTTTGGATATACCCAGAATAGGAAACATTCAGCTACTTTTGTATTTAGACCATACTAAACCATATTGAAATATGTCTGGGTGAAAAAACATGTATACATTTTGCAACCTCCAAAAGTCAAATATGCTAAATTCTTGGTCTCAGTTTTGTTGTCAAAAATAGAGCTTGGGTATTCGTTGTTTTATTTAGTGTTTTGGGTTGGTGTGGTTATTGGGTTTTTTGAGACTTTCATCATCATTTTGCACAGTGTAAAATATATCATAAAGATGACAGTGAAATGTATTTTCTAGCTGTGATGGGCTGTAATGTTAGAGGAGAACTTTTTTTTTACCTTGTTTCCACACATTATAATACATTAGATTTGAAAGACTTCTGTAGGTTCATTGGTATATACTTTCTGGAAAGAAAAAACTCTTAGCCTTCTGAAGCTGAGCAGTTTTCAGGTAAACAGAGAAATCAGTGCATGTTTGTAGGGATAATTATTGGTTGCAGTTTCCACTTGCCCTCAGAAGAGATTTTAAGCACTGGAATAATTCTAAACATGGACTAATTAATCTCTGCCACACTGCTGTGAGGCAGATAAGAAATGCCATATTGTTCAACTGTGGTAAAGATGATAAATTCAGGCACAAGTGTGTTAAGTGTGTAGGTAAACCAGGATTATCACCGAATACACTTGAATTCCAGTGAGTTGTGTGCTTGAACACTAACTTTCATCTGAACTAGGAGAATTAGCAAAGAATTTGCATCTCAGAAAAGAGGAAAAACTCTCCTTATTATAAGAGAATTTCACATTTTTCCTGTTCAGAGACTTGATATGACCAGGATGTTCTGTGGCTTGGGTCATTCACCTATCTTTCTCAGGTATATGTATGCATTAAAATGCAGTTAAAGATAGACATAAAATGGATGTGGCACGTGCAGCTTTGTTCATTTGATTTTATAGCAATGTGATCCTAGTACCATACAAATTTACTTTGGCTTAATAAGGACTCTGGCAGTGGCGTTTTGAGCTGAAAGAATAATTTTGAAAACAATAATAATAGTAAAAAAAACCAAACAAACAAACAAAAAAAAACAACCAAAAAACAAAAAACAAAAAAACAAAAAAAAAACCCAAAAAAAACCAACCAAAAAAACCCACCCACAAACCACCAGAATAAAATGGTACTCCTAGTGTTAGAGACACTGTATTTGGGGCTTTTATGTCTAAGTTCATGACACATCAGAACAATTATGCTTATTATTGCCCATTACAAAAGAAATACTATCTTTGTGTAAAGAGTCTGTCAGGAACAGCTTAAATCTCTGGACACACTTATTTTTCATCAAGGCAGCTTAATTCTGTTTCTGCTAGAGACTTTTCCAGTTGAAAAAACCCAATATCTAGAAATTTCCCCAAGTTAGCCAAAGAGTAAGTGTGTAGCTGTGTTTTATTGTTCAGATCGGCACATAGGTTGCATGAATAAACTTAGTGGATTAAAGATGATTGTATGCTATGGGTAAATATTGACAAGTATAAAGCAAGAACAGAAGATATACCCTTTAAGAAATTTTTTTTTAATGATCATCTCTTATTTAACAGAGGTATTTGTTTGACAGGTATTGAGTTTAAAATTTTACTTGGAATTTTTCAGACTTTGAACAGTTTTGTGTTTATTTTGGGATAATTGTAATCTTTCAAAACAAAATAACAAAAAAAATGCAACTTTTGCTACAAACAGTGAATGTCTAAATAGAAGGTTTGGGATTTCTGTTTTAATATCCTCATATAAAATGTATTAAGATGAAGTTATGGAAGTCACCACCAATTTCTGCTATGGTTTTGAAAAAAAATAAATCCTCTTTCCACTAGGGAAAATGGCATTGGATTAAATAACTTCTATTGCAACTTGAAATAGAAGATTATTTTATGGTATTATTTTTTCTATGTACTAAATGTATTAGCAATGAATACAACAAGAAGGTAGTGATCCTTAGTTCTGACTAGGACTTTGATCTTCATAGTCAACAAAAAGGATTTAGCTTTCATAGTGATATACTGCTTATTTTTTGTCTGAAATTACCAAGTGGGCTGGCATTTTTTCATGATAAATTTTTGAGCAGTTGTATGGCCACTAATACAGTATCTCTCCAAGGATGAATGGCCCTTAGTGTATCACTGGTTTCACATGATCTCTCTCTTCTTTACGAAAAATTATGAGGAATCTGTATCTTGGAATAAACAAAAACAGTTTTTAACTATAGAACCTCAAATTAATTCATAGTTCATAGTTGCAAAATTTTTATGGCGCAGTCCCTCACACTGTGCAACTAACACATGGAGTTTTTTACTCACTTTTGTTTTCATTGGTATATAGACTGGAGTCAGTATATATATATATATTAAAAACTATATATATTTTAATATATATAGTTTTTATATATAGTATATTTTTATATATATATTTATATATATATTAATAACTATATATATTTAAAAAATATATATCGTTCCCACCTACACTATTTTCAGTGTAATAAAAATTGTAGCAGTTCCTGACTTTGTATATCTAATCCTGACTTTCTTACATCTAATTGAAGTATTTTGAAGATATTTCTACCTCTATACCAATCTACAGTTGTACTGCTTCTCCTTTTTCAAATCATCAGCTTGGGCTAGTTAAAGTACAATAACCAGGAATTTTTTAGGATTTTTTTTTTTTCACTTAAGAACAAATCTTCACCACTTTGTATGATAATGCAGTGAAAAAAAGAGAGAAATCTTTGTTACTAACATGAGTGGTCAACAGCTGCTTGGCAGTACAGTAAGAGTCTTTTGTGAGCGTGCAAGAATACATAAATACACATTCACAGATACCTATATATAAATAATTCTGAACAGTGGTCAGGATATCACAGGAAATTGCATTGGCATTTAATAAAGCTTACAGGTGTTTGAGTATTAAAATGCTCTAACACTTAAATGACTTAAACAGCAATGTGGTTTCCACAGCTTTATGAACACCTAGTTGTATCCTGCTGATACTTCCTTATAGATAGGGATCATAGCCATGGTAAGGAAAATATGTGACTGATAACCAGTATTGCTTCTTGGTTGGAAAAATAACCATATTACTCTCCGATTTACACTGGAGAATAAGCCTATTCCCCCTTTACTCAAAGGTGAAGGGGAAGAATTTGTACTGGGTTTGGAAAGGACTTTTTTTTTTTAAGAGATTACCTACTTAAAGTAGTAATGGTAAAGTCTCTATGGCAAGTACAAGTAGCTGGTAAGCTTTGCCCTTAAGCAAGTTCACAGTTCTGTCAAGCCAGCTATTTCCCACTACTGTTAACTGTTAATATAAATTTATTCAGTCAGGTTTTGTTTACTCTTTGAATATTAAATTTCAGATAGGATCTCTTTTCTATTGATTTTATGCATATACACACACACATAAAATATCTATATGTTTGTTTAGGGACATATATTTATAAAAAAATATGGGGCACGAGATATTATATGCTGCAGTATGTTAACTAAATGTAGTAATGCTTCCACTTTCCAAAATAGTTTTCAGAAAGGAATATAAAGATGCTGTGCTGAAAAAGTGGAAACGTGATTTAATATTCCTGTTTGCTTGTGCCATTAAGCTCATTTTTGCATGCTCGATATTTTAGTTCTTGGTATTCTGAAGTCCTTGCTACGTGTCCTGCCTAATGGGACTATTCTGGTTGGATCAAACTGGTCTTCATTTTGAGGGTTGTTTGTTTTGAAGGTCTGTAATTTTCTTAGTATAAGCTCCATTTCGCTGCAGTGGGAAGAGAACTGAGAGCCTTTGTTTTTCAGTCTAGAGGGTGTGGATATGGGGAATGAGAGGAAACAAAATCACAGCACTGGAATTAGACCTCACCTGTAGCAATAGCCAAAGCAACACACACCGAGGCCTTCCTAATGTATGTATTTTCCTGGGAAATCTTGATAGAAGCCTGGTAGACAAAACCTTCCAAAGCTGTGAAGAAAATCCCCCCTTACTACAGCATGCACAAAAGATTTCCTAATGAAACTGGAAAACAGCTGAAGAAATTATATCTTGCTAATGTCCAGATTACTGCTCAAATAAGAGACTTCACCTTAAAATGTTACTTAGCTGTTCAATTTCCTTTTCTTTCCTTAATTGTCCATTTAGGTTTTTTCCCACACACAGAGTATATACTTCATAATGCAAACAAGCAAACAAACAATAAGATTCTAGCTTTCTTTTAACAAGGAAAAGGTTATCTTAAAATGTTATGTATTTAAAGAATAGTTCATGTAAATGAGCTTTTTGTTTTGGAAAGTGTTTTCTCTGTGATTAGCATTGTGTTCAGTATTGCATTCTGCAATTCACTCCAAGTCAAATTGTTTAAAAGATTTTATTTTTTGCACTCTTTGTTTCTTTTTCTTATACTTTTTTCTCCTGAATATACTCTTCCAGAAAGACACAAAAGCTTTGCTTTGCATATTTTTATCCATTAACATAATGGCTGATCCGGACCAGTTTTCTGCACAATAAAGAAAAAAGAGCCCAAAACTCTGGCCCTAATTTCACAAATATTGAATAGTGATATATTCAACTATTTGTGAATAATGATATTCCTGCTGTTCCTTATGGTATTTTTTAAAATACATCTTTGAAAAAACTTACAATCTTTAAAAACAACCGTCTTTAAGAAAACCCTCATAATATTTCATGCCCATCTTACTTACTTTTTCTTAGAAATCATACAAACTTGTTTGTGTCATCAGGGTTAATCTAAGGGGACTTAACTTTGCATATTTTATTTGTCTGTAATACTGATCTAGAATTAGTTAAATAAAATTCATCAGTTACTGAAGAGCTTTTATGCTCAAGATCTATTTGGTGCAGATCCTCTAAAAGCAAATGTGGATATTTTTATCACTAGCTTAGAGGGAACGCAATTTCTTTGAAGCTTGAAAGCAGAAATCCCTGAATGACAGAAATGTCTTTAGAGGGAGGAGGGGAGGAGAGGAAATACCTTCATAAGATCTGAAAAGCACATTCCTGTTCTCTGATAGTAGATGCCATTGCACAATGTTTGCCAGATTTTAGCTAAACCGATAAGCACAGTGGAATGGGGAAAAAAAAATCTTAGCAACTCAAGCGAATACTGAATATCAATGATTAAACCAGCACATTTATAAATAAATTATTTTACAGGTGTGAGTGGAATTTAAACAAGAATAAACAGTGAATATTTTGGCTAAGTGATGTAGTGGGAGACCAACATAGCTGACCTGAAGTTCATTTTAACATTGAATAACTAGTACTTCACAATCAGAAGGGCCAGACATTTAATCTGTGACAAGAACAGTGCAGAGTTTGTGTGAGAAAGTGATGGCAGAACTTGATTTCCAGCATTTCTCCAAGAAAATGTATGGAAAATAAATCTGGGTTTTTTACTTGGTAAATTACACAGATTAGCAGATGAAAGTTATATTATTACAGAGAGGAAACAATTCGTCTAGATAGATGTCACAGGCTTTATGAACAAATAAAAAAAATATCAGTGTATGCATATATAAATATATATAAATCTTTCTATAAAGATAGCATCAGTATATACGTACACACTGTTAAATGACATTGCCTGTGCTTGGTGCATAACTAGTAATTGGCTAATCAAAAAGATTCTAAGTTTCCAGTTCAGTAAAGATTACCTGGATGATAATTACCTTTCATTCTTTTCTTGTTTTGAACAATTTAGTTTTAAATCCAAGAAAAAGAAAGGTTTTGAATTTTTTTCCCCCCCGTGAAATTGCCAGCACTTCTTAATTTAGCTAGTTTAAATCTGTATGTCATTAACAAGTCAGTATACAAGAGAGAGTAATTAGGAAACAGAATTAGTACTTTAAAAGATAAAGACTAAATGAACACTTAGGTACTGTGAAGATCATTTTTAATGCAGAATACCTAATAAATTCCTAGTTATTTAAACCAGTTTTCAAATCCCCTGCCAGGCTAATTCCTATATAATATGGTAGAAGGACATGGGTTCTGTTTTTGGATCTGAAATCATATTTTAGATGAATCATATTATTCCCCTGTCTCATTTTCCATATTTTTAAGTAGGGATAATAAGATTTATCTGCCTTGGCAGTACATTAAAGACAGTATAAAGCTCTGAATTATTAATTCTTATTAACACACACACATGCACACCTAAACAATGGAGATCAGTCTGTTAGTGAACTTGAAGAGTCAGGCTCAGTGTTCCAGAACTAAAATCTTAGTCTTTGAGGAAAAAAAAAGTTAAAAGCATGGATTGCACTTATTTGAGAAAGAGTAAATAATTTGAGATAACATTTTTTTGACACACTGAGGAAACAGAATACAGAAAGGGTTATGAGAATCCTTACTTGGGAAATCTGGCCTTTTAAGCATCTTTGTTGCAGTGTGAGTCCAATGGGGGAGATCCAGAAATGTTTCCAATTCTTGGGTCCTCCTGTAGGCAGCAGCAGCAGCTGCCTTCTGACCCCTCATTTACTCTAACATGGACACCAATTCGTGTCCCCTCCATGTGTCCAGTTCCAATGAGAAGGGAATCCCAAGTCCTTTACCCAAAGAGATGCTGCGGTGTGGGCCCAACCTCAGCAGTCCATGAGCACAAGCATTAACACTTGCCAGCAGTTAACAGACAGCCTAGAAAAGTGGCACTCGGGCTACAGTAATTTCCCATGTTTATCTCAGTGATGAGTGTAACAACTAACAGGGGCAGCCTAATGCTATAATAAGATTATTGGCAAAGAAGTATTTGCAATAATAAGCAGAATAAAGTTTTAGACTTTTTTTTTTTAATTGTTAAAGCTTACAGAAATGAGATAGAGGGATTACTTTGAATAGCATGTGTTTCTATAGTGTTTTATAACTGAACCATTCCTGTATTGTTCAAATACATGGGAACTGGAAAATGAGAAGTAGGAAAGCCATTAATCAGCCTGCTGATGTGTTTTTCTTATCAGACTGAAAGAAGTGCTAAGAACAAGCAGGTAGCATACATTATGAAAAACAGATGGAGTGTCAGATATGGCTCTGTGAGGTAAATCTCTGCAGTGGGAGAGATTTAACATCACCCTTAATATAAAATTCCCAACTCTATAAATAACATGATAAGAAAATACTCTTGTGTGTATAGAGACCTGGTATACACTTCTGAGTGTAATGCATGTTTCCCAGCTGACATTAGGCAGGTAACTCAAATCTCCTGTATCATCAGTGCATATATAGCTCAGCAGTAACCTATAATCTCACTTCTCAGCCAGTTCATTACCCATATAAAAAAATCAGTATTCCATCATCATTTGGTGTGCCATGTCATCTGCCTCCAAACAGTTTGTATTGCTTGCTGCACCCAGGTGATTTTTGAAGCAGTCCTGAATGTTAGCCCTGAGGTGTCTAGCATGAGGAAGCTATTTTTTCTGTGTTTTAACCACTACCTAGTCTTGTGTGGTGTCTTTAAAAACTACTGTAACAGAAATAATAATTATATTTATAAGGTTATCCTTTTTACTGCAGTTCCTAATGTGACAATTTTTTTAGGTGAATTTAATGCTAATAGCTACTTAATATTTTTTGATAGTTTTGGGAAATGATTTTGCATTCTAGTTATCTTTAGCCATAATTTGGGGTGCAGATGAATCTGAAGTGCAAGAAAGGCATTCTGTGTCAATGTGGTAACATATCTGGGATTTAACTTTTGTCGTTGATGTTCCGCTTCATGATTTGCACTGATGTTCAAAACTGCCATTTGATAATGGCTGGAATGCAATTCATACAGAGCATCCTCAACTAAAATTGCACTGTTTTATTCCATGAATCATTAGGTATTGAAATAACTAATGATTGCACAATAGAATGACAGGTTCACTCCAGGTTTGATGTACAGTTCTCTTGAGTCTATTTCGTAAGCTGATTTTCAATAAAAGGAAGCAACAGTCTTCCATAGGGGGCTGACAAGACTGATTACTGTAGTAACTTTAGGTCGTGTTGTGAGATAACCTGCTTTAGATCATGTATAGGTGTTGTTTGCTTCATATGCATTTTGCAACCCACTTTTTGGAAAGAAGCCATCTGTGGATTTGGAGCTTTCTGTTGTGGTACCACATGTAGAGTCTTCTGTTTCGCCACTGGAATATTGTTATTGACTGTGCAAACTGATCTCCTTGGGGCAGAATATTCATCTTTATACATCATAACTAGGGTTGGTCTCTAGAGAAGGCCGGCTGTAATAGCAGGTGAATTAAAACAAAGTGCATACTGACAAACTCAACATGCAAAATGCAGAAATGGAGCCAGCAAATTTTGTTATCATTGCATAGAGATGCTTCTGCAACAGACATGTAGATGGATACAGTTAATGGATTGTGAGGCCATTGTAATTTATTATGCTGAAGCCATTGTGGTGGGTCTTCCACAATACCCTTCTAACATGTAGGATAGGTATACTCTTGTATCTTGTTTATCTGAAAAACCTATAAGGTAAAGGAACATTCTGTTTAATAATAATAATGATGATGATGATAATAATAATAATAATAATAACAACAACAACAACAACAACAACAACAATAATGTTGTTTAATAATGACTGCCCAAGTAAGATTCAGTTCTTTCACATGTAATAAATTAAGGGAGCTGGCTTTAATAATGTTGGTTCACCACTTACCTTGAATTCCTAAGAGTTCATTAACTTGTTTCAAAGAAAATGTATACATGTACACACCAAGGTCTGCACAGAAAACCCAAGTCATTGTCATTTTGTTGGAAATGGTAATTGTGTTAATATTGCTTTGAACCTGTATAATCATTTTAACTGTAGTGCTGTGGAAAAATGTTTTAGTCACTGATGTTGACACAAAAAGAGATACTACTTATTTTTTACTGTGACCTAATGCTTGCTGGTTTGTTACAGACACCAAACACAGTGATGATACGAAGTTCTTTGCAAATGTGCGTGTCCTTGGGCCAAATATTTAAACTGCCCAAAGCATTAGACATGCTTTTTTAAGTATCCCAAGTATTTCATTTAAACGCTGAAGTGATATTTTTTTCAAATTACTTGCAATCTGCAGCTAATTTCCAGGTGATGTTGTGAAGAGTTGGTGAAATACTAGACTTGGTTAATGGATAGTGTAATGGAAATCAGAATGCGTAATGAATCTTGTTCTTACAGTGTGCCCTTACCTGTGCCCTCTATGTACTAGGAATATTTGACAGGGCTGCAGGGGAGAAAGAGGCTAAATGTACTTATTTCTTCTGCCTTGACCTCTTATATAGCTCAGAGTGTGTTCAGGAGTATCTTAAACATTTTCTGGGTCTGGTTCCTTGCTGCTTGGCCCCTGATATGCAGAAGAAATATGTGAGTGAGTCATCATCTGCTGGGTGCCATTGTGGCATGGTGATGGGAGAAAGAGCTCTGCCAGTGTTTCATGCCTGAGGAATTTTCTTTCTGCTGCTGCCAAAGCTATTGATGTTCTGGTTGGTGCCTTCAGCTAGAGAAGGGTAACTGTAGGCATGAGGGAATACTTGGTCCCATGTCCAACCAAACAATTAGTTATAATCTCCACTCTTGAGTACAAGCCAGGAGAAGATGTGAAGACATGCGACAAGCGAGTCTCAGAGCTTATCCTGAGAAAGCACATGGCAGTAAGCTTCCAGGTTCCCACTGATATTAACAGCTGAGCTATAAAAACGACTTTCATTTTAAATCCAGGCTCCCCTATTGATTTCCAGCTTGATTTTTGCATGAATGCTCTATCTTTCTCTTATCAGCTTCATGCAGCTCTAGTTAGTTTGGCACTTTGTGATGTTCTTGACATTGTTCAAAGAGATGTTAAGTTAAAGCTGAACAGTTTCCTTGACCTGAAGTTTAAACAAGAATTTGACAGTCCTGGAATTTTATTTTAAGACCCAGAAACGTGTCTTTAAAAGTACATGGAAACTGTCTCTTTTATCAAGCATTTCAGAGAACTGAATGCTAGCTGTAATTATTTGGGGGCAAATATTAACTGGTCAATATATTCATAGGCACTGTTCAGCTCAAGAACACAAATAATTTACAAAGGAGATTTTTCATGCTCACCTGAAGCCTGTGGGATGCTTTTCTTCCCCCACCACCCAGGATTTTTTTTGTTTCACAGATGTATGTGAGTTGATGTGGGTGCCTTTTACACACAATGGTATGAATAAACCTGTAGGTTTCACAGTCTTTCTGTCGGGATTATCAAAAGTCTGACAGGTTATATAGGGACTAGCGATGATTGGGGATGTTACAGATAGCAGAGAATGATTGATAAACCTCTTCTTTTTTAGTCATAATTGAAGTGCTTTGCTCTAGGTCACTATAGAACTGTTGTGGTCACCATTATTAGTGTCCCCTTTTTGTTAAGGATTATTGCACATTGTCAAAGTGACAGCTAAACCTGGCCGCAAACTGAAAACTAAAAATAGGAAAATATGTTGAGAAAAAGAAGATAGAAACCTTTAAGACATTCGAAATAGCAAAACAAAGGAGTTTTCTGAGCAGTGGACTGAGGAAATAGCTGCAAATTGGAAAGAACTGGATTGTACTGTAATGGCTCCTTTCTCTGCAGTCACTGTGTTGAGGTGGTATTTGAATGCTCTATAGACTCCTTTCTTATCCCTTGCTCCATGGTAACTTTTTCAGTTAGGAATTTACTGTTAGGAGAATAAGAGCTTTCACTGATCTATTTTCAGGTCTTGTAAATTATTGCCTTGTGATCGTATTTGCCACTGAATAGAGCTGAAGACTTTCCATATTCATGCTTGCAAGGTGTCAAATCAGAGGAAGATGTGTATTCAGTTTCATGAATTGTAAACAATGCTTTGTACGTATGCAGAGACAAAAAGCTCTTGGGATCTTAATATATATTTTTTTAAATTTCCCTTGGAATTTAAAAGTAGACTGCCAGGACATTGAAAGAGGAGACAGGAATTACACACCTGAGTTAAATGTATGGAGAGTCTTGCTTTGATGAGCAATTTGCTCTTAATTGTCTTACAAGGGAGCTTTTTGGGGGAGGGAGTAAGGTGTGAATGAAAGTAATGTAAGGATTTCACAACGGTTTACAGCAATTTCTCACCATGTTGTAATCAGATACTGACCAATACCAAGAAATCTGATGTCCTGTTATTTTGTAAATATTACACAGTTTACAAAAGAAAATTATGGATAAATATGTGCAAATGAAGGGAACTTACCACATTAAATAAATGCAAAGAGTTTCTTGTCTGTGAACAACAGCATAATCCATTGGGACATACAAAATACAAGTGGTAAGTTTTGGGTTTTATTTATTTTATTTGGATATAATTTTTTTGTAGGTGATAATGTGACTATCACCATACATAGGTGTGTGTCTGTGCCTACATAGCAGCCAATACTTCATAATAAAATGTTATATTTTCTTTCTCTAGTAGCAGCTGTTCACAGTTATGCTTTGGAGAATTTTGTCTGTATCTGTTTGCTGATTTATAGATGGGCACCTTAAATAAAGCACATAATTAGGGTTAATTCAAGTAACACTGGGTATAGAAAGTAGGGAATTCTTAAGTAGCTTTTGTGTCTTGTAAAAAAGGATGACATTGGTGGCGCTCTGGTGGCAGTTACAGTCTCCAGAGTGTCTCTGCACAAATGAGCAGACTGGATCCTTAATTGTGTGGAGAGCACGCGCAGAAAGAGCAGCACTCAGATGATCCTGTTCATTGTATCCCTGTTGCTAAGCAGAGAGGCTTTTGTACCAGTTGGAACGTTTTCAGGCTCTGTGGCTGCATTCCTAGATGAGTTGCAATAATTAAATGTGAAAGCAGTGTTTGCCAGCGTTGCTTGCCAATTCCAGTTTTATAATAAGGGGCAAAAAACATCTGATCAGACCCAGACAAAACCAGAAATTTGTTTGACCTGTAATTATGTGCCAAAAAATGGTGGTGTGAGTTTAAAGAAGCAAAAACGTAAACGTCATCTGGAAGTATGGACACTCTTACTGTTCTGAGAGCAGATACTCCTTTTTGGTAGGGAGTGCTCTGGAGGAAATTCCCTTTAAGTGGTTCATTTTCTGCTGGTAAGAGGTGGGTTTGTTTATTGTTTTGTTTTGGTTTTGTATTTTTAAACCTGTTTCAAGGCTCCTTTAGCTTCTCATTTTGCTTGGCGCTGAGTAAATTCTTTTTATGCAAAAGATAAGTTTGTGTATTATCTGTTATCTGCTGGTTTTCCAGTTCTGTTGTCTCATCAGCTTTTCCAGCCACCTCTTCTAAGGACGGAATGACAAGAAAGACAGAACTGAACTCTTTGCTGCTTCTCTGTTGACAGCTGCAGAGATGGAGAAGTGACAGTAATAAACTTGTAGAATTTATGTGAGTGAAAGTGGCCTATACAGTCATTTTCTGTTCTTTTGGATGGACTCTGGTGGAAGTAACTCAGAACTACTGGTGGTTCTTGTTGTTAAATCTTGGTGAAAGGTCTGATAATATAATTGATACCACCCAGAGAATAAAACCAGGTCTGTTAAAAATGTGGAGTTTGCTTTTTTCTTTTGCAAATTTATCAAAAACAACAAATATGATTCCCTAAAATGAAAGCATTACCAGGAGAAAAGAGATAATTAAATGGACTTTGTCTTAGGAGGTTGTTACTAGTAGTTTTATTTATGTATTTTTAAGCTTATGAAACTTGACAGTTTCTACATAGTTTTTCCAATCTTTTGACCTGTTTACAAGCTTTTTTTTTTCCACAAGTAGATGACCAAGAAAAGAAGTGAGACACTCTTCCTCCTTATTAACTCCTTATTCAGAGTAAGAAGTAGTTGGGATTTAAGTTTCTCCCATCAAGAAATAAGAATTGTCTTTCTGAAACTGGTAGCTTTGCAGAAATGGCTTTTCTTCCCACTGGAAAATAACTTTGCATTAAAATTTCCAGACAACTTTTGTGAATGTATATAAATTTTCTTCTCCTATGGATAAGGCAAAAAAAGGATCAGCGTTCAAGCCATAATTCAGTACTGGCACTGGAGACTTGCCTTGAAATACTAAGAATTCTCAGTGTGAAAACCATGTTTTTCTCTATGCTTTCACAAGAGCCTATATAAAAGTAATTTGTGAGGTCCCTAATATCCACTTTCCTTTTACAGGTCTGGTATTGTAACTTGTAGGGCAAATAGAAAAGGGTGAACTAAGTCTACAGTTGTCCTTTTTGTTCTAATTTTAGCTTTACTATTTGTATAGCGAGAATCATAAGGCTCTGGCAGTTTGACAGACCGAGTCAAGTAAAAAATTTTTGGGGACTTGCATTGGGCATGGTAGTCAGGGAGCAGGCATCAAAACAATAGATGATAACTTTGATGAATGGTATAGGAAAAATTTCTACTTATTATTCCTTTGTTTGGTAGTAAAGAAAACTCCTGTTCAAACCTGCTATTTTGAATTTAGCAATAGCATTTAGTTATTTCCTCTTAATAGCTAGCTAATTTTTCACCTGATTGATTTTTGCTGAACCATTACCTTTCAGTGGTAGCTGTCACTGCCACAAATTCTGCTCATTTTAATTATGGCTTATATCAAGAATTACTTTTTTATCTTAGTTCAAGCTGCAAGTCACATTTTATCATGTAAACAAAACAACTAAAAATGCATAGAGAGGAATAGCTGTGAATAATGTGCCTCTATAAATGGCTTACATAAGACAGAATGGTATATAATGCTGTCTCTAAATGTGTTGTCTCTCATCTTGCTACTATTGTATTACCTCACTGTAGAGTAAATGTACAACGTGTCATTATTTAGTTTTCTGTGTTTCTGGGCCAACATTTCACTGTACAATAACTCCTCTTTAATTTTGAATTTTAGCTCTTGGTGCTGATCCTGAGGTGGGAGAAAGGGCCTTGTCAGGGAAATACTCAGGGTGCTCACTCAGTCCTGGTGCTGTAGGAGTGAGCTAAGCTGCACACAAACATCCTGCATGTGGGTCAGTGTTGCCCCAACAGAGTTACTGTGTGGTGAAAGCAGTAGCATTTTGCAATAGCTCCTCTATGGAGGCAGGTCCTGCTACTGCCTTAACAAGTACTGCAATACAAACAAGTCTTGAATCTGAGATATTTCATAACTTTAGTAGGAGGGGGGGCTTTTGAAACTCACCTTGGGAAACAAATATTTGTGAAGAGTTGCTTCATAAGTACATTTGTGATGAACATTCATCTGCTGTACAGAGAAGTTTCTGACTAGGATTTGACTCGTATGCATGCACTAGGACAAATTTTCTACCACAGGCAATTACAATAATTCAAAGCAAGACATGATGAGAATAAAGAGTAGAAAGAGCAGTTGTAGTTGCCTTAATGAGTCTGCTTCATCTAAAAAAATGTTTCATTTAATTTCCAAGAACATCTGCCATATTCAGTTTTGATCCATTAGACCTATCAATGTTTAAGGATAGTTCAGGTTGGGAAGGACCTCAAGAGGTCTCTAGTTCAACATCTGTCTGAAGCAGAGAGAGGCTGAAAAGATAGAAAGCTGTGAGATCTGACTAGGTTGCTCAGAGCTTTTAGACCTTGAAAATCTCCAAGGATGAACACAACATGCATTTATTTTGAGTATTTGTTTTCCTTAATTAAGGAAAACATTTAATCTTATGCTGAAACTGAATGAGACATTGAGGTTATTGCAGGATGAATCTGAATAAGTTTTCAAGAACAGAGTAGTAACTCCCAGCATGTGGTTTCATCCTGGTGGAGGTGGGAGGCAGCCTAAGTCCCATCAGAGAAGGGAGGGTTCCCTTGATGCTATTGCTGCCAGAAGCGTGAATTGTGGGCACCTGTCATCAAAAAATAACTCATGTTGACAGTAGTCTATTTTATTATGATTTTGTTGTATTTTTGTATCAGTTCTGCCTGGAATCTCTCCCCTTAGTAGGAGTTAAGCAGTTGAAACATATGGCAAATGTTCATCTCAGTACAAATCTAAGTGAATTTTGGTATTTTCAGTACTTCCACGAAGTGAAATAGTGAAAATAAAGGATTTCTGGGAAAAAAAAAAGAAGAAAAAACAAACCCTCAAAATTTCTATTGGGGTTTCCTTTTATGGTGACATGGCTTTGACTGATCTGTCTCAGCATCATGGAGATAAAAGTTTATTGGGGATAGATAGCTATTTAGACCAGAATGCTGCCAAAGCTTTACAGGAAATAGATTTGATTAGATTAGATTTGAGGTCCTTTTGCCATCCCAGCTGTGTTTTCAGAGAAGTAATTATTCTGTTCGGCTATTACATGAGTCAGCAAAGTAAAAAGGCAGATTTTTCTGCCTTTAGGAAAACTCTGGCATAGAGTATTTGTGTTAACTCACAATTTTCTTGCTTAATGTTAACAGAACTCTAATCACCTTCCTCAAAGTCATGCCCTGTGGTATGATTCCTGTCCTACAAGTGGCTGTTCTGATCATCTGGTTTTACATGCACACCACAATCACTGTGTGAAAGCTACAACTGTGGAAATGCACTTAGTCTTCCTCTGTTCCTATTCTTACACATGCATATTCTTCCCTAATTTATTAAATGTCATGGGAAGCTCTGATCCGTGAGATTCATGGGGACAGTTTTGAGTTTCATAAGGGTTGGAAATGGGAGAAAACTTGGCTATAGGCAAATGAATTGTTATTCCATTTCACTTTTCAATTATGAAGCAAGAAATCTAAATTTAAATGTGTTGTCCTGCATGCATAACTTTTGTTGACTCAACCGAATTTATGTATTGTCTAGAGAAAATTGGAACTCATGCCTCCTGGACAATTAGCAAGGTGTTATGCTGCCTTTTACTGCACAGAAGTTTTTGTTCTTGAATCATTCACATGCTACTTAGAGTTGCAGTCTCTCTCACCATTGTTGCTCACTGTTTACTAGTCAATGCTTACTTCTGGTTTTAGTTTTCCTTTCTCATTTCCGCCACATATGTTAAAATAGAGCAAACTCTATTAGATCAAGTAGAATACACGTGGATGTGACATGAACTTGAATTGACCATGCAAAAAGCCCTTGTGGTTAGATACTGGTTTTTTAATCATCAGTTTTAAAGTACTGAAATGTGAGTAATACTAAATAAAATGCTCAAGTAATATCTAGTTACAATTATCTCAAGGCTGTATGGACTTGTGTTATTTCGTCCTTGGGTATTTGCAGTTGCACTTAGTGTTATGGAAATGACCATATAATATTAAAGACACAAGTGACTTTTTTGAAGAGCTTACCTGTTATATTTTCAGGTAAGAAGATAAGAGGATGGGGTTTCTGCACTGATTCAATAAACTGACTCTCTGTCAGGATAGCATGTGAGGTACTAAACAAAGAGGGTCTGCTGTGTTTTCTCAAGAACACCCTCTGGGTGAAGAACCTTTCTCAAATATCCGACCTAAACCTCCCCTGACATAGCATCACAGCATTCTCTGTCGTGGCATGGCCCTGTCACGAGCCACCACAGAGAAGAGATCTGTACCTGCTACTCTGCTTCCACTTGTGAGGATGCTGTAGACAGCTATTGGGTCTACCCTCAGTGTCCTCTTCTCCAGGCTGAACAAGGCAAGTGACCTAATCCAGTCATCGTATGGCTTCCTCTCCAGACCCTTCAGCACCTTTGTAGCCCTCCTTTTGGACACCCTCTAATGGCCTTGTATCTTTCTTATATTGT
Source organism: Trochalopteron elliotii (assembly GCA_024734555.1). Classification (NCBI taxonomy): domain Eukaryota; kingdom Metazoa; phylum Chordata; class Aves; order Passeriformes; family Leiothrichidae; genus Trochalopteron; species Trochalopteron elliotii. The sequence goes on from JANPWX010000338.1 coordinate 2,625,765, forward strand.
GGTGCCCAAAACTGCACACAGGACTTGAGGTGAAACCACACCAGTGCAAAGTAGAGTGGGACAATCGGCTCCTTTGATTTGGTTAAGAAAACAGTCTTGAGAGAGAGTGACACCAGCCTAATTAATCATCATAAGCTTAACTAATTCAAAGTCAGCTTTATTTTGCCTTCATGATTTAATGAGATATGGGGAGTAACTACCAAAGCAATAAATACTGAAAAATGTTATGTGTATTTCCATAAGAATAGCTTTCCTGAGGTATGGCTGCAATTCCTTGTGTTCCTTATTTGTCTGTACTGCATACAAAGCCTAATATGTTCACTGAGTCAGGCCAGACAGGATATATAAACAGTATTCCATCTCTGCCAACTACATTTGTAGCTTCGAGTGCTTTGCATTATTTATTTGAAAGTGTCTGTTGCTTAAACATTGTCTTTGACTGCATGAGTTTAAAGTAACAGGAGGTCTACAAGTTTGGGTGCATTTAGTGAAAAGTGAAAGCTCCTTCCTATAAATTTTGATCTGCAACAATAGGAAACTCTCAGAAATGGTACTGAATCAAGTTCTGTATGAAAGTGGTAATTGAGTCTTCTAAACAAATGACATAGCTGTCTGTGCTTCCACTTTCATTTCTCACCACTGTCATTTATATAGTGAGCATCTAACATGTTTATGCCATCCTTGGTTGTTTAGGCAATAAAAAGGACTCGTTAGAGAAGGACTGACATCTCATATTTGTAAATTAAAGCACATGATTCTGTATTTTGAAAAAAGTACCCTTGAACATGTAATATAGATTATTCCATGTGTTAATTAATGAGAGGCTCCAGAGGATGATTTGAAACCCAGATTCCGAAAGTCTTGCAGATTCCATAAGTTTGGTTTTGTGTGATTTAAACTTGAATTAGATTTCTTAAGGAGTCCTGCCAGAATGTCAAGAGCTGTAAAAAGTCTTAAATCAATTCCTCTCTGGATCCTGCACTGACTTTTCCTGATAGAAAAGGGAATGTCTGGTGGTGGTTCCTGATTCTGCGTATGAATTGTACATTAGTTGGATAATAGTTGACAAAATCACTAGAGTAGGAAATGTGAAATACTTCCATGAAAGGTTCTCTGAAAACCCTATAGTCTGGGTTTTATTGAAATTTCATGGCTGTTGATACTTTTTACAAGCATAAAGTGTGAGGACATTTTCACTCACAATAAGTAAAATTTTTTTACAACGCTCTCAGTATTTCAGTGAGACCATTCAGAGGAAAGGTCATAATCCTTAGTTACACAAGGTGTGGACTTCAGAACCTACAAGAAAAGCTCATTGTTTCCTCAGAAGAATTTCTTAGTATTGGTTTGAATCAGTAAAACAGGTAGTGAAAGTCCTGTAAATTTAATTTAAAAATAATTGTGTTTAAAAATGCTTGGAAAGGCTTTCTAGTTGTTTCATAATGGAAAAGATAAATGTTTTGTTTTGAAAGTATCAAAATGTTTTTTAACTCAAGTGTAGTGATTTATTGTTATATTTTTAAAGCAATTTCCAGTTTTCATTAAAAAGAAATGGGCTTTTGGAGGATTTTAGTTTTGTGTTTTTTTTTTTTTTTTTGACATTTTTAAATGGTTTCTGTCATTTAGAAGTCATATTGTATGGAAAATAAACTCATATTCCTAGCAAAACAGGTAGATCATTATGCTATAGAAATATTGCAAATACTTCCAAAGCAGAACAGAAGAAAGGGACAAGCCTTTCAAAATGTACAAGTGTTTATTTTTCTGTATTTATTTTATATGAGTTTACGGTGTAAGGATAGTCCCTCATAAAATACAGCAGAATACTTCTTTACTGATAATATTTAACACATGTGCAAGATAAGGAGAGCAATTTCAGAGTACTCCTATATCACTTAATTGAATTGCTCTTTATTAAATAAATGTAGTAAAATGCAATTTCTAGCAATGTCAGGGTGATCACAGATGTGGGGGTAAAGAGGAAGGCTTAGGAGAAAATAATAGTGTGGTAAATTAGGGATAAATAATTTGTGAGTGCAATATTGTTGAAATTGTTGGACTAAATACTTTCCAAATAGGACAGTGTGAATCAATAGGAGCAATAAAGCTTGAGAATGGAGAAAAGCACAATTAAAATTTTAGGTACTATTTTCTATGTACAGTTCCTGATTTGTTTCAAGTCCTGTTATTTCAGCCAAAGAAATCCTCATTACAGGATTTGTACTGGAAAACTTCAGTGAGAGTGCTGACCTTAGATTACTGGCAGAGTTTGCTGGAATATCCAATCTGAGTAATTATCCAACGATTATACTAGCTGTATTTCAAATATTATTTTATCTAGAACTTGAAAATAGGATAATGAAGTTGCTTTGTCCCATATCCTTGATTTAGCATCATTCAAGTCCACTAAGCTTCCATGACTTTTAAAACCAAGTTTTATAGTGCAGCTATAATATGGTTACAAAATGAAGGTGTCATTGGCCTGAGTTGTGTTGGAAGTGGAGATTTTATTCTGGGTACATTTTAAGATGTAAGTCTATCTACTTTTGCATTAACGACTCTTTGGTTTCTTATCTTCAGTATATGTGTATGTGATATGTAACACTATTTGAAAATATGTGTAACTTGCTACAGGAGTGAAAGACTTCACATTGATTCAATAGGAAAATCATGCAGTATTTAGAACCTTCCCTGGGGTCCTGTCCTATTCCCATTTAGATTGACAGATACCTTCCTCTTTCTCTCTGTTAAAATAGGCTCAGGGTCAAAATAAAAATTTGAGAAGGGCTTTTCTCTTCTCTTTAAAATTACTTCCACAGCACCTTAAAATGTCCTTGATTCTTAAGTGATTCTTCTGTGCAGATGAGAATTGCTGCTCCTAATAGCTGATAGTTTGATAAAAAAGAGCAAGTTACCATTCAGTTATAACACATCAAATACAGACTGACTTCTGTTTCTATTTTTAACATTAAGAAAACCTCTATGGATATCCAAGACAGGTGACAAGTTAAGGAACGAGAAGGAAAAAAATATTAGGAAAAATATAAATAAACCATGGAACCTAATATCAGGGTCCCAGATGTCACACACTGATGACTATTTTATGGCCTCAATAAAAGAACATTTTTTTCTCCCAACTGGATTGTAGGGTGAGTAATATATGTGAGACTTGTTATCATATCTGCTTGTTGATTTTTTCTGTTTTTTTCTCTCTTCATTCTACTTTGTGGTAGTTTAAGCCCTAGGGATGCTTTGAATAGCTTGTGGAAATACTGTCTTCAGCTGCCATTAGAGAAAAGCAAATTTAAAACTCGGCATTCCTAACATTAACCTAAATGAAGCTCAGACAGGGTGGTCGTCAAGTTAATTGATTCAATGCATACCCTACAAAAATTTCCTCATACAAACCAAATTATCAGATCTGAAGATAGCGAGTAATAGCAACATTTAAATGTCCTTTGGTCCTTTGTGAAGATGTAGATTAGAAAAAAAACCAAAACCACAAAAAACCCCCCAGAAAGTTACTTTACATATTAAAAGTCATCTTGTACTTGGGGTTCTCAGTGCTGCTGTCTGGAAGTAGCAATTCTCTATGAAGTTGCTTGCTGTAAACCTGAGGATGAGAGGGTGTATTGGGCTTGTGTGGAGAAGGTGGGAGGTAGAGGTGTTGCTTCTCTGAGAAGCTGCTACAACTTACCCTGTGTTCAGTAGACCAAATTTCCCCCGGGGGAAAACTGGTCAGGAGCAACTGTAGCCAGAGAGAGAAGTGAGAATATGTGAGGAGCAGACATCAAGGTCAGTGAAGAAGAAAGGGAAGGAGATGGTCCCAGGCAGAGGAGCAGGGGTTCACCTGCATCTTGTGGTGAAGAGCATGAGGAGTCCTCTCCATGAGGAGGAAGGAGTGGCAGAGATAAGGTGTGCTGAACTGACCACAGTTCCCATTCCCCTTGTGTGCCACTGGGGGTGGAGGAGGTGGAGAAAGTTTAAAGCTAAGCCTAAGAAAGTGTTTTATGATTTGATTTTATTTCTCATTATCCTATTCTGGTTTGATTGGTAATAAATTAATTTCCCCGACTGAAGTTTCATCCATGAGAGTATCTGATGAGTGATCTCTCCCTGTCCTTATCTTGACCCACAAGCCTTTCACTGTATTTTCTCTCTGCATCTAGCTGAGGAGGGGAGTGATAGAGCAGCTTTGGTGGCATCTGCCATCCTGCCACAGTGGGTAAGTCAAGCCCTTCTGATCATGCCTTGAATCATTGTAGGGTATTCCTGTACTCATCAAAGTTGGGGGTAAAGGCAAAGCACAGCATGTCCAGCATCGTTATCCCTAACATTCAGTTTAGGAAAGAGCAACAGGGGACATGAGGAGAGGTTAGCTGGGACAAGAAATTAATTATGTTTATAACTGTGAAGAAACTGTAGAAAATCCTGTATCTCTTCCTTACTGAGAAAAGGAGGCAAAGTAATGGTGGTGCAAGTCCCCTCATTGCAAGGTTTTTTATATTGCATGTCTGGTTCATTTCATTTTGAAGTTATCAAAGGGATGAAGCTACAACTGGTAGGGAAGACTTCCCTCAGGGCTTGATAAATCCATCCTCAAGCTAACTCCTGCAGCTTGGTGGAAAACATATTGCCATTCCTGAGACTTTCAGACTCACTCTCAGGTTCTTGTGGTTTTTCAGTCCACAGCACTCTGCCTCTTGGGAAACAAGCGGATCCAGTTAATGTGACTTGTATTTGTCAGCCGAGCAGTCTTCATATTTCACACTAATCAAGTTTTATGGGTTAAAAATCCAGATACTTTGAATTCAAGCAAAGCAGAAGTTTACAGCCTTGATTGCCAAATTTGGAAAAATCTGTGACACAGAGAGGTAAAATAATCAGGGTAGCTTTAACATTTTTTCCAGAGGTGAAATAGTTTCCTTTGTTTCCTTAGGATTGTTGAGGCAAATCTTGGCCTTAGACCCAGTGGAGCAATACTGCTGGCAGACACCCCTTTGTGGGATGCTAGACCTCACAGTGGGAACCTGAAGCCTCTTGTGTAGGGGAGGTCCCACACTGTTCTGAGCAGCAGGAATAGTAAGCATTTTCCATCAATTTGCAAAGGATGAGGGTTCCCTTGCCTTTCACCTTTTGGCACTTGTAACCTGTCTTGTGTTGCTTATCAGAGGACATTTCCCTTTTGCTGACTTCTCTCAGGTAATTACTGTGCCTCTTTTGTCCATTTCTCTGGTTTCAGTGGCTTCCCTCTTCTCAGCTTTTCAAGACTGCTATCAGTCTTCTAAAATCAATAAGAGGATCGATTGTACAACTGTTCTCTTAATTTTACAGTCTGTACCACGTCCATAGCTTTCCATAGAAAATCGTGCAGTGTATGAACAACCCAGGCATCAAACTTGTCATTAATTGTGCATTTAAACTCCATAATATTTGTTAGTTGCATACCTGTATCCATTTATATCACACACTGATTTTTCTAATGTAAGGGGCCAGTTTCTGGTGCCATTACTCACCTTTGTCTCTTAATAGTAAGAGCTAACACAGTAGATCTGTTCAGAGTACTGAGGAATTAGTTTAAAAAGAAATAGTCTATATAGATGTGATAAAATCATCGACTTTCAGTTTTCATAATTTATAATACCTAGCAAAAACTCCTTTTGAATGCCTGGAGTGTAGCAGTTTCAAGTACAGCTCATGGAGTCAGGCAACAACTCACCTGCAGTCTGAGGATCAAAATACCCAGATTAAAATTCTTCAAGCTGACCCTTTCATACAGAGAGACTCCTTTAGCAATTAATTGATGTTATACATTTTGTCTCTGTTCATATTTGAAATACATTCTATAGTGGGGGAGAGATTATGACACATATGTGCTTTATTTTTCTGTTTGATAGAGGTTTATTAAACTCATTCCTGATGTTCTGGAAGCATTGAGATATTTTGCTGTTTTGGGGCTGTTGCTAAATGCCAGGTAGCTTGGAAAGGCAGAAATTAAGAAAGGAGTTTGTCTAAATGCCAGAGAAAATAATACATGCTAATGCATCCAGTGAAATTGTGGGTCCTTACCTGTGTGCATTTGAGGATAATCACTCTTTTTTTTCTTAAAAAATGCAAAACTCAGTTAAAAGTTCTGCTTGTTGGAGATTCAAAAGTAATAGTACATGGAGTTTAATTTACATTTTACAGTTGCTCATGGAGTTAATTTTAAAAATATAACTGAGTAAACAAAACTTCATTTGAAAAACAAAAAGACAAATTAGTCTATTTTCTGATAATGAATGTCAGCAAAGCATAGCCTGATTCCTTGTGATAGGGATAAATATATTTGCACTAATGTGCTTAAAAGGCAACTATTAGTTTTTAATGAATCTAAGAGATTTACTTTTTTAGCAGAGCTACTAAAATAATAATCATACATAAAGGAGTATTTCACACAAGCTCAGGAAATTATATTCAGAGATTTAGCTAGGGAATTTGGTTCTGGTTTGAAAGATAACGTTCATTTCTACATGCAAAAAATTGTTTCGTTCATTAGCATACTTTTATTCTGCAGACACTGAAAAGCTGTAATGCCCCCCAAATTACTTAGATGTAACTTAGTTTTATGAGTTATCAAGCACTAAAGATATAAATAGCCTTATTATTCTTTGGTAGCTGTTGCAGTACTGTTCCAGAACACCACTATTGCACAATAGGAGGCATTTTAAATGGTGTTTTGTTCCTCACATTAGTGTACCAGATAAGCTTGATTCTGAGATAATATACTGATTGAAAGCGGACCTATGGTTTTAAGGCACCTGGTGAAGTGCAGACTCTCACATTAAAGCATTAAAATGTGTCTAATGGGCAGACACTATGTTTTTTGAAATGAGATGTCTGTTTCATAATCTAATGCAGCACCAGTGGAAGACTGGTGACATCATTTTATTGACTAAGAAAAGTGGTCAGACGAAAATGTTCTACCTTCATGTTGGATACAAATTTCACTTGCTCATATCTATGAATAGATGTTTATGTGTACATACATAAAATATAGTGCCACTGGTGATGGAAAACAATGGAGTTGAAATTATGAAAACCTGGTTGAGGAAGCAGACATTTAAGCTGTTTCCTGTAGAAACTCAGCTGGATGCCACGAGCAGGTATCAACAGTAGCAGTCATATGGCTACACATGCATTGCACTTTGGGAATTTCTCATAATTGAAATCAGTCTCTTTCTGTTCTCCAGAGAAACTCATGACAAGCTATAAGCTATAGCATAATATCAGACAGCAGGGATAAATGTCAAGGCATCCTCTTCAGCATGGATTATTGCTGTCACCACAAAGAGCTCTTTGTTCTCTGCAAAGCACTGATCTCTCTGGTGACCAGTGACAGGACCTGAGGGAATGGCCTGAAGTTGTGCCAGGGGAGGTTTAGGTCAGATATTAGGAAAAAGCTCTTTGTCCAGGGGGTGGCGGGGCATTGGAACAGGCTCCCCAGGGGAGTGGTAACAGCACCAAGCCTGACAGAGTTCAAGACACATTTGGACAATGCTCTCAGGCACATGGTGTGACTCTTGGCGTGTCCTATGCAGGCCCAGGAGCTGGACTTTGATGATCCTTGTGGGTCTCTTCCAATTCAGAATATTCTGTGAAATTCATAAACTTGGCTGAATTAGTCACTAAGAAACGCCACTCTAAACTTCAGTTTAGCTCTTCTTGTCTGTTGTTTAAATGTTATATTAATCAGGGTGAGTGTATCAGATAAGAAGTAGAAACTAGAGAAATGGTGTTAAAAATAATTGCCATGCTCTGGAAAGCTGATTTAAGAGAACTCAGTGGCAACTTTGTAATTGGGAAATTTATGCTGAGAGTGATATTTTTTTGTCTTTACTTAATATGATAGAAAAAACAAAATCAATCTGGTTCTAGAAAAATATGCTCTAAAGAACTGCTAGCTGTTAATACTCAAACTGTGGGTATTATATTATAACTAAGCGATAATACTCTTCTGCCAGACTGATAAGCACCTGTACAGAAGATACAGATTGCCAGCTAAATTAGTCTGGTAATCCTGATAAATTCATAGTGAGGTCTATAACATCTGCTAGGGGCAAAAATGTATTCTGTAAGACTTGCCTACCATCTATATTTTCAGTCTATGCATGTCAATCAAATTATTTCAAGAACGGCTTTATCTTCTCAGATATAGAAAATGGCCTTGAAAAATTCCTTCAAATCCATGTCCCTATATCTAACTTTCTTCAGGGTAAAAGATGATTCTTCCTAGGTTGTGGCTTTGAAGCTGTCTGGGGCTTTCACGGTGGCCCCAGATTGGAAGTGAAATTTTAAAAGCTTTTGATCTAATCCTTTTCTTTCTTACTTTTATTTTTATTTTTACTCTTTCCCTCTATAGAAAGTAATGGTGGTTGTATATAAGCAACAACAGAAAAGTTGTCAGAAGTGACTGTGTCTTGTAGTGCAGCAGCCACTTTGGATTATGTTGTTTAATCATTATCACATGGCTAAAATGCAGTCCTAAGGCTGCTCTAAAATGGTTTGCATAGTCTGGCTCAGTGATGTCATGTGAGAATACAAAGGTGATTTTTTAAATTCAAGATGAGTTACAGATGGGTTATACATACACACAAAACTGTATTTGTGTTGAATTCTTGCACAGCTTTATGAATAGAAATAAGAGCATTACATTTAAAGTTAATGAACTCTCAATATGCGGTCAGGTGGGCAGAATACAAGTGATTATATACTTACATGAGAAATTCCAGCACAGGGAAAAATTACTTCTTTCGGTGGACACATATTTTATCCTCAGTACCTTGTTCTGTTTGAAGAACATACACTAGATCTTGTTTAAGTATGTATGAGGTAGTTGATGTGTATGAGGCATCAAATGAATCTCTGAGACCTGACTGTTGATAAGGTATGGAAACCAAGGCCTTGGCAACTCTCTACTCACAAACTTCTTTGCAATCAATACTGCATTAATCATTTAGTTTCTGCTAATTTAAAATAGATATTCTTTCAGGGACTGCATCCAGCACAGTGAAGTGTGATGTTAGCATCAGCATTATTGTTGAATTGAGAATGGGAAGTAAAACCAGGAAATTTTAATTTGGCCTCCTAGAGCAAGTGTGGCATTTGTCTACCTGAGTAGGTAGACAAAATAATTTATGCATGGGAAACTGAACATTTTTTGTGAAACACTTTCCCTGGGAGACGCCTTTCCTCAGACAGAAGACTAAAGGCCAGAAAAAAGAGATCATTCCAATAGCAGCACATGAGCATCACAGTCCTGACTGAATCCTGCCAAATAGGTTGTGACAGAAAGCAAGAATAGTAGAGAGGCTGTTTCAATTTTTTTTTGTACAGTATTTCACTTGCTTGTCCCAGGTTGTTTTTTTTTGTGAGGGTCTGGAGTTTTTGGGCTTTTTTATATGAGCACAAAACAAAAATTCACATAAATGAAGTAGTCAAAGAAACAATTGTGAGCCTGAAAGAGGGGGAAATAAATGAGAGAGCACTTTTCTAGTATGATTCATGTTAACAGACCATAATTTGGGATCTGAAGTCCATTGCTTTGCAATGTATTGTAAGAGAAATTATTTTATCATAGAAGTGGAGGACAGCATCTTGGATGACAAATGTGTTCTTGTGTGTGACCTTCTCCCACATCCTTTTCTTCAAAGTTTAAAAGGCAAGAAGCTGTCAGTAGAGGTAGTAATTATTATAGATCTGGTCCCTGGAGGTGTTCTCATCTGTGCTTGTATTTAATAAATCGTCTTTTCTGCCTTTTCCAAAACAATATTTGAAAGTTATTTGGGCTTGCCATTTTTTTTTTCCTTTTCTTTTTTTTTCTCTCTATGTCTTATCCTATTGCAAGGCACATCTCTGGGTTGCTGTGTTGGCTCCCTATGTTCTGAACAAGAGCAGAAGTCTGTGATGAATGTTAATCCCTCTCTGTGGTCATGACTTAACAGACATGCCATGTAATTGTTGATTTCACTGTTTACTTTCAAGTCCTCTGTTTGGATCCTTGTAACAGCTTATAACCGTAAATTTTTCCATATCTTTTGATCAAGTGACTTGCTGGTACTAACAGCAATTTTTGAAGCTACTCAATGCATGTACTACTTTATCAGTCTCCAGTTAATAAAATTTGTGGTTTTAGAGAATGAGGATAAAAGCCGTCTATGTGAGCCTTCCTGGCCACTTTGAGCAATTACTTCTGGGAACTTCTTGATTATAGATTATGCTCCCTTCTTTGTGTTTTGTTACATACCTTAAGTTACTTTTTGTATACTGTGCTCTTGGAGAGCACTTGTTAAGCAGAGGCAGAGGTCACACAATGGCATGGCTTCAGCCATGAAGGTTTAAAAGGGCAGCAAGCCCAATGGTTTCTCTCCTCACTCCTTGAGAACACTATAAAAATGTGTACCAAGTTGATGCTTTTTGGAGACCTTATAGATCCAGTCGCAGGGAAGGTGAATAATCACCATATCTGGTTCCCCTCTTGACAGCGGATAGCAAAACTGTTTGTCCACAGAGATAATTAGAGGGGGTAGGCAAAAAAAAGTCCGCTAGCAGTTGGGTTAACCTGTACATTTGAGCAAGCTTAATGAAGGGCTTCTTTGTGTAAGTTTGGCCTGAAGGATGATTTTCATGCATTGGTCCAGCTCTTAATTCAAAAGATTTTGTCAGAAGCTTGTTTTTATATCCTCATTGGAGTTGACGTAGTCCCTTTTGTCAACATATCAGGAATTGTAGTACCTGACATGAGATGACCCAACAAAGGCAGCAGATGTCCTTCAGAGGGTTTTGTTTCTGATCCAGACTTAAAAAGCCTATTTTGCTGAAGTTGTTTAAACCACAATCACATACAGAGAGTCTGATCTTTCATGACTGAGAATCTGTAACTCAGTACCATGACTGTCTTCCAAATGCATTAGTTATTCAACAGAGCTGTGTTACTTAGCTGTGACAGGCTACTTTGTGGGTGCCATAAGTTCCCTCTCTGCACAGAGTACAAGTAAGGACAAAGGTAGACTTTGCCAAAGAATTCTGTGGTTATTTCCATGGCAAGTGTCTAGGTGCAAACAATGTGCCTCAACTGATATAAGCTACCTGGGCATTTCTGGGGAATGTTGACAAAAATTAAGTGGTCAAGTTCTTCAAGAAAGTGTAGCTGGAGTCTTTCACATCTTCATATGCACATACACTTAAAATTACATACGCTTGCTTACTGTTAGAAGCACTTTTAGACAGCTGCCCAAAAGCACGCCTGTGGTGTATTTCTTTCCAGCTTATTCTGATAGCAAACTCTGAAATTATTCTTTGTCAAATAATAACTATTGCATATCTTCTGTAAGAGGACCTAACTCAAACAGACAAACTGAAAACATAATCCAGGACTTATTATAAGTACAAAACTTTAAAAAATTTAAAGGGCAAGTTTATTTTTATTTATTTTATTTTGTTTTGCATGACTTTTTTTGCTTTTAATGCTGTGGAAACTGAAGACTTTTCCTTTAAATTGTTTGAAACCTGTGGAAATGGGGATTTTCTTTTAAATCATCAAACACTTGATGAAATAACACAATCCCCCAAAGCATAAAGAATACTCGAATGTCAATATTTGCAATGAGATCTGTTTATTAGACATACTGATATGTTTGCTCATCTGTATGCTCCACTTCTAAGGAAGCTTCCAAAACTGTCTGGCATATACTTTAGCCATTGGAAATGTAATAGAATCCAAAATCGTGCAAAACGTGCCCTTTTTTGGCCAAAACCATGTCCCTTCTTGGCCATGCTTGTGCCAGAGCAGATGTGGTGTGCAGCTGAATGCTATTTACTCCGTGGGAACATCCAGCTGAAAACATTACCCATAGTGTGAATGCAGTAAACCTTCATTTCTATTGCTCAGCTATTGCTTAGCTTATTGCTATTTCTATTGCTTAGAGATCCACCCTACCAGTGAATCTGACTGGGGGATTTGCTGGCATGTTGATGGGGGAGTTTTATTATCTTTAGAAAAATAGCAAAATATTAGCAGGGTGCTATTACTTGCAGCAATACAGTTTAAAGCGAGGCCTTGATAAGGGAGGGGTGGTACTAAAAAAGACTTCTCATGGCAATGTTTTTGGGTAGGCACACTGGATGTTTACAGGAGATTTGGCCACAGACACTGTATGCTGGAAACAGTGCTTTACCCACTGCTAACATGAAGCAAGATGTTTCTTTTTTAAATTTTTTTTTAAACTGGTTTCCTAAACTTTAGGAATTAGGATGTGAACATCTCTCTGCCTTAGTTGGATGTATGTATTTTTTAAATTAGATTATGAACTTCTATGCAATACTTGCTTGCAGTCCTCCACTCCTAATTAGAATTGGACTTTCATGGATTCCAAGAGCTTTGTTCGAGTGCAGGTGGAAGGGAATCTTGGCTTGACTGACTTTCACATCTACAGATGTGTTCTGTGAAGTAAACATGAGAGGGGAAAAAATACACTTTGATAGTGTCTGAAAATGCAGTTAACACTGCCATAGGTGTAAGTGTGAGAGAAAAGGGAGAATGACTGGGGGTGGAAGATTGAGAAAAAGAGAGAGATATCAGGAGATGAGTTAAAAAGAGAGCTCCTGAAAACACTTTCAAATTCCTTACAAAATAAACAAAACAAAAAAAACCCACAAGAATAAAACATTTACTGAATGAGTCAAATTGCAAAGTACATGAGTCATAATGCAGAAAGAAAAACTTCCATATGCAGATGGCAGGCAACATAACCATATTTTTGCTGTGAAAAATTTTAACTAAGGTAGTACTGCTATGTTCCAGGATGTGGACTAAAGTACTATGTCCAGAGGAAAGAAAAAAAAAGTATAATGATGTGTTTCCCTGTCTTATATTTGATATAAACCAAAATATTTATGCTCTCAAAACTATGTTAATTTATTTTTTCCTTAAAAGCTGTGTGAGAATACTGCCTAGCATAGTCAAAGGTTTATGGGAAATAAATAGAATGCATTGTACTGAAAACGGATTCCTGAGAAAGATCAATAAATGCTATATGCAGCAGAATGAAATTATAAAAATGTAAATATTTTAAACGAAACAGAATTTAGCAATTTCCAAGATAAGCTATTCCCTCAAAGTACACTGAAGACATTTTCTAGTTTACATAATGTAATTAAATTCAAGCCTGAAGAATTCAAATTTCTCCCAAAGACATTATTGGCAAGGTGATTTAATGTGGTGATAAGGATGGAAGTGTAGCATGTCTGAAGGCCACAGGAGTTTTATACAGTTGTATTTGAAAGCTGACAACAATTGTTTACAAGATTTTTTTTTTAAACTACTCAATAGTGTCATAATGAGCAGACCTTTACCTTTATTAGCAGCACAGCTTTGCTCCTGACACAATTTGGGTCAAATTCACCCCAATGTAACTTTGCTAGTCTTACAAAATCTATATGAAGAGAAAATGACCCATTTTTGTCTTGTGAACACAGTGTAAGGAAAATGTGAGTCAATGCTTTCTTACAAATAATGAAACCATTTTGTGTATATTCTTTCAGCATTAAGACAGATTAGTACAGGTTTTATATACACTTCCTCACAGTTGGTTTTTTTGTTCATGTGATGGGAGACATTGTGAGCCGAATGCTGCCATAGAGCCAAGAACTCCAGGGATTCAGCCTTTTTTCTATCACTAACTAATCCCTCTTGTCATGTTTTAAATCCACATTTCATCTGCAAAACAGGGATATTCTATTTCCTATCTTACAAAATCAGCTAGTAGAAACTCCAGGAGCTCTTGCAAAAATATTAATATTGTATCATAAATGCTAATGTCCTTTGATCTTTTTATATTATGAGTGCCTCAAGTCTGGTAAATTAGGACTTCATCAGTCAGGTTACAGAAAGATTAATTCTGTGAAGCATGTCCTGGCACTGGTGGGGGGAACATCTCAAAAGGTGACAATATTTTACTGGTCATGAGTGAGGGTCATTTACCTTGCTCAGCTGGCAGGGTCTCTAGCTAGGATTAAAAAGGGAGAGAGCTATTTGTATTGTGATGCTTCTCACTGGAGGAGCTTTACAGTCAAACTGTCCCTTTTTAAAGGATTTATTTGTTCTATAAGAATGTCATGGTGTGACCCTGGAATGACAGGGAAATGCTATTTATAGTATTTAGCCAGTCATCAGAAATGACTAATTATCCCTCCCAGAATGTACATGCTCTGATGACTCATGTAATATGCTCTTATTATCTCATAAATTGGCTTTTCTGATGTGCTCAAAAATATGTACATATGTGTAGTAGTAGTACTTAACATCTGCCTTTCTTAAAGTTCTGTAAATTACATACTTTGGCATTTCTAGGTAAAAAACTATTGTAACTCCTGTGATGCCCCCATCCAAGTAATAGGTGTTTCTTGTTCAGTCAGTCTTGCGCCTGTCATTTTAGAAAATCTCCTGGTAGGTTTGAATACATGTTAGTCAAAGAAGGAAGATCAAAGGCTAATCCATTCATAGCCTCTCAGATCTGACCTTCCCTTAGAAAATATTCAGTGAAAAGTTTAAAGTGACTCTTTACAAAAGGGCAAAAGACTATAGCTGAAAAATTATGAAATATGAAGTATGAGCAAGAGCAAAACCAAATCACCAGTTCATCCATTTCTCAACTGGAAAATCAGATTAAGTACTCACGTAACATGTAAAGGAAAATCTATTTCTTTGAGTTTGCTGTTTGACTGTTGATATGTATTATTTTTTGTAACTTTATTCTAAAGAAGCCTTGAGGTATTAATGATAAAATACCTTGAAGCCTCAAAACTGTGCTTTTTTTGTGATTATTATTACTTCAAACTTATCTGAATCTCTAATTTTCTGGATTTTATATTAAAATCTATCTAATTCCAGTGAAAAGTCAATAATTAATAATTCTTTTTAAAATATCAATATATTGTGATTCCCTTTACTGAGGCACCTAAGAGTAACACACACTCCCATTTTATTGCTTATAACAAAAATTTCAATTAGCAGGAAGCTATCCATCAATTTTGTGATACATTTTCTCAGTTAAGAATACTATTTTAATAGTGAGTTTGCATTTTTATGTCTGGAAAAAAAAATCAAAAAAACCAGTAACCTAATAAATAGCTTACATGGACATTGGGGACAGTTTTAATTGTCTTGATTCAGACCAAGGCGTTTTCCTTTGTTCTTGCCTATCTTTGGTGACACACCAACATAAATGCCTAACTGGCAGATTGTCTTTTATTGTTTACTCTGGTGGAGTCTTAATTTAAAACATTCATAGCATCAGACAGAGGTTGATAAAATCACAAGCTTATTAAAGTACTCAGCAGGCGTCCAGGAGACAGTAGTCCCAATTCCTGTAGCGAATGGGTGATGATAAGAGGTAAAGCACATACTGGGGAACTGTGGATAGTAATCCTTGCATAAGGGGGACGAGACTTGCATAGACTGCAGAATTTCTGGCTAGCTCTATCTGGAGCTAATCTTCCCATCTCTCAGGTGGTTTCACTGAACCTTTATCCAGGGGATGACCATCTCAGAGGACCTTGACTAAAACCTCGGTTCACTTTTATTCTTACTCTATGCATTGTTTGGGATATTCAATGAAAATAGGTTCCTAACCTGGCCAGAACGGTTATGAGGCCCTGAAGACAGAGCAATAGCCAGTCATGACATTTTTTATGCTGAGCAGCAATAAGCGTGAGCCCACTGTGACTTTACTGAGAGCAATTCCTAACACTTACCATACTGTAACGAGCTAAAATGTTCAGCATTATAATTTAACTTCATCCTTCTAATCAGATGTCTCTGGCATACTGAATAGGAAGTAAAAAGTAACACAATAGAGTGCAAATTTTATCACTCCTAATTCTACCCTTTGATTGGCTTCATATCCAATGATGAAAAATAAATCGCCTTGTTGAGGAGGAATGAGTGAGGAAAAAAGAGGAAACTGGAATCCTAGTGCAGTTTTGACCTGTGTAGCAAGTTAATTATACACTTGAGAAAGCAACATTGTCATGTTACACTGCATGCATTTGTGTGTGCACAAGGCTGAATATAAATATGTGTGTATATTAGCATGCATATATGCTTTATGCAACAGTGCACTACCTCGTGCTCGGTGCTTCCTGAATTTGTTCTTAAAGTCATTGGTTTTAAAGGATGTAAATGTAGATGGAGCATGGCCCAGTGGATTTTAATGTATAGACAGTTACCCTTGGTAAAAATAATTACTTAATTAAATGCTCTGGTGGACAGTGATTAAGGAAGGAAGTGGTAGATAAGAAATGAAAAGTGTATCAGTACAAAAAGTATCAGAAACCTAGAGAACGTGATAAAATATCTTTAGTAGGATAAAATAGGCACTGCAGACTTCTGCATTAAATGGCTTTACTGAGGCCTTCTGTTTCTTACACTATTTGCCATGAAAGCTTTTCTGTCAGTGATGCAGTTTTCCATTGCGCAAAACTAAACTGCCAAGCAATGCCACTCTCAGATGAACTAGAAGTCACTTTTACATTGCAGTCCACTCTGTCTGAGCAGTCAGAACATAAATGTTCACAAAATGACAATCACCTTCTTATCTACAAACAAGATAGAGGATCTGCAGGATAAGTGAGCGTAGAAGTCCAGTCCACCATCCTGCATGTTCTGCTGTGCAATCTGCAGACCTTTCCTCAGGGTTGGGCAGAGATAAGGACCCCTACAGCCAGCTCTTCCTCCTTAATACTTCCAGGCTCTTACAGTATTGGCATAACACGGTCCTGCTGCCCAAGATGGATCCAGAGACAGTCTGTACACTTGGAACAGTTGTCTCATACCTACAGCGATTAAAGAGAGATGGCTGGGGCTTTCAAACCTAGCTGAAATTCTTTAAGCTGCAATGCTCTGTAGAAATATGAAGTGAAGCTATGAGATATATCTTCATCTGTTGTATTTTGTTCATCTTTATAGTGCAGAGAAGAAAAAAATTCTTTGGGGACTTAGACCAGAATTTTCTGTCTCTATATATGCATATTTAGACACCTGGAGTAGCTAGGCTTATTATAAGTGCTACTGAACAGCAAACTAAAAATCACTGAATTATCTAAAAATAGCCACAACACTCTATTTAGGCTGATGAATTTCAAAATTATTAATTTTCTACATATACTGGCATAAATAAATTGGGAAGTATTTGTATTGAGATAGACCCTGAAAAGTGCATGTTGGAGAGGGTGTATGACTTTGGGATACAGGGTTTTTGTTCAGCTGTGGGAAACAGAATTACTTATAGACTGTTATTATGGCAGGGTGTTTTCAAATCTCATAATTTATTTCAGAGGTATGGCAGATCAAAAGAATTCTGTACAGAAAAGAGATGTAACAAGAAAGGAACAGATACAGACAAGAGTATTTTGCTGTATGTGACATTCTAAATTAGAGTGACAGAAATCTCTGTCAATAAGATCAAAAGGTGGGTACAGAGATGAAAACATTCCTTTTACTCTTAATTATTATAAACCAGGTAGGATTGTATTTGAACACTGTTGGCAGAATGTTAAGAAGCAGTTACACCCTCCCATTTCCCCGGGAGAAGATATTGGAGCACCTGAAATTAGAAGAAATAAATAGTTTCTGGATGATTTTAACATTCTTCCTCTGTCCACTGTTGAGACTAAATGCCTATATCACCTAACAGTACCTTTGTGAAATGCTCCCATTTTTTTCTTAAAGGTAAGCATGAATAGTTTAAGTTAAAATATTTTAAGTTAAAATACGGGGGTTTTAGCAGACCATTGTTATTCTAGGATGAGAGCTTGGTCATTAAAGAGTTGTACTTTTTTCTGTGCCTGACATTCTTGAGACACATTTTTGATCTTTAATTTTTTTGCACAGAGTGAAATATTGAGGCACTCCAGGGTCATTTAAGAGCCCAGGAAATTTCCCCACTCACTGAGGAAGCTAATTTATAGTTAATTCCTTAGGAGATAATTCAATTCTTCTTGAATAAATTATATGCTTGTTTCACTTGCAGGTGTTTCTCATGTTCTGTTCTAAAGTGCTGCTTAATGTTGCTGAGCACAGTTAGTAGTTGCTGTGATGATCCCAGATGGAGCTAAATTTCAGTGGGTATGGGTGATTTGCAAGGTCCCAGATTGTTTAAGGGATTTGGAAGCCTTGGCTGGTATTCAGCTGGCAGAGTGTGTATGAGTAGGTGTGTGTGTGTGTCTGTAGGTACCTAGGAGTGAGCTAAGTGTCTAAGCTCCCCTTTGGATTGGTGAAACTCCAGCCATTATAGATAATGGATCTTGGAGAGCTGCTTGGCCACCCAAAGCTATTGTCTCTTTCCAGGTGTAATAAGTAACTCTTCTGAATTTGTCGTCAACATCAGTTTGATCTGCTTTGAGTCTGGTGGGAGATTGGGCATCCAGATTGCAGGTGGTCACATAAAACATGAAGTGTCAGTCTCTGAGTCAAATCCCACCTACAGCGAGATATTGCTGATATTTTCACTTTATGACAATTTGTTTCTTGCGCTCTGCTATGGAATGTGCATGTGTGGAATTACAAAACGCTTACACCTGGACAGGCCAATCAAATTCAGTGCTGGTGTGAATAAATCCAATACAGATTTTTAATAACAATCTCATAAAAAGTTGAATACTGTGCTATAGCTTGCATCCTTTTATAGCCTCAAATTAGTGTCTTGCCTGCTGCCATTGTGTCTTCTCCCCTTTTTGCATGGCGCTTTCTGAGAGACTGCATTTTACTCACCTGTGACTTGCATTTCCTTTGATAGTTCTAGCTAAAACAGCTTTTTCTTGAATATGGAAGAGGATTTCAAATGCAGCAATAGCGTTTGCCGTGAGATTAGTTCAACTGTTCCTATGCCACTGGAGATGAAATTTCTTCCTCTCAGATTACAATTTATCATGGAATGAGTTGCCTCAGGAGGGAGGCATCTGTAGCACTGGCTACTTCAGTTGAGGTGCTATCTCTTAAGGTAGCCAAAGCAGGACATGCCTTAAGCTCCTGCCTCTTCTTAGTTGCAAATGTGGTGCCGGAACCTTGCAATCTCTTTGGGTGCTTCTGCAAAGGATCTCAGCGTCCCAAAGCAGGAGAGAAGTTGTAATATTGTGCAGCTGGTGGTGTTCGTGTCCCTTCCTGGCTGTCTACACTCCAGCCTGTAGGTCTGTCTACGCTCCAGCCTCACTGCCATTGATCAATCCAGTATAAAAAGCAAACTACTGTGCACCCATTCACACTGGGGGTGCACATGCTGGCATTTTCCTCTTGCAGTTAACTACTTAAACCACAGCTCAGTGCCTTCATAATCACTGGGAAACCTAAAATCATACTGCATTGCTACTTTTTTTTTCCATTTTCTTCTTTGAGCAGCTATATACAGCATCAAAAAATGAAGGAATGGGTTTTTTTGTGCTTGTGTCTTGAAATACTTCCATTTAGGTACTTAAGGGTATGGAAAGAGCTTTTTTTTAATATATTCTATAGCAGCAAACAATACAAAAAAAATTGGTTACAGACTTTGTGTTTCAAGATATTTTATTTCTTATAGGAAAATTAGAAGCAGAAATGGTTGAGAAGAAAAGAGCTAAAAAAGCCTTGGGAGGAAAATTGATGCTGCCTTAGATAACTAGCGGTCACTAGATGACTAAAAAAGTTATTTTGTGTTCAGAAAATGTCAAACTTTAACTAAGACTTTTTTCTGGTTCAGCCACAGAATTAGCAGAGCAACTAGAAATTAAAACACAACTTGGAACAAAAAAAAAAAAAAAAGAGGACTCCAATACTAGTAAATGTAAATTAGAAGTAGAAAGTATGGAAAATTTATAGGGAAAGCCAGAAACAGGAAATGAAAAATCTGTGGTTGGCAAGGCAAAGGACAATAAAAAGGTTTTGGTGTATTAATAGCAAAAGTCCTAATCATATAAGCCACTAGATGGAGATAGTAAGATTGTTACGAGTGATTTGAAAGCACCATAAGTGGTAAAAAAATACTTTTATCCCATATTTTGAAAAATGCTTGATGCAGTCTCCATGTAATGAGTGTGGTAAGGCACTTTCCAAAAGGCCTGGAGGAAGGAACGGAAGATGTAAAGCAGCAGCTGCTTGGACTAAAGACTATTTAAAATCAATAGTGCTGGACAATTTTCACACAAGAGTCCTAAATGATCTGTTGAGGATATCTCCAGTTCTTTGATGCACCTTGTTGAAGGAAAAAAAAGCCACCCAACAACTCAAAACCAAACAAGCAACCAAATACCCCACCCAACAACCTCCCACCCCTCAAATTAAAAAAAAAACCAAACAAAACCCACAAAACCAACAAAAAAATACCCCGAACAAAATCCAAACAAACATTACTACCCTAAAACCTAGGCTGATACCTGTACAGTAATTGCTTTGTTACCATTTTAAACAAAATAAGGTAATCTCTAATTAATAATGTAATAAATTGTTATTTTAGTTTAATCAAACACAGTTAAAGCAGACAGAATAAGTAGATGATTTTACTGTATACTATCTAGTTTTTTACTTGAGACTTATAAGTTGATTGATAAAAATGATTATAGAAATAATAGAAGTGCATAGTTTTGGCCAATTGATGGTGTAATCAGAAATTCAAAATGCATCCATTTGTAAATGAACAGATGCATCCTGTAAATCAGAGTGCAAAAATAAAAAAAAAATTCTGAGTGTGAAATTTGTACAATTTTTTTTAGTACAACATCTGTATTTATAAATTTGAAATTTTAATTTTTGAGACTACAGTGTCTGGATTTGGTGATGAGTCTACAAGGTACACTGCAAAATTTTAGAGTGTATTTGAAAGATGGACAGAAAAAGTGAAATGGATTAATCATTCACCTCACAAGAGGTAGTGATGAATTGTCTTCTTGTGATATGCTCAAATCCCCCATGTTAGAGAAATTGTACTGAAAGCAGTACAGAAATAAAAGGGGAAGAGGGAGAACAGAAGGATTATGCATGTTGGACATTGTGTTGTCATCAATTCCAGTTTTCCTTTTTGAGTGAAAAAAATTACATTTTGTGTGTGGGTGTGTTTGAAAATATATTTGATGTGCATTCAGACAAGCTTCTCAGTCTCATAGTTTGCTTTTAAGACCGAATTTCTATTTAAGATTGTTATCAATATTCATAATTAAAGAAGCTGCTGCACCAGCTATGTATTCATTCACATTTATTAACTTAAGTCTTGTCCCATGCTTAGGAGCAGAAGCAGGAGTGGGCATTTAGTAAAACAAGTACCAGCAACAGTGCCTAGAATGTAGGTTTGGTTTTATGTTGGCTATGTTCTGCTTCTTTGTTTTATAACTATCCATGTCTATGAGAAGGAAATTCCGAAGAATATGACCTTTCAATTGCTACATGTTATCTGTGTTCAAACTGCAAAATACCGGGAGTAGTAGCTTTAAGCTTAGAAAAAAGCATATTGTTCTATTTATATTTCTTAAGCTGTGTATGTAGAAAATCCCAGTTGCTTAAAAAGAGCAGCTCTCTAAGTACTGTTACAGAACAGAAAAAGTCTGCTTGGCAAAGCTTTGTAAAGGCTCTCAGAATCAAAAGTGAGCCTGTTTAGCTCCTGAAAGTGCTTTTATAGGAGGTTCTGGTTAGCCATTTCCAATAGAGAAAGAAGCAGTTGATCAGATAGCAGCTAAACTAATGAAAAGCATCATGGAAGTGACAGGAAGATTAATTAAGTTCCTCCAGTTGTATTCACGTGTTGTGGTACAGAGTTCCTTCGGGTACTGCTGCAGTTAAATGGTATTCATGGTGACAAATATTGCACATTTCCAGAAGTGACACTTCGGAGTCAAGGGTAAAAAACACATTTGGTAGTTTTAGCCCGTGAAGAATGTTCAAAACCATAGATGAGCCTCTGTGGTTGTTTAAAATACACAAATGTAACTTGCTCCTTCCCTCCTTATCCTTTAGTGTAACCTCAGGAGATTAGTAATGAATCACAAAATTTGCATTATTGTGTAGTATGTCTTAAACTGCTCCAGATGGCTTCAAAATAAAAACAAACCAAACTTCTAGCTGATGTAGTTAGTATGTTTGATTTGAGGCACAAAAATATGTGCACTTAGAAACATTTTCAATTACTTTTGGAGGCTTACAAAACTGTGGCTTGTTTGCTGTTCTTTCTTTCTGCACTGTGGTCACTAATAGGAATGAAATAACTTCAATGCATAAATTTCTGAATTATGTGGAAATTCTAGACCCACTTTACTCGCAAGAATCTTTTAGTTTCAGGATGCATTTGATGAGTTAATAGGCCAAGTATGATTTGGATTGTTTCTCCCATTTTATTTTCAGAAATGAATGTTCCACAATAAGTACTTGTTCTTAATAACTGTGTCTGTACAGTAGACAAAATTTATTTTACGAAAATATGGAAACCTCTGATATGTATGAGATCTTTTAGCCTACTACACGTGATGCATAGACTTAAAATGTTGTGTCACTAGTGTATGTGTTGTCTGTTATTACACTTCTGCCAGCAAAGAGTTCCTCAATCTGCTTCTGCATTTGCAAGAGATGATCTGTGCTGAGCCTCACTAACTGACATTCATCAAAGCCAATTGGTAAGATATTGGGTATAAATCTAATGTTAGTTGCCTCCTGGGAGAGTTCAAGACTGGAAAACGGTTTTCCAGGAATCCTAGGGAATTAACTGGGTGCATTAATATTAAATATTAATTAGTCTCTGCAACAGACTTGCATGTGAGTGGCTTTAATACTTTCTGTGGAGGCATTGTGTAAATCAGTGAATAGATAAAAATCAGTAGAAAGCACAGAACAGAGGAGCTAGTTCATGAAGTGGCCCTCTGGCTCTAGACAAAGTCAGGTGTGGGGAATAACCTGTAGCTTTCCCAGGTCTTGAGAAATATGTAGGGTATGTGGGGTACTTCTGGGCCATGTGTGCTATCTGCTTTTTGTTTATTCCAAGGAGGTGATGTCTTGTGGGTTGTTCTGCACTTTGAAAATCTGCTTTTGTGGGAAAGCTTTTACCAAAGTGAGAAAGGGCAGAAGAACTCGAGGTGGAGATGCTATTATGAAAAAAAGAAACTGGTTGTTGGAAAAGGGGATTTCAGGGAGTAGACGTTGCTTCTATTATTAGAAATAATAAGGATGAGGGCTAGCTGGTTTAGGAGGAGGTATTTTTTTTCTTATGTTTATGCTATTGTTGAATCACAAGGGTTTGGGGATTTTGTTTTTCTAAGTGAACCATGCATGAAATATGATAGTTTTGCAGTTGACCAGTATCTGTGTAGCAAAGTTAAATGCTGGTTAGCTTGTGCCAGCTTGTTGATGATTGGGAGTTCGCACCATGGGCTGACATCATGGGCTAATTTGCTCATTCATTCTGCATGATCCTGCATGCCCAGGCTGGGTCTGCTCAAATCTCCGGGCACAAAGAAGTGTTTGCTGCTCCTGACTATACTTCCCTACAGCTGTTTTCAGCAGAATCCTCAATGCTTGCATTAAAACACCAGCCATTTGGGATTGCAATTACTAAACTAAACCTTGCTTTCACTGACAGTGACAGTATCCCACTCAGGGAATAAGATCTATTTTTTGTTCCTTGCTTGAAACCCCACTTCTTTTTGCAGCTTATTGGTGTTGTATATGTGTAAGTGAAAGCAGAGTTTGTCATGGAGTATGTGAATTCGGGCTTTGAAAGCTTTTCAGTGATTTTCCCTCCTACCTTGCATTTCTGTAGTTGAAATGAAAAGAAATTAAAGTTCTTGTTTTAGTTTCTTTGGTTACTTTAAATGTATGCTTACTCTCAGAACACAAATAAGATGCAGTAAGGAGGGAGGTTGTCCTTCTTGTTTCACACCCTACAGGGCAAAACAAAAGTGAAGGTAACATGCAGAACCAAGTAGTGGAGAATATGTCAGAACATGTGGTACTTTGGTCTTTACATTTCCTGTGGATCTGACCTGCCACCAAAGACACCACCGAAGTGGTACAGGTATTGTAACAAAACAGCCATTTCAAGAAGGGCTATTTAAAGGCAGCATGGTCCTTGCATGAGCACTAATAGCACATCTGCACAGACATGAGCCTTCTGCACCAATGGCATGAATCAGGAGGCATATTGGCTCAGTGGAACGTTGAGACCAGAGTTAGCCTACATCTTGCAGAGTTTGATTTCTGGCAGAATAACCCCAAGCCTTTTTTTCTGTGATAGGGTAAACGCAGCTTAACCAGGCAAATGCTGTGCCTGGGTGCAGACTGTCTTAAAGGACGTCACGCAGTGCCTCTGCAAAAGCACTTCAGAGCTGGAAAAGGAGCTGAAGGATTTCACAGAGAATTGATTCTCTGAGCTTTTACCCTCCGTGAAGGGAGAGGAGGGAATGCTTGTGCTGCAGAAGGCTCCTGATAGTAGCTTATACCTACTGCTCAGAGAACATTAGAGTGTTTCAGCTGAGACATTTTAAACCAGTCTTTGAGGATGGTATTTTCCCCTATAACGAGGTGTCCTTCCCTGTATTGTAGAAGCAAATGAGCATTGTAATGTTGAAATAAAGGAAAGGAATGTGCTGTGAATACCTTCTGTTACTTGCTGTCCGCACTGTGTAGTTGAGACATAGGCCATGATTTCTAGAAAGCTTCTTTTTTTTTCTCCAGGGATTTTTAGATAGCATTTCTTCACTGTGATTTAAAATTTGCTTAACTTACATCATTGGTCAGTTTGACCCACACAAGTTTTGATCTTCCTCCCATGTGAACTGTGGCCTCAAAGTGCACTCCTGCACTGTGTGCTTTTGAGTTATGAAGCAAAGCTAATTTTGGAGTTCATGTGTACCGTGGATCTCTCATTTCAGGACTTGCCTCTGGCTAGGGACAGTTGAAATAAGAAAGGACACTGAGAAAGGCTAGGTATCAGAAATGAATAGCTCTGGGACTGCCGGTGAGGGACAGGACTGAAATTGGTGCCCCAGTTCCCCGTCAGTGTTTAATCTCAGTAACATTCATACAGGTAGCACAAAACCTCGTGAGGGCAATGCTGCAGAGTGCTCTTCCTGAGAGATGCATAGCAGCACTGTACACCAGGGCTCTTACCTCTGCTGCCGCAACTGGAGTGTTCCTTGGCTGCTGTGCCGCTGCGATAATTTTGCCCAAACTGATTGGACCTCATGAAATAGTACTTATTGTGTGGTGGTTTTACAAATAAGTGGAGCTTTAAATGAATTATACCTGTCATCCTCTTTCCTGTAGAATGAAAGCATTCATCCCATTAGATCCTATTATAATGAAATAAACGTTTCAGCATACTGTCCATTATTTTATATATTTATTTAGTATAAGTGTATTATCACTGATACATGCCAGACTGACAGCAGGAAACCAATGTCCTCTATTGATTCAGAGAAGAGACATATGTGCATAAATACAGACCGCATTGTCTTCACCACACTGCCACACTGGTGTGTTGTTGGATCCATCCCAAGGCACTGCATGTACATGGTGTATGTATGTTGATGTTTCTTTGGTCTTTCTTCCTCTAAGAAGCTGCTGCTAGTTCATATAGCAGTGGGGATTTTGTGGGGACCTATTTACAGCAGATTTAGGATCACTCCACTTGCTACACAACAATAAAATACCTACTAGCTGCTAATGACTTATCAACCTGGGCCAGAAAGCAACTAGAGACCTGGAGGGTGAAAGGTTGTAAACTCCATTACAGATCCTTGTTGTCATATATTTCCTGTCCTCATGCTTTGTTATTCAGGTAAGGAAATTGTAGTTTAAAAAATAAACTGTATTTCAGATGTGAAACTATATTTTCAGATTTGAAATTGAACTACCTATTTGACAGTTGCTTTCTAAAAATAGAAACAGACTTGTCTTTATCCAACATTTGGATTGAAATTGTTTATTGAAGTGGAACTATTGATTTAAAAAAAAAAAAAGTCTTAGGGTTACATGATCTTGCAAAGTGCCAGGCATCTTTATCTTCTATTGAAGTAGGGGTACTGAGGCACTCAAAGCTTCTTCTGGAGCTTGCCCTTCAAAGAAAAATACACTAACAATGTACGCTTTGTCTTTCCCATCTATTATGTAATTGAGCACGTTATGTCACTAAACGCATTTACTGCCAAGAAAAAAAAAAAAAAAAAACCCTGTACAATTTTAGAAGGGCTTATTTTTTTTTTTTTTGTCCAAACCAGAGTTAGGTTAGCCAGGATATAAGAGCATGTCGTTGCGAGCCCGTTAAAGAAAAGATCTGTTTGTAGTACTCTTAGTCCTGATGTCACAGGCACAGCAAGGACATCAGAAGGAGGAGTCAGATTACAGTAAGAATGGGCAGTGCAGCATGCAGCCGGAGTAAACGCTAAATCAGACAGGGATTGTATCAGGGATAAGACTGCCTGCAAAGCACTCATCCTGAGGAGGCACACAGCTCTCTCACGCTTCTCGTGCTGGGAAATTTCCACATAATGTAGAATGAAAAAGCTCTGTTTTACATGTCATCCCTGTGCAGGAGCTAATGCTGAATACACAGCGGTGGGATCCTGACTGCATGATTAATGAGAAACATAATGTATTTTGGTAAGTGTTAACCGTGATGTAATTCTGCTTCTGCTCACATTATCAATAGGAGTGATTATTACAGATTTTGGATTCAAGAACATTTTGTGCTGGCACGCACCTAAAACTGACAACTGGGGAATCCTGCCGGCTGTGCAGTTTGAAAGGATTCCATTGTCTGGGAAATTTTCTGTTTGAGTGGGCTACTGCGTAGTTGTAGCGGTTTGAAAAACAAGCTAGATAAGATGAACTCGTGCTAGGTTTGTTTTAAATGAACTTGTGTTTCATCTGCCGTGAGGGGATGAGAAATGCTCATGAGGCATGGGAAGTTTCAGACGAACTTAATGTAATGGACGAGCTGCTACTGCACTGTCAGTGCTGGGGAGGCACAGCGAACCTCAGTATTTCATTCAGCTTTTAGTTTGAAGAATTCAAAGGTACAAAGGAGAAACACTGTTTTATTTGCAGTGCTGCGACTGCTGAGGACTCTGCATTGTGCACATCACTGGTGTGGAGTTGGCTCCTAGCAAGCCACAAAATGCTTATTATTTAGAGGTCTTGGAACTGTTAAATATTTGTGCAGAGTTTAGTTTTGTTGCTTGATGGAAATCCTCCTTCGGCTTACAGCTGAGCTGGCTGCATACCCCAAAAACATGCTGGAGTGTAGAGCTATGTCTAAGCAATGTAGCGCTGCAGTACTGGGCTGGGATGTATGATTGTAATATAATGCTGCAAGTTAGTGCTGTTAAACAGCAAAGGAAAATAAAATAGAGAATTTGGTGGTGTGATAGAAAAATGCTGTTCTTGACTGTTGAAATCTCATCTAGTCTCACTGTTAATTTATAGCAGCATAATGCTTAGAATGAACAGAGGGCAGGGAGTTGGAGGATTTCTGGGAGATTCAGCAGCTTTCTCAGTTTCATTAAATATTGAATCAGGAGTTCACTTCAAGCTTTAACGTAAGAACTTTTGTAATATTCTCAGCTCTGTCAGAAAAGTACTATGCCTTGTGCCATGCTGAGCACTATCTTCTTATTTTCATAAAATTAAAGACTGTGTGTGTATGTGTGTGTGATTTCTCTTTAACAGTGAAACACATCAATTATGAAAGCCGAGAGATTTAGATGTAAACTGTCCTAGCAGAAAAAAATATACAAATTGGTTGAGTTGTCAGAGCTGTTCAGCATCCCTTTCAAAGATAAATTTTCAATGTTTTAGCTTTACTACATTTTCAAAAGACTGAGGAAGAATAGGTAGTCATTATGGTTTTAGGTTTGAGTAATTTGGATTAAGTCTCTTCACCATTAAAAAAGCCAGTTTAATTTGCTATTCATTTCTTTCTGGTATTTTTCTACCTTTAACAGCATTGCAAGTGCAAGATGCGTTGGGGTTTTTTGGTGGTTTGCTTTTTTTTTTTAACAATCAGTTTTTCTTGTATGGGATTAGAAGTTGCAGTTTCCTGAAGTTATAGAGCTAGGGTATTAGGTATACGTTAGCTGCATGGTATTTATTTTTTAAATTTTTTTCCTGTCTATAATTTTCACAAACATGTAATGGTGATCAAACTTTTTTTGGTGTTACTTTGAAAAAAAATTGCTGTATCATATGCTTATTTGTTTTCTGGTGCAACACAAGTTTTTAAATGGAAAAAACTGTATTGTTCTTTCTCTCTGCTCTGTAGGAAATTTCGCTTCTGAAAGCAGAGCTGAAAGTTTCTGCTAGGCAGGTTCTATGTCTGCTGTGTTCAGTCTGAAGTTTCTGTCAATATTAAATTTTAAATGAATGTTCTTGTTCCTGTCTTTTGCATAAGAAAGCATGAACTGGGGGATGTTTACCTGTGGTTATTCTGGGTATTTTCTTGTTATTCTGGGTATTTTCTTGCACTGTCAGTGAGAAGCCAGAGCATCTGTAATCTCACCTGTCCCTGTTACTGCACAAAGCAGTATTGCACTGAGCCAGATGAAAGCTTGACTGCATATATCGTGCACCTACTTTGATTTCAAATTGCTGCAGCCATCACATAGACAGTATTGGAATTTTGTTATTTCTACGGAGAAAAAAAAAGGTATTTTTCTTTAAATATTAATAAATCTGTAGTATTTTTGGGGGGTTTGGGTTTTTTTTTTTTTTTAATCCATATATGCAATTATTGGGGCTCATAAGTATAGAAAGGGAAGAAAAAGAAAGCATTTCTGTATGTTTGTATGCATCTTGTTTGCTTTTCTGGGCCTTCTTGTCTAATTGTTGCTGATGTAAGATGGCATAGTGGGAACGCATATGTGCAGCATTAAGGTTGAAATAAATACTGAAAATAATTACCACAGAAAGTAAGACCTAACCCTCTGACAGTATTTTTGTTATAGAGCAAGTGTTAATGGGGGAAGGGAGTTTTTTAACTATCAGAGAGAGAAGTTGCTAAATTCAGGAATTTTTCATCTTGTTTCTCTCTTTAAAGCTCCAAGAAGATACTCTACCTTTATCTTACATCCTACTATGTATATTTTACTATTTGAGCTGAGCCTTCAAATAATTAAACTCATTGTAACCCTTCTAAATTCATGAGCTGTTCTTTTACATTGCAACTGAATTGTGATGTAGTTAAGAACTGCTAATTTTCACTCACCGTGCTGTGCTTTTGAGTTTGTTGTTTGGTCACCGTGGATACATTTGTTACTTATTGTATTGATTTTGCATTCATCATTTCAAGTTGAATAGGAGTATGGAATTGTAATAATAATAGTAATAAAAATCCTACAAAATGATGTAGTGTGTTTATAGAGTAAGCCAAAAGCCAATGAAAATAATAAATGTCTGTTAAATGCTATCATACGGAGACGTTTTGCACTTGGGAACATACATATGTACCTCAGAGCAACTTTTGCCCGTATTTATCGCCAAGTTAATAATTTAGCATAAGACAGAAGTCAGCTGTGACCGTTCTCAGCAGTTCCGAGAGGAGGAATGGTGGGTGGCTCTCGGTGCCACAGCGCTGATGAGGAGGGGGAGCCTCCCGTAGTCCTGCTCGATGTGAGGGCTCTGCTGTGGCTGGTGGTCACAGCTGCACCTCTACCCTAAAAGGCCTCATGGCTGGTGTCACCTTGGCTTGGCCACCTCGCCATGACTGCGCCTTCCTGGGCCTGGCAGCGTGGGTGGCCCGGGGAGCTGGCGTGTCCTGGAGCCCACCCCTGGGGCTGGGGTGGCCCAGCTGGTCAGGGCAGGTGGGACAGGCTGCTGGCCAGGGGAAGAGGCAGAGCTGCTGCTGTGAGTCCTGCACCGCTCCACGCACCACAGCCATCCAGCCGGGGGAAACGCTGCAGTGATATTGCAGTTCTGGGACAGTGAGCACAGGCCCTGAGGAGCCGAGAGCAAAGCCAGTCCTTCATCCCCAGCAGCAAAAAAGACCACTGCCCCCATGCTTTGGCCTTACTGAAGAAGCATGACCCAAAAAACCTCTAAAATTAAAATTTACAAGGGAAAGGGAAAAAAAAAGTTGTACCTTTCCTTTTTTTTTTTTTTCTTCCCTCCCTGCCTCCTTTCAACCTATTACTGTTTTAAGTGACTTCTGTTCTCAATGTTTCACATTATACAGGAAATTAATATAGTGGCATGGAATATATATACCATTAAGGGAAACCAGCAAATAATTTTTGCCTGAAAATGCCATAACATTTCTGAAATGCAAACATTTCTGTTTGTGTGGTGGCTGTTTTAAATTTCAGTAGGGTTTCTTCAGTCAATGTTGCAGAATGTAGTAGTTCATCTGCATACATGCTACTATTCTGAAGATCACTTTTTATTTCTGGAACACTTTCTTTAAGAGATTCATGCTGGATGAGTCATGGAATAAACAGAATACCACTATCCCCCCCACGCCCCAAATCTCATCATCACCTCTTTAAAGAAAACACACATTTTACAGGCCAACTGACCAACTGCTGAAACAGGGTTTGTTTTTGTTTTGTTTTTTGTTTCAATGAAAATATTTGGTTGTTACTGGTTTGTTTTTAGGCGGTTACAGTTCTGTCTAGGTTAGACACTGTGGAGGCCTTTAGTACCATTTCTGTTTTCATTTAAGTCAGGATGAATCGGTGTTGATAAGGCTGTTCTTTTAAAATGTTTTGAGAAGCATGGATACTGGATTACTAACTGTGTTTTATCACCAGCCATCTGCAATAAGAAAGTGTAGTTAATATATAATGGATGCTGTGTGTGACAGAAGAATTCAGCTGAGCAAGCCAATGTATAGGATCTTGAAAACTGCAGGAGCCTGATGTTTATATTTGGAACATTACA
This sequence comes from Trochalopteron elliotii, assembly GCA_024734555.1. Taxonomy (NCBI): domain Eukaryota; kingdom Metazoa; phylum Chordata; class Aves; order Passeriformes; family Leiothrichidae; genus Trochalopteron; species Trochalopteron elliotii. Next base: position 2,656,681 of record JANPWX010000338.1, read on the forward strand.
GCCTCCTGGGCAGTGAAGTTCATATCTTGAAGCACTGAATAATCATTAATGCATGTATACATACTAACAAAAAAATAAATCCTGTTTGAACTTACAGAAAGTGCTCTGTGCTAGATTGCACCCTTTTAGTTTCTGTTACAGAAACTGTTCATTTGAAATGCCTCTAAATATATCCAGTATGTTGCCTTAAATGAAAGGTCCTTTTGCCATTTCACAGACAAAAAACAAAAAAATCACTCCAAGTGTAACTTTTCTTGTGGGTGACCGAATTGCTCCAAACCCAAAATTGGAATCAAGTGGCTTCCTGCTTCATTAGAGAAGATTAGATCACAATTGCTTCAGCTGAAGGTCCTTTAACAAAGTGTGTGTGCGCTCACATGCTCATGTGAATGTGTGTCTGTGCATATTTTAACTGGGATGATTGTAGAATCTAATCCTACATTCCCTCTCAACAAATGTCTTCCTTCTGTTAAGAAATGAAATTAAGAAACCAGATTTTAAAAATTTTCTTTATAATATCATATATGTGTTTTCCTTTTTTTTTCTAAAAGGCAACATAAATTTTTACAAAGTATTTTAAAATAATGAGAGCCTTTGACTGTATTAGAGTTATATGGCTGATACGTCTCTGTGCCTGTGTGCAAATATATCCTTCCATGTTATTTTGATTTTGTTTCATAAGCTAGTGGCAATTCTAGAAATTCTTGCAATTACAAAAATGTTAATCGGGTTACAGGAAACCCTTTAAAGATTTTGCCTTTGCACTGATCATTGCAAAGATCTTTGCAAAGATCATTGCACTAAAGAAGATGGTGGTATTTGAAAAAGGAGAAATATATTTGGACTGGGGAAAGGAAATATTTCAATTTGCCATTAGATCATGAAAAGTTCTTGAAATACAACAGAGGTTGTAAGGGCTTCAGTTTTTAAAAAGGAGATATTACATGTAATATACTGCAAAGATTAGTTTTGCAGCTGAAATTGCATAGATGATTGGTAACATTCAGAGAAAATGCAGCAAAAGAGAGAAATCCCAAAGCTTGAAGTGGCCGAGATTGCACTTGAATTAAATTGCTGGGGATGAAAGTGGGAAGAAGCTTCCCTCTATGTAGGGCTAAGTCATTATATGGCAAAATCACATGCTGTAGGTCAGCCTGTATGCTCAGTTATTTTAGCCACACTTCTTTGAGAAATCTACTTAGAGATGAAAAATCTAATACACAAAGCTGCATTACTGACTCATATGCTTAGACCTTCTTGGTCATTTTGTTGACCACTTCCTTTAGTTCATCAGTCTCACACTCACTGTCATGTTCCTCTTAGACAAATTTTTTTTCTGTGTACATATGCACCATAAAGAGTTGCTGCAATCTTAAGCGTGGTGTGACAGCTTAAAGTGGTTGGCAAGGGTCTGGATCAAATGTAAAATATGAAAATGCAACCGTAATTTCAGACAGGAATTGTAAGGGAGGCTCTTATGAAAGTTCAATTACTGTACACACTTGCCTCTTGTTAACATCTGTGATAATACAGTTCTGTCTCTTTTGATGCTCAGAATGATATCCATTTAAAATTTCTTCAGGATTGAAAAAGTGATAAGACATCCTGAGTCCTTATCTGGTGTTTAAACAAAAGTACTTTTTCTCCCCCCGTGGTTTTTTTCTCCTTTTTTCCTTATTTCCCTCCCCCAGCATCTATTTTAAAAAGATAGGGTTAGATCAATCTATTTATTTTTTTATACCTCTGCTAGCTGGCTGAACCAGTTGTTTGGAAATCATGAGAAATTCTTTCATCACTATGGGATAAGGTCCTGGCTCTTTTACCAAGCCAACTAATTTACTCTGTTTTGCAGTCCCTGCAGGTTTCAGAATTTAAAACCATAATGTACCACTTGCTTTTCAAGTAAAGCTTGAAAAGCTCCTGGGGTTTGATAATGTATAGTATCTTCATTTCTGAAGCAGTTACAGGAGATACAAAAATGAGATTGACCGTGAATGTCTGCTAACTCTGGGCATGGCTGTTTGAAATTTTAGCATATGCTTAGGGTCTCAAAGGGCTTTGGCTCATATTGGCAATTTTTATACTGTGTGTTGTTTGTGTGTTCTCTTTATTACAATGCAAACCAGCAGTCTCTTCCCCAATTCTCTGTGTCAGAAAACAAGATAGAACCTAAAAAGCAGGTTTATGCTAGACAACCCCCTCTGAATATTAAAACTGCTTTCTTGAGAACAAAAGAAAAAAGCTAGGCTTAATTTTCTCTTTGAGTATTACTTCATAGCGGTTCTCTTATTTATTTACTTTTATGCTGTAATTGAAAAAACAGATGGACAATTCATTCAAATGAAAGCCATGAAAATTTTCCCAGCTTCTTTTATTCTTGTTGACCTTGTTTACTCAGTTTGTTTACTATGGAATGTAGTAAGTTATGAAGATAGAGGGAGATAATGGCTGTGTTTTCCAATATTGTTACCCATCATTGCACTAAGGATCAATACTGAATGAAAAAAACCAAACAAACACAGAAAACCAAGTCAAAAACCACAGAACCTTGACCAAATCTGCACTGTGGATGCAAAAGGAAGGAGCAGGTGGAGAGGAAGGCAGTCTTGGCACTGCAAGGAATATCAGTGCTCTTTTTACTAAGCCAAGTCATTTTTCAGTAGTGACCTGAGGGTCTACTGTCTCTATAGCGCAGTGTTTAGCAAATTAGGTTTTGTTTGCTGGTATTTACCTGTGATAGCAAATCCACTCACCTCCTGTCAAAACCAGCAATGTAACAGGTGCATTCAGTTTGCCAGATATGTGACTATTATGTAGCAAGCGCACTGTTTTTCTGTGTTTTTCTATTATTACTGGTAAGTTGCGCTGCTGTAAGCAAATTTGTAAGCAGCAAATTTGTAAGCAGCAAATTTGTAAGCAGCAAATTTGTCAACAGTGAAAGTTGCATGGCTTGTCTGCTTTTAGGTAGCATAGAAAAAAGTAAGAACTTTGCAGACATACATAAAACTTTACATAATCTCCTATTTAACTTTGCAATTCCTGTGTTTGTAAAGGACAAATTCTAACAAGTCAAGCAGGCCATAAAAAGTTGTGTTTGCGTATGTAAGGATATATTTAAATCCTTTTGCTTTTTGTCTCCTTCTGACTAAGGGCATGGTAGCCACATGAACATGGGTACTATAAAGCCACTGAACTGTATTATTTCTAGTACCCTTACATGATTTTAGCACTCAAGACATGATGTAATCATTTACAAACATTTGTCTCGCCAATCCTGACCACAGTCCGTCGGCCTTGTAAAACTGGTTGTTTGGTCCTCCTTTCCACATGCACTGCTAGGGCAGTTGCAACAGCCTCTGAATTACACATTTAGATTTTTAGGCTTAAATCTTAGTAGCCCTGAGTACTTGGAAATTGCATTGGTCTACATGGCGTGATTTTTCTCTCCCCATTATTTCTTCATTAAGAAAGGTTTCAAAATAACAACTCTTTTTTTTTTTTTAATTGGGTTGAGGTAAAAATTTTCATTACACTTATAAATTCCTGATGGTTTTCTCTTTTTTCTTTTTTTTTTCTCCCAATCCTTAGCAGTATTTTTTTAGAACATAAAAGATGTATTCTTACACAGGTGCAGCTGACAAACCTACTCAATGCTAATTAGCAGCCCATCCATATTAGCATTTAGCTCTACACCCTCTAACAGTGTGTGCAATGGGTTACCTGCATGAAAACATGCAGGTTTTCAAGGTTGAAAGAATCAGTGGCCCTAAAGAGAGACATTACTACACATATGTCCCCACAGATATGCTCCTTCACGTGAATAAACTTACCGAATGTAATAAACACGGAAAGGCTGAAAATACGTTAAAAACAATCAAAGCAACACTGCAAATCTCCCTAGCAATGTAGATACAATCAAAATGTGATTGTGGAAAGATTTAGAGAATGTGAAATGTATGTAGACTCTGCTGCAAAGGCAGGCAGGCAGCAGGTAAAGTGGGGTGGCTTGCTGCTGCTGCAGCAAAATGGTACTGGCAGCACCACCCTTCACAAGCACTCCAAGATGACCAAACAGAACTGCTCTGTTTTGCCATAATAGGAGCAGAATTGTCATCATGGTATCATCAACACATAGGGAAGAAAAAAATATTTAAATAGTCTGAAATGAACATTCTGAAAGCCATGAAAGATGATGCTTTATGTCACTGTGAAACTGTGTCACTGTAAACCCAGAAAACTCCACAGATTTCAGGAAGAACATGCATATGTGTAGAATATTAACTTGTTTTTACTTCTTATTATCCCCTGCCCTATTTAAAAAAAAAAAAAAACCTAAATGAAATCCAAAAGATTCAGTGTAGTGAAGAAAAACAGAACAGAACTGTCTCAGGTAGGCAGTCTTTGATGATACTTAGCATTGAAAAACATTAACAATTAATACACCTAAAATATTCTTCAGTTTATTCTAACAGTGTTTATGTGATTTGTGTAATTTTTTTGTGCATTTCTAGTAGGAACATTTCTTCACAGAAACATTCACAAAGATAAAAATTGCATGACACTTCATTGTAATTTATGATGGGAGGGTGTTTTATGTTAAAAGCTATGCCAGCACATTTTCAGCAATACAAAGCTCACTTTCGATTCATCTGCAAACAGAAATATTGCCATCTGACCTCAGTATATAGTCAAATGAATTATGAATATTTTATATCAAATATCTGCTTGAGAGACTCCAGCTGAGCTAATATCTTCCAAATCACAAAGACAAGAGGAAACAATGGTAATGATAAATTGTTAGCCCTTTCTAGATGCTCACAGCAATAGATGGTTAATGCTGTCAGAGAATGTTTACCATAATGAATAAGTTGATCTTTTAAGAAATCCTTGCGAGATGCCTGTGATGGGCAGATTTCCAGTTTTGCAAGTTTTTCTGTCTCTGTAGCCAGATTCTGTTCTAGTAAATAATGTAGGGAGCTGATGGTGGTAGTAAATTAGTTAAGGTAATATTGATGGTGTATGTGAAAGAAGTTGGGCAGCTTTTGAAAACTGTTGGTATAATGTAAGTATGGCAACTGCTAGCAGGTATCAGAAAAATTCCTTGCAAGTTCAAGGATATTTAAGAAAAAATTGAGCTTTCTTCACTGATACTATTTTTACTGAGTCAGATCTGTTCATAGAGAAGGAGGAAGTTTCAGAAAGTAATTATTATTTGTAATGAACCATGCAAAGTGTTGGACTATGCTAACAGATTTGCTTGAACTCAATTTCATTTACTGGATCTAACATTCTGGGAAACTTCCATAACCCCCAGAAAAGTCAGAGTTTCAGCTGTGCTAGAAATATTAAACTAGACCTATTCTAATTAGGGTAACTGACAAATAATTTGTGACAGTTGTGTTTAATGTCTCCAATCATTTCAAATGCGAGTTAAATGCTCTTTAAAATTTTAAAATTGTTCATCAGCAGTGTAGGCAAACTCTGGTAGCCAGTTGGGCAGCAGGTCTGGGGTGGAGGCGGCATGGTCCAGTGATGGTGAAAGATTCAGCTGCTTGGATTGCAGATCCTCTTTAGGTAGGTGTTCCCTTTGCCAGAAAGGGCAATGAATGTGATGGAAATATGAGCTTGGGTGGTTGGATAATTTCAATTGCATTGGCCTTGTGTGGGGGCCCCCACCTTTGGGAAGATGCATCTGCAGGAGGGAATGTGGTGCTGCAGGTCTCACCATGCTAGAGAAGATCTGAACACCTGTGGGCAAGACTCCATAATTCCCTTGTCCACCTCAGCTTTGATGGTTTCTATAGAAAGGCTCAGGAATCAACAGGCAATGAAAGTTGCCGTCTTTTTTTTGTTTGTTTTTCCTTCCAGGAAGTGTTTTAAAACCACAAACCTCCTTTCTGTAAGCTCAGCATGTAGCTTTCTACTACAAACACATATAGTCATTATTGTTCTTAATTTCTGTTGCCAAGTTATCTATGCCAGTAAGGATAACGTGACATTCTTAAGTCAACTGCACTATTTAGGCCCAAAACAATTTTGTCTTAGGTTTACATTTGCAAGGAATTCATCCATGTGTGTAGGATGGTGGCTTGCAACCTTTCCTGGGTATGTACAAGTTATGTAGAGTATCTCTTAATTCACAATAGTCCTATTTTTATTTTAGTTTTATTTAGTTTCCTGGGGGCAACCACTCCAATGCCTTGTTGAACTCAAATGTCTTTTTTGCCTCATTAATGCACATTATTGGCAATATCATTAAAAAAGATCAAGATAATTCAATGAATAGTTTAGTAGTTTGTGGTGATTCTCCTTCAGTTAACTGACTACGTTAGTTAAGCAGAAGAGCAGCAATAAGAAAAGTCTGGGGTTTCTTATCTTCCCCAACTCCCTCACCCCCACTAGCAGAGGAGGCTTAACATTTTTCTTAGAGCATCATTTCATGCAGCTCTGTTGAAGTTTCTGACCACAAATCATATCAAGCTATCATTGCTGTGGGTTTGTAGCTCAGCCAGAAAAAGCTGCATGTGGGTGAAGTTCATTTCTAGTCTGCAGGATTTTGACATTTGCAGTTGTTGTGTGTCTGGAGCTACTGAATGGAAGTGTATTAAAATTGTATATGGGTAATAGTTTCTAGTGACAAGGAAACTGTAATTTGTGATTAGAATGTTGATTTGATTTTTGAATGTGTCATTTTGGAAAGGCCAAATAACACTTACTATAATATATAGCAAATTTGAAATTTATAGTGAATCTTAGGAGGAAAGAGAGAAAATCTTGTACTAAATCATGTCCAATGAGAGGCCACTGCCCATGCTGCTAGAGCAAGAGCATGAACTTAAAATATTCTCAAAAATAGATTTCCACGAAAAAAAATGAAATAGTTTCTAGTCCCCTTGGATGTGTATGTACATTTACTGTTTTACATGGCTTTTTTCAGTGTGTGATAGCTCTAAGAAATAGCTCATGCCAACCTTTCCTAGCTTTCAATGACCAGAAAGAATCCTGAAATCATGTGAGGTGGTAAACTTAACAGAAGGGGTTTTAGAGTTGTATTTTTTGTTTATTTATTTATTTATTTTATTTGGACTAAAACCAACTTGCTTACGTCTGCAGAGGAAGTTGTAGGGAAACACCGAAGGGTCTTATAAATGCAAGAAAAGGATATTTGGTGGGAACCAAATTCTCAGCAAGTGGTCTATTTGCTTCAGGCTGTCAGACACTGAATTACACTGACATTTTTCAGTCTTTTTGTGCTGTTCTTGGGTTTCCACCAGTCTTGGTAGTCTGACTTTACCAATTTAGTAGCATGACCAGCCCTAGTCTTGGCAATGCTCTACAAAAGTATGTTGAAAAGTGCCTGGTGTAGCAAGCTTAAGATGAACTCTGCATTGCTTTATTTTGTATCCCTGCTGCAATGTTCTTCTACGTGCAACTTGAAGAACTTCATGAGAGTTCTGTTAATACAGTTGGTGCTTGACCTCGGACACACAGATTTATTTTACTTTTGCAACTTTTGGTACTCTAAATACTCATGTAGCTTAACACCTGGGGCGTTTGATGCTTTCTGTGAACTTAAATGGTCAATTAAGTGAGAAATAAAATGTAAATTTTTTTGCCATGTGGTAGCAACAGAACTACATAGCAACATGAATAGCTGTCTGTGCTCTAGGTTTTGTCAGTGTATTTTAAGTATAATTTAGCTGTCTGAAGAGTGTAATAAAGAAATCCTATCACTCTCCATTTAAATTTTATCTGTATTTAGACAAGAACACTGCATATACCCTCCAAGTCCAAGTGAAACAGAATAGCCAGAAATACAGGTTTGGGGAGTCTTTTCTTAGATAATAAATCAAGTCTTTCTGTAAAGTAGAAACAAAGGCAACAGATTTGTGAAGGTACAGCTATCCTGTGTTCTACTTCAGAGAAGCAGAAGCTGTAAGGTCGCAGCCTAATGCAGATATGTAGACAACAGAACTGTGCCAGCATCAGTGGTTTAAGGCTGAAGAAGTTTGTGCAGATCTTGAATTTTGTCATGGTTTGGCCAACGTTGCTGAAATTTTCTCAGCATTTCAGGTTAACACGCCCAAAACGTTCTGCTGTGAATCAGGTGATTTATGTTTAGTTGCAACTCCAGATCTGTAAAATTGGCTTGAGCTTAAGCTCTGGAATGCAACCCTTATACAAGCAAGCTGTGTTTGGTTTCAGGTTTCTTAGAGGCTTGCATGCAAAATTGCCTCATTACTTGAATTGATACCTCTAATTAAGCAGATTCAGTGTGCTGCAATAATTGTCCTTTAGTATTTCAGCTCAAACTAATATCCAGTGTAACTCTCCTTAAGCCACTAGAATCATATAGAGACATAGGCTTCTTCTTCTCAACACTGTCTTTTTTTTAGTGAGATTATGGGAGTTTTTTAGTGCCACTTCTAGGTACAGGAAGTGTGTTCTTGTCACAGGAATTGGTCTGTTTTTTTTTTAATAATGTCAGAAAGGAGAGATGGACATCTTGCGGCTTTGGCAATATACTTACAGTATCTTCATTTCTATCATATGTTTATAGTTTCATCATGCATTTTTCTTCTGTATCTTGGTACTTTGTGGGTTTGTTTTGTTTTTAAAGAAAACAGTGCCAAGTTCTGGATTATACAAGCAATTTCTCTTGTATATAGTGATGTGGGTTGAGTATTTGGTGTTTTGCTTCATCCTTCAAATTCAGCACCCTTGGTAAATTTTTAATTCCTTTTTCATAGAATAGATCTCTTTGTTAAAACTCATTGTTATGTAACATTTCAAATGTTTAGTCAGATGGAATCATGCAAAGAAGAGATGGACCCCACTCCGGCATGCACTTCTGAATTAAAAAATAATTAACTTTTCTGACATTGTTTCACTGATGTGAGGGATTGGAACAGTTAAATATGTGCAAGAGTATTCGTAGGGTTAAGGTTTGTTTGTGGCTTAGCAAGTCCTTGCATTTCTATAGCAATCTGAGAATTGGTTGGCTCACTTCACTGGTTTAATATAATTTCATTCTTGGAAATGTATTGTAGGATTACCTCTTATAGAAAGCAAAGATGATTACAGTGTGTGAGGCTCTCTTCACTCCTTAGCAGTGGAGTAGGAGGATGGGAGGTGGAATCTAGCTTGTCAACACATGGTTCTGTTAAAGGCTCTTTGCTCTTGCATTGTCAACCTCACTTCTTAGGTTTTGTAAGGTTCCTCTGATCAGATGAATATCCCAAATTCATTAAAATTCAAAGGTTTTAGTTTTTGTAGGGGGGGTGACTTGCTCATCTCGGTCATAAAACTATGTTGAGAAATACCTGAAACACTTGACACGAAACTCAATTAGATGAAAGTCTCTTGACTAAATTGAGGCATTACTTTTCTATTTTAATGTGAAAAAGTAATAAAAATATTAGAAATGTGTCAAATGTTGTGATGCAAAAGAAGTTGAATTTTATTAGCTCTTCATTCCATATAATTGAAGCAAAGCAATGCAATGACTTAACACAAAAGAGAGCAAATATATATATACATGTAGCATACTCAATAACATCTGGAATTATAATAGATAGACTTAAAATTGTGCAGATGCAAGATCCTGATCCTTCTGATCTACGTGGATGATCAGAAAAGTGCACACTGGAATTTTTCTCTTCTTGGTACTGTATTCTATTTAATTGTGGTTACAAGGCTTGGTAGAAACCCCACATTTCCTTTAGTACCTCTCAAGTAACTGTGTAATGCAACAGAATCAAAGTTATGTCTTCCATTTTACTTTGCCTTTCCAACAGAGAAAGCCTTAAAAATAAAATAAAATGTGTCAACTGAGCCGTTTTTTTTCCTGTGGAGTATGTTCTAGTGCTTTATGCCCAAGTCTTGATTTTTGGAACACCTTAGGAAAGAGGTAGATTAGAAATAGTCATCTTTGACTACAACAAACTGAAATGTTTGAAGTGGGTTGCTTTTATACTAGGCCTGTTTCAATATATTATCTAGAGTTAGTTCAAGAAATGCCAAATTATAGACCATTATAACTATAAAGGCAAAATCTGTAAATGCTTGATTTGATTTTTGATACACACAAAGTGAAATTTTAATAGTTATATAGGATTAAAAGTAAATCTTTTGACTAGTGAGATTGTATGAGCAAGCATGGCTCCATCTAAAAAGTTACTTAAATGTTTTATAACATTTTTCTGTGTTTGGTTCCGGGAACAGGGGCTATAAAATTTTAAGATGGCTCGATAGAGGACCAGAACATAGACAGGCTGACTGAAGGGCAGTCCATGAAAGGTTCTATTATTTGAGAGTTTATGATATTTCTTTTTCTTTAGAGAGGGTTTCAGGCTGTTCCTGACCTATGTAAAAATGCAGATAAATAGTATTTATCCCTTCAACCATGCCTTGGTATGCCTAGCCAGCAGTGAAATCTGCAGATTGGTATGCAGACCACTGCTCTTCACCACCTTTCATATCGCTGCAGGGGGTGGTTTTCCTTGTGGAGTTTTTGGTTGGTTGGTTTATTGGGTTTCTTTTCCTTTTAGAATTTTGGCCATATCAAATGGTAACCAAGGTACAGAGGATAGTTGTCTGAGCCTTCTGTTTACAGCTACAATGTGTGTGGTCAACACAGGAAACCTTACAGCAAAATATGTGTCAGAACCATAAAAGTTTCTTTGCTTTTTGCATGAAGAAAAAGCTCTGAGTAGAGTGAATAATCACATGTAGATTTCTCATGGAATAATTTTATGTCATGTGATAGTAAAACACACTTAGGGAACACCCAGATAGGATGTGGAAAAAACTGAAAAATCATAACTTCATACAGCTTAAAAAAATATGTACATATTACTAGGTTTGCATTTTTTAGTCCACAGCTTGTGCTGCTTTACAGAAAATTCTTGTGTGTACTTGTGTAAATGTAACTGGATTGTAATCAATAGAATTATCCACCAACAAGAATGATTTATATTAGCTAGGGGCAGGGATTCCCATTCATTAAATCTGTGGAGGACAAGCCTTTATCTATTTCCGTAGATGCAGCCTGGAGCATCCAACATGTCATGGATTAGATAAATTGGGGTTGACATGCCTGTGTTTCTGGAAAATAGGACAAAAATTTCTTTTGTCCTTTGTGTCTTGTCTGCAAAAGCAGTAGTACTTTTCCCCCACCTATAGAGAATGATAGGAGATAATTTTCCTTCTTGGAAAACTTTTTTTTTAATTTTAATTATAGATATATTTTACGTAGAGATTTGAAAAACAGACCTGCCAGCATTTTCACAAGCGTCAAGAGAAGGACAGTCAATCTAATAACTGCCACATATTCCACCTCTCAGAGCATTTGCCTAAATCAGCTCCATCAGGTGTAAGCTTGCCAGAATTTAAGTTTTCGTAGTTCTTTTTTATAAATAACCATTTTGTTAGAACTTCTCCACTCTAAAAGAATCTATTCACTTCCCCAGAAAAACACTAGCCCTGAGGTCAAGGGTTTTTTGTGGGCTGCTGGAAACACAAGCTAAATTCCTCCGTGAAGTGAATACACATTTACACAAATCTAAACTGCTCCAAAATGGTGTCTTTGTGCAAGTCTCCTCAGTTAGTCAACAGCCCAACTATTGGGGCATTCCCCTGAGGCACTGAGGACTTACAGAGCAAGCTTCAATATGGGCCTTTGATTAAAATACAGACCTTGATTTCTTCCAATTTTTGAAACTTTTAAAAGAATTTTTTTTTACATTGTGTGTGAAGCATAGCTTCCATGTAGATCTGAAGAGAAGATAAATTCTGACAGAGCTTTGCAACACAGAAGAAAGTTGGATTTTTGGCGTTTTCTCCTCTTGTCCACAAGCAATCACATCTTGAAACAAAGCATCAGCCAAATTGCACAGAAGAATAGATTAATTATCTGTAACTTTGTAATTGCAGTGGCATGTGCAAACCCACAGCCTGATTCAAGGATTATTAAAACGTGGTTTCAAACTGGTCCTTTATGACAGGGAATAAAAAAGTTTATAAAAGTGAATTCAATATACTGTTTTGTTATGTTTTCCCTGGTGCAGATGGGTCATGGCTGGGATCTGTTAATCAGAATGAAGGTACCCTGCTTGGACAGTGGAGTCAGTCCTTTGGAATTTGTACCTTTTTTTTTTTTTTTTCCTTCCATGTAGAAACACAATTCCACAGATTTTTTTTTTTAATGGAAATAAAAACATTTACTTACCAGGATATACTGTGAATTAACACCTAGTTCTGTGTTAACTGTGTTCCAGCGTATCATATGACACATGTTTATCTCTGTTTAAGGGAAAAAAAAATCGTTTGAATTGCACAAGAGCAGCATGTGATTGTACTAAATAATGTCTGGCGAAGATGTAATTTGTAGATACAATGGAGTTACACGGTTACTACTATTTAAGTATGCTTTAACATGTCCTATTTAAACTTTATTAAAATTAAATCTGTGACTGGATATGGAATTTCCAGAAGACAACAGTGTAATTGATTCTGGCCAAGGTTCAAATTTCTCCCATTGATTTCCAACATCCCATTCTTTTATTTCCTTGTTTTGCCTTCTGCTGTCTTACTTTCCTTCCTTTCCCTTCTCCCAAATTGGATGTGAACTCCTTGCCCTCAGCATTGTCTTCAGGGCTTTATGCTCTACCAGGAACAGCTCTCCTTTTGTGGTTCCCTTGCATTCAGCTCTGTCCTGCAGTGCAGAACTGCTGGTCATTTGCATCCCTAGCTTTTTTCAGATAGATGAAGAATGGCTGACCAGTTTATCAGGATAACAAAAAGGTTCCTAGCAAGTCAGAAGTGATCTGCAAATTCCTGGTGAATTCCTCATCTCTTCCTGCTGGAAGGCTGCTCTGTTAGTGGTCACGCTTTTGTCTTGTGTGAGTGTTCAACTTGAACCTGAACTTTCCCGCATTGGGGCAAGAAAGCAACATTTGATGGCACAGCTCCATTAAGATGTAAGCTGATCTCTGTTGCTTAGTGCTGAGGGGAGTGACTCTAATCTAATCTTCAAGTACTCGGGTACTTAGCAGAAGATACAGATATTTTTCTCTCCCTAGTACAACAATTTACAATCCCTTTTTTTTTTTTTTTTTAATTGCCTGCTGATGAAAATCCAGGGTATAGTCATTGCTGACACAGTGCATGTATGATTTGAGATGGCATAAAATTCTGTCCTAGTAAGGTTCCAACTTAACAGTTAACTAAATATTTTATCCCTCTCTTCCCCTGTCTCTGTGGGGACAGCAAACTGCCAAGCACTGTCTGCTTTTTCTTTGCCTCTCAATACAAAGCATGGTTTGCCTGCTAGGGAAACTTCAGGTTAGCATCAACTTTTTTCCAGAAACTCTCAGTCACAGAGCCTCAGGCTCTTGCTTTTTGCACAAACAGCTGTATCTCCTGAGAACTGAACTTGTTTCATTGCAATGAAGTGTAGCAGAAGTTTTATGAAAAGTAATGGGTTGGGGTTTAGAGACAATTGGGCCATGTGATCTAACAGGCTTTTTTTCTGGCTTTACATCCTGAGAAAGAAAGATATTTGTGTTCGCTGTTTTGGTTTAATTTTCTTTAAGAACTTCAGGTATTTAATTCAGAGTGAGAGTTAAGATAATTCAGTGTTGGAAAAAGTTCCTGAGCCAAATAATTTGAAGCGTTTTTAATTTAGGAGTACATACATACAGGAAAAATGATGATATGACCTATAATTTATCTTAACAAGTATCTTTCAAACCACCATGAACTGAAAAGTTCTTTTTTGTCCAGGAGCCTGTCCTGTAAAACATACTTCTATCTGCTGTGGCAGTGGTCACTATCCATTAGTAAATCCTGTGCTTTTGGTTCCATTCTATTTTTTCCACTTAGTCTTTTGCCTATCTGTGAAAGATCATAAACCTAATAATTTTAAACATGTATGTGTTGGGGGCTTTTTGTGAATCAAAACTTTTGAGACTGTGGTAGTTTCTGATGTATTGTGCAAGCATTTATGCCATTATGCATGGGAAAGAAAACTGAAAAATGTGACTTTATTTCAATAAGTATGTGTTTTTGTCACATACATACACATAGGCAGGCCTATGTATGCAGCTCTGTGAGGTTTATTCAGGAGGGAATCATGGTCCAGACTATGTGACACTGGCATGGGTTGACAGATATTTTCATGTCCATTGTTGTGAGCTACCTGTAAGACCAACAGCCAAGTGCAGCTGCAAAACCATAGACTTTCTGTCACTTTTTTTTCTCAATGCACCTCTTTCCTTCCTTCCCTTCCACTCCCTCTGTGAAGCTAGCTTTGACTTTGCTCTTTGGGCTTGGATTCTGCCGTTCTTCCCCTAACTTCGTCACTTTCTGAGGTTGATCTAGCTGTTACTCAATAAAGCAACAGAGGTTTGACAGCTAGCAGAAGAGCAAAGTGGTACCCTGGAAACATGCAGTAACTTGTCATTAAGTTCCACTTACTTTGCAGTGTGCAGTTACAAATGTGTAAAAACACCTTCCAGTGAATTATTAATGCTAAATGGAATTATTAGTTCAAAATAGAATATGCATTGCTACACAGAGCTGTCTTCGTAGAGTTTACTAGTGGAGTGTGTCCATTTCATGACATTAGCTACATATTTGTCTCAGTCATACACTTGTGTCATTTCAAGTAAAGACACCAGAAGTTAATAGTTATTTCTTCCCCAAGCATGCTTCTGAAAAATGGCTCTTTTAAAGCTGATAATATATTAATCATATTCAATATATCCATAAAAATGAAAAATTCTTTGAAAATCTGTTTGCAATACAGTGTTCTTCTGATTAATAACTGTTGGAAATTTGTGCTCATTATACCATAAACATGACCTTTATAAAACCATCAGAAAAATCCAACTGCGGAATATGCCAGGTCAAAGACTTTTTAAAATGTCAAAAAGTGTAAAGCTTTAAAATTAATGTGATTTTTATAATGCTTGGCTGATGCTTGTATTTTTGCTTAGCTTATTTGGAGGGAGTTTTTTGAACCTTTGTGATGAGAATTTACCGGGAGACTGTGACCTCAGGGGAGCACACTTTGGGATGTATCTTTATGGCCTTCAGCAGTTTCTTCCTTGTGTTTCAATGTTTAGATGCAGTTAGTTTGTAACCATGTTTTTTGCTGGACGTGATCTGATAAGATCTAGTATCTCTGCAGTAGAGGCTACAAACCACATACTGACCCACTGGTTAGAAGACAGCCACAATGTGTCAGTAGATAAGGGTGCAGTCAGTTCAACACTGTCACAAAATATATTTATAGGCTGAAAGGTGTCGAGAAATACTGTGCATGCAGTTTTGGGGAAATGCACTTTTGTAACGCTGTGCCCTTCCTCTAACTTCATTGGGTTGAAGTGCTCTTCTGAAAACACTCATGTTTCCCACCTTAGCATGAGTCTGTAAGTAAATCATTCTGCTGCAGGCTGGAAATCACGCTAGGGTAGCTGCTTTTTGTGGGAATAACTAGCCAAGATCATCATGAAAAGAAAAGGGAAACCTGTTTTTTATACAGAATCACAGATTGAGTCAGGTTAGAAGGGAACACAGTGGGTCATCTGGTCCCTTCTCCCTACTCATTTAGGGTCATCATAGAGCACATGGCACCAGACTGCATCCAGATGCTTCTTGAGTATCTCTGGTGAAGGGACACTCTACATCCTCTGAAAAATCTGTTCCAGTGGTCAGTCATCCACACAGTGAAGAAGTTACTCCTCATGTTCACCTGGAACTTCCTGTGCATCAGTTTCTTCCCATTGCCACCTGTCCTATTGCTTGGCACCACTGACCTGAGCCCAGCTTCATCCTATTGACACCCTCCCTTCCAACACTTATTTACACTTATTTACGTTGATGAGGTCCCTTCTCAGCCATATTTCTGTCCTGACATTACTGCATGGTGGTAGAAATGTCTCTGTACATTTCTAGCTCACTCTGTGCGAGGCAGATGTTTCACTCCCTTGGATTCATATTCTTGCCGAAGAAAGTACAAAGTAGTATAAAACATGAGCAGTATTGGAAGAAACTGTAAAATAGAGCTGGGGATACATAGTGTGCCAAAAGAAAATAAAATCATTAATGCAGATGTAGACTCATTGGTGAACTCCTCTTCCCTCTAGCATTTATGGCACTGAAGGAAGAACAAGTTTTGACATTGTCTGTGAGATCATTCAATTCTAAGCAAAAGCACATTCAGTTTGCTATTAGCCTACAAGCAGGAGAGGATATTACAGTGCTCAGAGCACTAAGTTTGGGGACCTAGAGGTCAGGTCCTTTATCTGCCACGAATTCCTGTATAAGCTTTGGGAAGAAGACTTTTGCTGTCTGTCCTAGGTTCCTAGCTGAAAAATTGGATTAATCTCTTGCCAGAAGTGTCCAGAGAATTAATGCTGGAATTGCACAGAGTAAAAAATAAGGCTGCTGGATATTTAATATTTGAATTTTTTTGGAAGGCAAATAGCAATTAAAAGCTCCTTCATTCTCAAGAGGAAGGAGAGCTGAGATTCATGGGCATTCTAGTTTGTCTTCTCCAAAGCCATGACTTCCAGTCTTGGGCTTTCTGTTTCTCTTGTAGTTGGCATGGTTGGTACCTGGTATGGTCAGCTTTTAATAAGCATGCTGACCAAATTGGACAATTTCTACTTGTTTCCTTATACTAGAAGCATACAGAACTTTACAGAAAGTGGAACATTCATTTTGGATCATTTAGCTCTCAGTGATCCAACAATTTCCAACGGGAAAAAAAGAAATCCAAATTTGTCTGACCAACTGCAATAAAAACCCAAAGGACTCTGAAGAGCTCAATTAGGTAGGTCATGTTGCTAAAATAAAAAGCTAAGTCTCTGCCCTTGTGCAATTTAAAATCCATATAAGATGTGGTCCATGGTGAGTTAGATGAATTCCTTGCTTGACAGTGTTAAGTACTGGAGTTCAGATCATGGTTTTTCAGTAGCTGTTACATAAATAAAGCAAAACAAAGCAATATACACCAGTATTTAATTCAGTGGAGTGTTTTCTGCGTTCCATAGCATATTCTAGATATGGGCCAAAAGAGGTAATACTTTGTGGGGTTAACGGGGCGTCTGACATTAATTAGCCTTGTGGCCTGAAGTGGGTAAGATCTGCACAGTGCTGAGCACTTCAATCCCATTCAGTCAGACTGGACTTCATTGTCTGTAAGGTGGGCCCACCTTCCTGTAACGCAGATGATAAAGGAACAGGAGGGGAAAAGGTAGCAAGATGGGAGCAGAAATCTGAGCTTGTTTAGCAAAGTAAAGGAAATGATGACGGGAGATAATGGGTATCAGAGTACGCATGCAAATTTGTCTCTGCATTTTCCCAGTCCATCATCATAATAGTTTCACAGAGTAGTTTCACAGGTTTCTGCCTAATGAAAAGAGAAATTTGCTTCTTTCTACACCTAGGGGAGTACATTTCCAATCAAAATTTTTGGGATATATGATACTATGTTTTTCAAAATGTTAGTATATGTGAAAGACTAGACTTTAAAAAACATTATATGATGCATAGCTGCTGGCTTCTAAAACTAATAATAGTAATAATAATTCTTTTTCTAAACTAGCTCAGGAACCAGAGAATAAATATTTGCTCTAGAGAAAAAGAATACTTTGAATAGCAGCAAATGACCAGAGTTGATTCAAACTTTCCAGGTGAACAGGGCATGTACTGAAAAATGCTGTCCATAAATAAACAGTGGATACTGATTTGTGCCAATCTGGAAGAAAAAAGGAAGGGAAGAAAATATTTTTGTAATGAGTCGTTTTGAATTGTTTGGATCTGGATGTTTGAAATCTGCTAATATTTAAATAATAAAAACAGTTAAGTATCTAAGTAGGGAGCTATAGAGTGTCATTTTAGGTGAAAGAGGAATTTCAGCTGACACAATGGTGGGGTTCCCCCCCTCAATTGTCTCTATTTTTTTGTTTTGGCCAGTGAACTGAAAAATCAATTACTCACAGATCTCCACAGCTGAGACAGTGTTGCATTCATCCTCTTCAAAGTGACTAGCCACTGCTAGCATTGCTAACAGCAAAACCTGTGAAAGGAAAGCTTGTATGGCCACACAGCGTACTTGATCCTCAAGCTGTCTCAGGAGAGCCAGCAGGATCGAGGCTAGTGTGGTTGGAGTTCCATTTTGAAGGCTCTTCTTTTCGAGTGGGCTTCAAACATGTTTTACAGTTGGATTTTATCTTTCTATGCTCGATCTAGGAGTGATTATGTGTAAAAGTATTGTGTTCAAATGTGGCTATCTTATTTTTTAAATTTTTTTTGAGATTATTAAGTAATGAAAGCACTCTCAAAAAAGAGTCTGTGAACAATACAGAAGTCAAAAGCAGTATAAGATTCTCATTTCCCCTTCTAAAAGAAATAAATTTTGAAAAAAGGAAGAAACCACTCAAAATGATAAAAAACCCATATAAGAAGCTGAGTTCTTAGACTATAAATGGTCAGAAAATAGATTTTCTGAGCAATAAATTCTCCAGAGGAATCACGTAATTTGTTTACACCTAATCTCCTTTCAGTTCATATGTAATAATATATAACCTATAAAAATTAAATATTCAGTATCAAAAGTTTATCTCCTTATGCACATAAAAGTTACAGGTTGCATGTTAGCTAACTTTCTGTGTGCTGAGTTCATATTTTAGTCACTTTATTACAATAACTACAAATAAGTAGTGTGGTGATTAAGTGAGGCTTATTTTTCCATGCCAGGTTAGGTAAGTGCTACTGCTTATTATGGAACTGAATTTACTTTTAAAGGCATGATTCAGCAGTTTTTGAGAAAAGAATCTGTTGTAAAAATGAATATTACCATACAGTGATAAAAGGGAGTACCCTAGTGACTGTGGTCCATGACAAATTACATTAAACTAATTCCTAAAAGCCACATCTACAATTCATGTCATATTTTCTCTGTTAGATCCCAGAGAAGTTTATTCTTTTAGTTTTTGATGTCTTAAAATTTCCTATTTTCTCAGATTCCCTGAAAATATAAATGTGATACCTGATATTTTAGATCATGAAAGAGCATTATTCACCATGGATAGCCTGCGGTTCTTAAATGCATGTGTCTTTATTGCCTTTTTGAAAAATCCCTCCAAATATACCTTTTCTTTGGCCCACTGGCAAACTTAATTCATAACAAATTAAAAGTTCTAGCTAATATTGAGTTATCCAGATGTAAGCTTATTAACATTTATAAGCAATACCATGAGCTCCCCACATATCCTTTCCCTTTCATACTTTAAAATGGCCTGAGTCAGTGTTCTTGAAAATTTTCTATGAAAAAAAATTTTTGGCTCAGGCTCTATAGGATATATTTTAATGCTTACTGCATGTGTACTGTTAGATATTAGGATCCTCTATAAAGATATTAATGATAGCTTTTGAAGTTATCTTTTAAAGCCTTCTAGAAGTCAGCTTTTCAAATGGAACTATGTGGTACTGTCCCAGCTTCTCCACTGAGTCATACCAGCTGAAGGGTTCTCTGAGCTTTTCCAAGGCAGAATGTGTGTATTTTCTTGACCCTAGACAAGTTATCATGGAAATATTAAGAGAGGTGTGATATGGGTTGTAAAACATGGAAATATCCATATCTTAGAGAAACCACTTTATGATCCTCAAAACCAACTCAGACTCTAGGAAGGAAGGGGAAGGGTACATTAGTTTAGTGTCTTTGCTGTATTCAAAATAACTGTGCACATCGACAGAAGGAAAAAATTGCAAAGTAGTGAAGGAATGAAAATAAAATTCTGCAGAGATTTGCTTTTTCACTCAGTGTTTATGATGGTAATAGTTAGTGATGGAAGAACAGCAGGAGATTTAGATTAATGGGGTATTAGTTTAGAGTTTCTGCCCAGTTTACATACCTCCAAGTTTCAAATGCATTGCAAAAAAATTATCTACATTTTTGTGTCTGCAAAAGCTGAGGTAGATTCTTCCTTTGGAGAGACCGTTTGATAATGCATCTTTTAATTCTTTTTCTGGAAACTAAATCTGCCGTTAAGTTTAAACTGGAAGGATTGAAAATGGGGGTGTGCATGAGGAAAGACTATGCAGAGAAAGATGTAACATAACTTTCTCTACAGCCAAGTCACAAAATATAACAATAGGTGGTTGCCAAATTGTTGAGCTGTTTTGTTAGGGAACCTAAAGAATCAGGATCTTGGCTTGCTTGAAACACATTAAGGAAACTTGCTATTTATTATCCTGTATTAAAAGTTACCCTGCTTTATGATGTCTGTTTACTCTAGGGCTATTTTGTTTGGTTTCCTTTATGCATAGTCAGTATTTGTGATTCTCTTAATCCAGATTTTAGGGTCAGTACTAACACTGTTTATACTTTTTACCTAACACTGATCCAAGCAAAATTTCAGGTGAACTGGACACCAAAATTTACATGAAAACTTTCTTTTCAGTAAGTGCTATTTAATTGAAAGCAAAATTTCCCCCAGAATGTGTTAACTTTTTGTAAAGAATTGTCACCAAAAAAAAATTGTTAAGATAAGATTGAAACTTTAGCATTTTTAATGACACATAGTTTCTTTTTTTTTAGAATGATCCTAATTTTAAAATCTGTTTTCAGTTCCATAGTGAAACATGGTCTCTAAAGTTAAAATGGGGCAGAGGGGAAACAGAGGAAAGGTCTGACATCAGTATTTGTTCCCATTCATACTCAAAACAAATGAAATGTTGCAATTCCTCATGGAATGGACAGTTTGAGGTACAATGGGCAGGAATCATCTCTTTATCTGTTTCTGTCATATTCCCTTGGTTTGGGCAAGAAAGGTCTTGTGCTGATGAAGTTCATATCACCAGTGTTTTCAGAAGGAGAACCCACTTGACTGGGCTGTGTCACCAAGACCATGAACCCCATGTTGTGCACATGTAATTGGCTTTGTAATACATGGGCTGTCTGTGCCCAGAATGTGCTGTTGTATTTGGAAACTAGATTACCCAGTGATAGGGCAAAATGTCGAGTCCCAGCTGGAGACACAGAACTGAATCCCTGTGCAAAACTATGCTGTTTGATTGACATTGGAGGGGTTCTCAAAAACAGTCTCAATGTGATATAAGAAGGGGCAAAAGTAAGTTGGAAGCTTTTCCCCAAACTTGTATGCTCACTCTTACGTTGGATGTATAGCCAGTGTCTGTCCAAGAGATTATCTTGATTTAAATTGTCTGAAAATTGAAGAAACAAATGATTACTTCAAACTTGGTCTGAGTGATGAGGCAATTAAGCTTTGAAGTTATATTATTCTTGGTCTCCCTACAAAGAAAATTAAGGTAAAAATATTGATGTGAATTTCTCAAATGTCTGAACATTCATCTCCCATTTAGAATCTGATTCTACTCCTCTTTAGAAAGACATGAGACTCTAACATCACTAAATTATGAGACTGGATTAGAAAATACTTTATTATCCTATCATTTTAAGTAATTGTAGCATGCTCCTCATAAAAATAAGGTTGTCTGTGTGAACTTCAGGTAATAATAATAATACTGAGCATCAAGGACAGGCTGTGGACAAAACCTATTGGTGTTGCGGGATTTTTCCCTGGTTTTATTGGTCAATGTTATCAAAACCTTCCTGGTAGAAAGCTTGTAAAAAGGCTGACATCGAACCTTCACCCTCATTGTGCGTTGATCAGCAGTGCTGCATCTGCTCAGGGAATGCTCTAGAGGCCTTTGTGGAGAAACTTATCCTACACAACACCCAAACAGTCATAAGCAAATTTTATGGTTCTTCACTGTAATCTAACATTCCATAACACTTGGAAGTTATCTGTGTACACTCTTCAAGAATTCTTTCCAGTGGGCTTCTACCCCTCTCCATCTCTCTGCTAATTTATTAAGTGTGAAATAGTTAATACTGGCATTTTCAAAGGTTGTCTAAGCTAAGCTGTCACAAAAATGGTTGCCATTGCTTCAGCTTTTCTGTTGCAGATTCTAGACTACAATTCTGTACATGTTAAACGGAAAGAGAAGATAATTTTTGCAGCCATAAACATTAAAGAATTTTTTCAAGCAATGGCTCAGATTTCATGATGCTCTCACATGGCTCCATCATTTAGGAACATGTCTGACACTATTGAAAAAACAGAGAGCAGCTGTGCTCCTGAACATACTAATTTTCTGTGCCACTGTAGCCAGGACTGTGGTAGATTTTAAACTCTGTTCCAGAGGCTCTGAGTCCCAGCCAAGGTCCTGCAGAGCTGGCTGGATTTTTCCATTTAAAGCTTGTTCTCGTCCCCAGATGGCTTTGCATCGCTCTGGCTGGCAGCAGCAGGTGCGTGAGTGCCGAGTCATGCCACAGGAAAGGATCACAGAATAGAAATATTTCATCCTCCGTGGCTTGGTATCTTAGATGAGTTTGGGATATCAGTGCTGTTGCTCCAGGTAATCTAAACCTGTGAAGCTCTTCTCCATAGCACTGAGATAATACACCCAATGAGCTGTGTTCCCAAGCACAGGTGACATTTCTCAGTCCAGTTTACATTTGCATTTGTGAGTTACAGAGTGTTTGATTAGCATCAAATTCTTTGCTATTTCCAGGCAAATGTTCACCTTGAAATTTCCGTGTGATTCTGTACAATCTCAAGTGCAATCTATATTTTTTTCTTTAGTAGGAGTGACTTCTTCCCTTTAGAATGTGTGAAAATTTTATATAAGTAAAGCTAAGTATTTCCAGCATTTTAAAAAGTGTCTTTATGGGTCTTTCCTATTCCGAGGTAGTATGATTGGCATGTTCAACACTACCTTATCATCATTCTGACCTGTTAGATATATTTTTACAGTGTTTTTGTAATAATGTCACAGGAATGTAGCAATTGCCAAAGCAATGGCAATCAAATACTTCATAATTCTATGTGGCTTGTGCTCTGCTTCTCTGTTGCCTATATCCTTAGCTGCTGCCTTCAAAGACTTGTGATTTCTTATGCACTTAGATTAAGGTACAATGTAGAAACTACCACAAAAATAGCAGTTATTCTTGGGATTAAAAACTGTCATGAGGTTGCAATGACCCCCTTTAATTTACTAGTGATTCTTAGTGAAACACTTCACAGAGGAGTTGAAAGTTGGCAAAAGATACAGTCTTCAAAATTTGGCTCCAGCTGATTTTATACCTAGAAGCACAACTTGGATGATCTTCTACAACTGGTTAATTAAGTCCTGTGTTTTTAGCCCTCAATCAGATGTATAACGTGACAAATCTTGTTAGCAGATTTGCTGGCCAAATATGGAAAGATTTCATCTATCATTCTGACTACTTTATATTTGTGCCCTTAAAGGATGTATGCAACTTGTCTAATGAAATGTCTGTATGTATGAGAGGAAAAGGAGAAACAGATTTCGGATCTCTCCCTGTGTTGATCTGTCTGCCTGTGTCTCTGTTCAGTGAGTAGGGTAAAACTCCCCTTTCATTTTTTTTCAGTGTTTCTTGGACTCTTACCAGCAGGTTTTTACAGTCTGTTGCCTGCCTCTCAGATTAGAAGAACACTGGCATATTTTAACAGTTTCCTAGGATCCAAATAGTCTTTAATTAACAGGGAATTGATGTTTTGGAGCACAACCAAAATATAGGAGACACTGAAAGCAGAGAATGAACTTGGATCCTTCCAGCTTATCACTGGCCGTGGCCAGGGGCAAACAAATTAGCAAAATAGGGTCCACTGCAAACAGGTAGTGTCTTATTGGTATGCAAGGGGTTTTCTTCATTTGCATTACGTTCCCACAGAGCTGGTGTTAAGCCGGGAGGAGCTTTCTGCTGCACAGAGTCTGAATCAGCTCCACCCCTTGCAAAGAGCAGAAAGTGTTCATCGGTACCTTCCCGTAAACAGAATTTCAGTGGCTGCTGAAACTGTTGTTTTTAGATTTGTATTGATCAACTGTTGAGGCAGCAAGGTATGTTGTGTTTGTAAGGTTTAGGTTGAAACGGAAGCCATTGGCTCCGTGAATGAGCATTTAATTTAAAAAATCAGAAGCCTGCAAATAATATGACTTTTGCTGAGCTGAACAGCAAGTTGTTCTTTATCTTTTTGAGTAATCTGTCTTTGTAGGGTTGAGCAACAGGGTATCGATGAAGCGCTGAAATTATAAGAGGATGAAACTAGCTGAAGCTCTCAAGGGAAGTTAGACATATACTGAGCGATTGTTCCAGATTATCTATGGAAATAAATGGTTTATAAGGTAATTCTAATCAAGATAGACTGAAATCTGAAGCAATTCCTGGCAAAGAATTATAACCAACTCAGTCACTGAGTCAGCTGTGCTTTTTCTTCAGCAATGCAGTAATTTTTGGACACGTCAAAATGTATTTGTTTAGTCCAATATTGTCTGTTTTCTTGTTCCATATTTTGTGTGTGTGTGCGTGCTGGCTTTTATCCCCGCCGTGCTGATCACATCACTTGCTGAGTGCTCTCTGTCTCTTTGTACGTGTAGGTGGTACATGCCAGAGCCCTGCTCTTCCAGCCCTTGTGCGTCCTCCTGCGCCACCCTTGCAGCCATCGCTGGATATTAAGCCGTTCCTCCCCTTTCCTCTGGACACTGCCGCAGCAGTGAACCTCTTCCCCAACTTCAATGCAGTAAGTACACTCCCAACATTCCCCAGCTGAACCACAGCTTCCATGGAAGGCTCAAGAGGGCACAAAGCAGCATTTTATGTTCTCCAGTAAACCTGGAATATCCTCTCCCTAAACTGAGGGCCGAATTGCTCTTTCAAGACACTCTGATAGGGCATAAATTGAACCCTACCTGAGTGTTAGTCAGAAGAAATGTAGAAGGAAAAAATGGTATATTTCCAAGTGACATGCAGTAAAGTTTCAGGCCATGTTCAGTCCCAGAGCTTGTGAATTACCCACAGTAATTTAGGACGTGCAGAGCTTCACTAACTTGCAGTTCACTGCAACTCTCAGAGAGGGAAAGTTTCAGAGCAATGGAATGTTACATCCCATCTCCAAGACATTTCCTGAGAAATACTAAAAATTTACAGAGCCTAAAGAAGAAAACTCCGTTGAGGCAAATCAAATAAGAAGGAAAACAGTGTTAGGTGCCGTATGAGCTATTCAATGACAAAAAATCCAGGGTATTTTTTTCAGGTTAAGATGTGTTACTTCTCATGCCTTTGGTTTAAACTAGGACAGATTTCTCCCTTCTTTGTTTTACTTAGTCATGCTATGTATGATTATAGAAATCCCATTCCTTCTTTAGTATTTTAATTATTTTACTGGCATATATCATCAATGTTCCTATTTTCCTGTTTCAGTCTCAGATAATTAATGCTCAAAAAAAAAAAGAGTCTACGTTGGTTTTATGTTAATTTTGACTTTATAGAATTATGCCCCTTTTTCAATTACTTTTGGAAGCTCTTTTCCTTATTTACATATACTCAATATACAAAAAAACCCTCTTCAGAACATGTGTGCTTACCTACTTTGAGAGACACAGAGGGAATGGAATTTTCCATTTTGATCCAATTCTAACTGACATACGGAAATCTGAATTAAAATAATTAAGAGTAGTAAAAGAACATGTACATTCTAGAAACAATTTTTAGCAATCAATAGCAAATTTCTGTAATAAATGTTTATTTTTTTACCTTTCATAGATGTTCATTTTGCTTTAAATTAAACTAAGCTAATTTTCAAAACTATTTATACAAATTTAAAAAATTCACAACATTAACAGAGAAACTACAATCTGCAAGTCTTAAAATGCACAGAAACAGTATGTCAATGAACTACTATTGCAAGTAAACTTCTTTAAATTCAAAAACTGTGTTAGTATGCTGCAAGGTTTTAAAATGTGCTGGGTTAGCCAAGTTACTGATAACACATAATGAAATGGGTACAACTTTAGACTTGTTCAGTGTGCTTTAGAGTTAAGGTCTTTTAATTAGTTGTGCCGTGTGATCACTGTTTGTGGGTAATACAATAGGCCAGCTGAATTTTTAAAAGATATCTATTACAATTTCTTGTATTTTTCTTCCTCAGGATCTTCCATGGTTCTGAGTCTTCAGATTGTTTTGCTAATTGTTTAATTATATAACTGAAAGGAAATTTTAATGATGAATGTTAATAATTGTTAATCCCATGTAAATAAAAATTTCCATTTTCTTTCTTCTTACACAGACTGCTTTCTACTATAATTATTTTGAGGGAGGGGTGGATAAATCATGTTTATATTAATTTGGAAGTAAGAAAATAAAAATAGATTCATATCACAACCATGTTAGTCCTAAACATTATCTTGGTAGTGGATAATTTGGTAAGAGCACTGGTAAAGAGAGCCTAGTTTTCAGGAGTGAGACTTGAAGCCCTTTTTAACAGCTCTCTGAAGTCTGTTCCCATGCTTCCTGTGATGTGTGGCCATCTGCCAAGTCCACCTTTGGCAGATATGTCAGTCCTGAGTGTGAGGGTACTGTCATCAGAGCTGCTGTCACCTGCCTTGCTGCTCACAGTTTATGCCTTGCAAAGTGACCTTTGCCTTCCTGTCATGTGTGCTGACATGCAGCATCATCCTCCCTGTTCCCATTTTCTTTGTGAACAGCACATTATTGAACGCTGCTATGTTTAGCTCATATGCCAGGGATGGTTAGCAGCAACCTTCAAATGTGTAGACTAGCTGAGTAGTTTTGCATAGTTCCAGAAATTCTCTCCAAGCCGACGAAACTTTGGGGACACATCAGCTGCTGACAGTTATCAGCCCAAGAAGGAGGTAACCCTCACATCGTGTTAGACTTTAAACAGAACTTCTGACAGGGGCTTTAGTATGTGAATGTGAGGCAGAAGAAAAGTGTTTAATCAAAAAATGATCTTTGTAAATATATCTCTTCATGATTCACTGCGGCTGTTGATGATGCTTTGTCTTCATAGACTTCACTGATAATTGTACACAGTGTCAGTGGAGAATCATCTATGCTCTATGGCTAAAGCCAGGTCAAGCAAGTGGTCCATAACAGTACACCTGAACTGGATATTCTCTCTCATGTTGTCAATAAATTAGCATTTCCCTTGACTGAGACATCAGGGTCATAAATTAAGTCATAGGAAATGGATTTCTAAAGACCTCTTGACCCTCAAGCAGTTTCACAGGAACAAATGAGTTTGGCAGCATGTCTGGACTACTTCCCAAAAGGCTAGAGGGAAGTCCAGAATTTTGGCCATTTATTGGCCACTTTTCAACAGCCTTCACTCAAGAACAGGATGACCAAGGGGAGATTTGAATAAAAGCTCAGACATGTTTCAGAGAAAATAAGTAGTCTCTGACAATCCTAATTAGCATGAGAGTTTGGTTGTGATGGACATAGGCATCTGAGCTAATCAGCCTAAGTTTCTTCACAAAATATAATGGAGAAAATCAGCAATGTCTCCAAATTTTGCATGGATAAAAATGCACAAAGGTAGCTTACAATGCATGCTATGTGTCTACTTTATCATGAAGTGAAGTGAACCCTGAAAGTTCTCATTCATCTATTCAGAATAGAGGGACTGGCTCAGCTGCATCTACATTTAGATGAATCCCACATTATGGGACAGGTCGTAAGCTAGTCACAGCTCATATATCAAATTCCACTCAGAAATCAGATGCCAGAAGTGCTGACATTGTACTGTATGTTTACAGAGGAATGCTCCCATTTATTCAGCAGTTATGTTTCTAATTTTATCTAAAGACAATCTTCAGGGAATTTGAGGATTCAGATGAACTTGATAGAAATATTAGGAGAGGTGAAAGCAAGAGTAACTTATCAGTTGAGAAAGTCAGATGTACATAAGAACTAGTAAGACCAAATACTAAGCTTAAGTATTGCAAATAATCCTAGTAAGATGTATTTTATAGCATTGTTTACTCTATTTCAGTTTATTACCAACATAAGAGTTCTTTATTTGTTACTGATGACTTTATTCTAAAACAAACTCAGTTTTTGCTGGCTACCTCTGAAGAGAACATTCAGCACTAATTTCCACAAAGGCAAAGGCTTTCGCTGAAGTACATACTAGAAGAGATAACGTGGAGTATGCAAACCTTTATCAGTAATATCCCTGGACAGGGACTAGACGGAAAAGTAAAAACTGAGTAACCTGAGAAAAGTTAGAAAGATAGCATTTGAACCTTTGAACCGTTCAGTTTCAGGAGGAACATTTTCTATTTATACAAGAAAGAATAAAGCAAACATAGCAATTAACAATCTGGTTAGCTGAACATTTGTAGGTGCTATGCTCTTAATTGTGAAGCAAATGGTTACCCTCAAGTCACACGTAAAAGGAAATTGTTACAACACAGCTGCTTAAACTGAAAACAGCTCACTGGAAAGGACCCTGAAGAATCCCAGGTTCACTGCAAGTTTATCTGATCTAAAAAGATGAATCAAGACATCATCATTGGCCCTAGGCTGATGGACCCTATGACAGAAAAAAATCTAATGTAGACCTTTTTTGTAGTCTCCAAAGCACAGATGCATCAGAAACTAGGTTTTGCCTGTTTCCAAAGCTCTTGGAATTACATACTTCAGCCTCCTGAACAGGAGACATTATTTAAAGTTTAAATGCAGGACATATGTCATTACAAGGTAGAAAATCGGACAGTGCATTGTTTATTCTTTGAAAGATATGATGATTTTTCTGAAAAAATTAAAACAAAAATTATCACACTTTGTAGCGTGAGCACAATCTATAATGGAAGAGTTACACAGTGCAGAAAATCTGAATAAATGCTTGAAAGCAGAAAGAGTGGTGTTGCTTGAAAAGCTCCATCCCTAACTCCAAATGAAACCCTTGTCGCTAATAGAAAGTTTCCCAAATATCCATCCTTTGAAAAGAAACATCACTACAGTTTTGACTAGAAATGTATGACTTGGAAGAGCAGTGGCAATGTCAGAGTTGTACTAAACATGGATAGAAAATGAACTGTTAGTCTAGACATGTTTCTCATGATCCATCTGTAGTACTCCTTGTTCAGTTCCCTGATTTTCCTGTTTGCTTGCTCTATGCCAATAATCCCAGGTTCATTTGTAAGAGCTTCCTATTTCACCTTCCCCTGGTTATGGGAGAGGAGGAGTTAACAGTGTCCATTGCCCATAGGTTGGGGCTCCTGTGACAGCTTGGGTTGGAATGCCAATGTGGTGCTCCTTGCTTCCTGAAAACCACCCTGTGCAACAACCTAAGAGCTTCCAGGGTAGCCCAAAGGCTGCATTCTCTATTTATAGAGGTGAAGCTTGTGTTTGTAGGTATAGTCTTTTGCTATTGTGGCCAGACAGCTGATAGAAATGGACAGTGTAGAAAACCTGCTTGCTGAGAAGTATTTCTGGGAAGGATTATGCCAGGAAATGCGGAGAAAACCTGTCAGAAAGCTGTCAGAAGAGATTTAAAAAATCTTTTCCTTAGGCTCTTGTCCTGGATAGTTATTTTATCTAGAAGAGAGATACGTGCTGCAGAAATGATGTGCCAATTTTCTAGATGTTATGAATAGGAAGTAGTGTTTTGATAGTGAAGACTGGAGGAGGACTCTGAAATACATATTAGTTTTTTTAAACATTATCAGCCTGAAATTTAGAAAATAAAGTCAAATTTTTTGTATGCCACTACATAGTGGTTTTGTTTTATGCTTTCTGACTTAATTGAGCAGAGTAGCATAACGAGACTATTTTTCCTCATCATATAAAATCCTTTTAAGTTCAGTAGTGATGACATGCTGTCAGAATGCTTTGTTTCCAGAAGAGGATAATCAGGCAACAACACAATGGCCTAAGCCTGATGTGAATCAAAATAGAATATTGCCTATATAGAAGAACTTGGCAGTAAATATATAGTTTGCGGTGATTTTTAATGTTGTTTCCATAAGGAGGTCCTTTATCAGGTGGAGAACTGTTGTGCGCCAGATTTTTCGTTTGTCAGACAGAGGGGATTATTGCTTCTGGGGCCAATCTTTGGGTAATTGCTCATTTACAGGTATCTAGAGACAGTGGATTTGACTTTCTCATTTCCTTACATTGCACTGCAGTTGAGCTGTAAGATGGCTATACTCTTCTTTACAGTCTATATCTCTATTGCTGTTTAGCTGAATGTTATTGAAAATAGGGAACAATACAAAAATAATGGCTGGGTTCAGGAGTTCTTTATTATAATAACATTTTCATCACTGCCCAGAATGTTTAATTAAGTCTGCAGGAGAAGTAGAGGAATTAAGAAATGAGCAAACACAAGAAAATCCTGGCAATTCAGATGTTTTATTTGGTGCTTGCAAAATGGAATGAATCAACATCAATATGAAATATTCAGTCATTTGAATTGGCCAGATTTTTTTCCCGTACTTAAATCCTTAAGCTGCTTCCTGGGTTCCGTTTGAAATACCAGTAAAACACTGATTTCCGGATGCAGAGGGAAGATTTACAGCTCAGGAGACATAATGAAATTAAGCTTTTTGTCTTTTTCCAATTTTGAGTCAGATTAGGCTGGATCTAGATCTCTAGGAATACTCTGCCTGTTCTTAGGTATGGTCTACACTCTATGTCATGCACAGGCTTGATATTTTGACTTGGTACAAATGAGTGTTCCTGAAACATGGTCAGCTGTGACTGCATAGGTGTTATTTCTGCTTGTAGTGTCTCACATCCCTAGGACCTGTCTCCAGAGTCATTGCTGTTATATTCTTTGGACTTGATGCACCGTTAAGGAGCATCTAACCTTAGTCCCTTTGCAAGCTCCTTTAATTTTTTTTTCCCTTGTTTGCAACTTGTAGTTGGGCCTTCTGCAACTTTAAACCCAGACAAAACAAAATTTTTCTTATCTTTCTCTTAGAAATTTCTCTTAGAATTATCTTATGTTTTAGCAGCACTCCTGGTCTGTGTTTGGAATTGCTTTCATTGTGCCCATGTGAATCTCATGAAGTCCAAGTCCAGGAACAAGTTCCTGCACTGGGGTCAGAGCCATCCCTGGTATCATCACAGACTGGGGGCTCCAAGGATTGAGAGCAGCCCAGTGGAGGAGGACTTTGGGTGTTGATGCACAAAAAATTGATCGTGACCTGGCACTGTGCGCTTGCAGCCCAGAAAGACAATTGTAGCTGGGGCTGCATCAAAAGCAATGTGGCCATTAGATCAGGGGAGGTTATTTTTCTCCTTTGTTCTACTCTCATACTACCCCACATGGAGTACAGCATCCTGTTCTAAGGTCCCCAATGAAAGACAGCAGCGTATTAAAGCAGGTTATGAGGAGGGTCAGGAAAATTATCAGGGCTGTGGAACACCTCTCCTATGAGGAAAGACACGACAGAATTGGGGTAGTTCAATCTGGAGCAGAAAGTTCTGGGGTGACCTTATTGTAGCCCAGCAGTACTTAAAGACTCCTACAGGAAAGATGGGGAGAGAGTTTTTACTTGTGCCTTGTGTAGTGATAGGACAAGAGAAAATATTTTTAAAAAGGAGGAGGGTAGCTTTACATTGGAAGAAATTGTTTACTATGGGAGTGGTGACACATTGGAATGGTTTGTCCAGAGAAGTTCATAGAATCATATGATAATAGAAATAATTGGGCTGGAAGGAGACCTTGAAGATCATCTAGTTCTAACCCTCCTGCTGTGGGCAGGGACACCTTAAACTAGACAAGTTTGCTCAGACCCTCATCAAACTTGGCCTTGAATAACTCCCATGGGGCAACCTGTTCCACTGCCTCACCACCCTTACAGTAAATATTTTTTTCCTAATATAACATCTAAACCTACTCTCTTTTCATTTTGAGCCCATTCCTCCCTATCCTGTCACTACATGCTCTTGTAAATAGCCTTGTCTGATCTTTCCTGTAAGTTCCCTTCAAGTACTGGAAGGCCACAATTAGGTCACCCAAAACCTTCTTTTTTCTGGGTTGAATAATCCCAATTCTCTCAGCCTTTCCTCTCAGGAGAGGTGCTCCATCCCTCTGATCAACTTGGTGTCCCTCCTCTGGACTCACTCCAAAAGGTCCTTCCTGTCCTGGGGACCCCAGAGCTGGATACATTGCTGGATGCAGGTGGGGTCTCACCAGAGGAGAGCAGATGGGCAGAATCCCCTCCCTCACCCTGCTGCCCATGCTGCTTTGGATGCAGCCCAGGATAGGATTGGTGTTCCGGGCTGTGAGCGCACACTGCTGGGCCATGTCCAGCTTCTTGTCAACCATCACCCACAAGTCCTTGTCAACACTGCTGCTCTCGGTCTGTT
Source organism: Trochalopteron elliotii (assembly GCA_024734555.1). NCBI lineage: Eukaryota > Metazoa > Chordata > Aves > Passeriformes > Leiothrichidae > Trochalopteron > Trochalopteron elliotii. The sequence continues at coordinate 2,688,926 of JANPWX010000338.1, forward strand.
CATCCCCTGTGCTGATATCGAGGGTTGCCCTGACCCAGCTGCAGCACCTTGCTCTTGGTCTTGTGAAACCTCATGAGACTCCCATGGGCCCACTTCTTCACTGTGTCTAGATCCCTCTAGATGGCATCCTGTTCTTCAGGTGTGTCAACAGTACCACTCAGCTTGGTGTCATCTGCTGACTTGCTGAGGGCGCACTCAGTCCCTCTGTTGATGTTGTTAATGCAGATCTCAAAGAATCTAAGTTGAATTATGTTATATTAAGATATTATTGAAAATACTAAGTTGCATATGCCCCATCATTGAAAGTGTTCAAGGTCAGGTTTGGTGGGACTTCCAACAACCTGATCTGGAGAATGATATCCTTGCCAAGGGCAGGGGGTTGGGGCTGATGATCTTTACAGGTTCCTTTCAACACAACCCATTCTCTCCCTGATTTATCACAACTTATTCGAACAGTTTTAGGATTATGTTCCAGTTAGGGAATCAGCAGTCTCCTGTGCTTATGATGAGCAGCTGTCACCTCCTATCACACAGAATACAGTAGCCTTGAAACCTTCAAGGAGTTTGTTGAGTACAAATGGGTAGATACCATAAAAATATCAATTAAAAAGTTTTATTTTTATTTAAGTTAAATTTGTATCAAGGGTGCTCTGACCTTCCGTGATTTCTTTCTAAAGAAATTCGGGTTTCTAGGATGTGTGTTCTCCTGGGAAGCAAATCTTAAGGTTATCTTAAGATAGTCTATGCTTTTGTCATTTCACCTTGCTGAACAGTATAATACCTATCCTTGAATTCATCTCTGTAACTGTAATGTGGATGAAACTAAAATACCCATTTATTTCCTGGTCGCTCTCCAGTTTTTGGAGTGTAATGTGTGTCTTTGGTGTATCTGCTTTGATTTATCTGGAAGATTTGTGTAAGTATGTGTGAAATAGCATTGCCTGTGTTTGGCCTTCTGCACCTACCATCTCTCTCTGTTCAGTTCCATGGCCTCATTCAAGGTCCTTACAGACACCTGGTGGTCATTTGGCCACCTGCAGATTGTATATACTTTTTGGGTGCAGGTAAGATATTGCGCTTAGTGGGAGCTGAGCTTTTAGTACATGCACTTTCATCCTCTGTTTGATAGCTCACAGTTTTCCAGGATTTTTCACACAGTGATTCACGCTCCAGTGACTCAGCACCATGTCTCTGAGGACGAGATGTTTGTGCTGCTCTTTCTTGCCACGTTATAATAACTTCTGACAATTCTCCACCAATTCTCAGGTCCATAATTAAGCAGGTCTGAGCCACAAACACCCCAAACACCCTGTTTGTACAAGCTCATAACACTTGCTATTATATAAATGGCCACACCGTAGACCATGGAGTATAAACTTGAAGACATTTTCGTAAGCAGTGTTGCAGGCTGGAAGTGATCTCTGGGAAAAGGACTGCACATACGTAAAAATGACATACAACACGCTTTGTTTTCAGTGTATTTTTTAAATTTACTGAAGTGGTTTCTTGTTCCTCAAGCAATCAATAGGATCTAAATACCTCACATGCTTGTTTGTTTAACTGGTGATTAGTAAGAGTGAAAGAATAGACTTTCTGAGTCATCTTGTCCTGCCTTACACGTTTGCCGGAGGGCACTGCACTGCACTGTGAGCCAACTTGCTGTTGGGAAGTCAGAGCACTCAGGGCAAAGGCAACAGCACAGCCTTTTATGGGGGCTGAGGGTCCCTCGGGCTTTTGCTTTGAATACAAAAAACATTTTCATAAAGAAAATTAAATGAAGTACTCTTCAGATTTGTCAAGTCCTGATGAGTGAAATTACTTAAAACTAAATTTTATAATGCGTTTTGTAAAACATTTTAAATAATGTTTTAATCAGTTGATGTTTACACCCTTTGCCTTAATAGCACTCAGATGAAAAAGATCAATGATTATTTTACTCTGCAAAGACTATAAAAATTTAATGGTTCGCATAATAAGTATAACTCATAAAATCTACAGTTTAAATATGGATGGTTATTAACCTGTTTTTAAAAAGCTGCAATTAAAGTGAAAAGGAATTACTTAAAGAAATTATTTTATTGCTGTAGTCTGAGGATGAAAAAAGTGATAAAATTCTAAAATCACTGTTATTTCTGTTGATGAGACAGACATTTTGAAGGATTTAAAATAAGGCATTAATTTTTTCTAACCTTAGATCCACTTGTGTTTCTAATATAGATGAATAACTATTTGCAGGTTTTTTTGGGTTTTTTAAACAACCTACAATTTGTTCTTAGGAATTTCAAAGATATCTTGAAAAAAGAATGAGTTTACATGACAGGTAATTTCACACAGAGTAAACGCATTCCTAAGCACAGTTACTTCATTAATTGTTTATTCGTAACATGTAGTAACAGTGCTTTTGCTATTCAAGAATGTGCCTTAAAACATATGCAGGCTTTTATCCTTTATGATAATGGAAAATTAGGGATTCTTTTCTACTCTTTTTAGTCACAGTAGTTTGGGCTGCTAAATGGCACATGCTGAAGAACTCATATATCTGGAGTCTTTGCATGTTGCACTCTCTGATGAAATATTTCTTTAATGTCCATGTCCTGTCTAATTTATTTTTTTCTAATATTTTTTGATAAGGGAAGAAAATTCCCAAGGGTCCTGTGTTGTACTTGTGCAGTGAAATTGGATGTAGAATTCCAGATTCTCATGCAACTACTGTTTTTCCTGGCATCTTTCCTTTTGGCTGTAGTGAATGCTTAAAGTAATCCTGTGTTAATATTCATATAGATTAAATTAGTAATCAAAACAATTCCTTAAAGAATAGTTCAAAACCTTGTATTTCCCAGGAAATCAGTGTTTCTCTTTTAAATGCATTGGTTTATATAAAACAGAGGAGTATCAAATTCTTACTATTTCAGAAAATACAATTCAGAGTTTTTTAGAAAACATTATATTTTGTCCAGAATTAAATGTTTTGTGATTTCACAAGTAAAAAATAATAGATGACACATTACATTTACACTTTTTTTTAATGAGGAAGTATAAGAAAAAATGTAAATAGACTCTGTAGCTTCCTTACACAATAAAAACAGTTATGTTTAGAACTAAATGTAAAAGCTGTCATAATAATTCACAGCAGAAGACTAAAGAGTCTACAAGTGAAGGAAAATGGTAGATAAAAGAATAAATTTATATAGGAAAGAGATGTTCTTAATTACAGTTAGAGATGGTGTAAAGCCTGCTGCAAAACTGTCTGGGAGAAGTTTCAGTAATTTGCTACTGTGAAACTGCCAGGATGTTTGAATGTCAGAGGGACCAGTTCTAATGAATGGAGACCATGGGAGGAATTCCTGAAGTTGAACATAAGAGGCCTGTGAAAGGAAAGAAAACTTTAAGAGGGAAGTAGTATTTATTTACTTCTGGAACATTTGTCAAGAAAATAGGACAGGTCTAAATCTACAGCCTTTACTTCTTTTATTCAGGTCCAGTTTTCATTACACTTATCTGTAGCCGACCATGTCCATGCTTTGTTAAAAATTAAAATGCCAGGACCAAGCCAAGCATTATCTGTGCCTGCTCTGACAAGTTACAGAAGATCGAAAGAGCTGAGAACACAAGTAGCCATGCTTGCCAGACTGTGCCTTCAGTGAGATATATTTTAGGAAGTTCTTGAGCCAAATGTGTTGTCTTGGCATGTGCTAGCCCCCCATGAGGTAACATACTTAACTGGATGGAATCAGCAGGAGAGTTTGTGTATTTTAACTACCAATGTGGTAATTTGAGTTTTCTCATTCCCTTCCCCAGACAGAGCCTAATATATCCAAGCAGAGAGACACACTGGAAAATTTCCTTGAGTAACCTAAGTAGTAGGAAGAGATGAGAACATACAAACTTTGCCTTGCTATAAACAGTAGAAGTCTAAGTACTATTTTTAAGGTGCTATGCTCATGGGAGCTGGAAGTGGATGAAGAAAAAAAATCTACATCACCTTACTCCTAGTTTGTGTTTTTAATGGACTGATTTGCTAATGGATCCAACCCATTACATTATTGGTGTTGCTGGGACTCAGATGACCAAGATAAATCACAGGGGTGATGCCTGAGTTAATTATAGCAGTGCCCTCGCAAACGGCACTATCAGCTCTGGGAAGCAGCAAAAGCTATTGTTGGCTTTAGGAAGTAACATGAGAGAGTGGTGCCTGGGAGAGGAGAGGCAGTGAGGAGGCTGCCATTTCCAAAGGATTGGAAAATACTGGCTCTGTGGCGTTTGGCAAGGAAAAGAGGTACGAAGACAAGCAGAAGGTTTTCAAGAAAAGAGAAATATCTCAGAAACAGGTATTTGAAAGATGCATTTGCTTAGCACACACACACCTTCATAAAAGTAATGGTGGAAACTCTACAAAGTGAGTTAAAATACCCAGTTTCCACTTAAAGAGACCTTCTGACCTTGTTCCTGACAGGAACAGGTCCTTTCCATTTTATTTATGAGTTTTCCTAGGAATTTATTATCTCCCAAAAGTTTTTGAGGCAAGTTTGTTATCTCTAAATCTCTATTTTTGTTTTTAGGGAAGCTATTTGAAACCTAATTATGTTTTTCTTCTAAATTTGAATGAAAAGAGAAATTACCTTGGTACGTACTGAAAATATATCTCAAACTGAACTATAAACAAGGACATAATTAGGGTCTATGTATCTGAAATCAGAGAAAATCATTATTTAAGAACAAACCCCTAGATAGTCTAAAGTGTCAGAGCAGCACAGCTGTTCACTCTCTGTTCTTCAATAAGGATTCCCTAATAAAGGGGGATTTTTCATCAATTTCTGTGCATAGAGAGGATAGCATATATTTTGGGTTTGAGCTGCCTTTATTTTCCATTAAATAACATAATAAATAAAGGTAAAGTGTACTTTAGTAAGTACTGTGTATTCAAGTCATAGAAACAGTATTTCCTATTCTCTTCAAACTGACTGAGTTTCTAGAACTTGAAGAAATGTCTGTTTCAGATTACACTGAATTGCACAAAAATTATAGCTCTGAAGATTAGTTTGTGTTTTCTTTTGTTTGGTAGAACCCCAACATACACCATTCAGTTGATTGGTAAAAGTTTTATTTCATTTAGAATAATCTCCTTTAGCTGTTTCTTCACAAACCACTGCAACATTTTAAAAAGACCTTCTATTTTATTTTTTTTTTAAAGCTACTGTGGTATGGCACCTACATGGAGGCAGACTCTGACGGTAAAGGCTTCTCTCTGTGAGACATTTAATTTAGAGTCCCTTGAACAGCTCAGGTGAAAGTACAAAAACCAAAATTCTGTGGTGAATGGCGTTTGTATTAATAGAAGGAAATAATTAACTTTCAATATAAACAATCAAGGAATTGTGAATTTTGGTAAAATTAAAACTTTCTTGTGTTTTAGTTCAATGAGAAAAAGGCAGAACGTAACCAGCTCAGTACTCAAAAACACAGAACATGCAATGTATAAAATGTGTTAGGATTCTTGGTTATTTGATTAATATCTCTGTGTAATACTAGTTTGACACCAAATAAAACACTCCCAATAAATATTTTAGTTATGTTTCTTTAAAGATCATTTCTGCAGACCAAAACACAGCAGGAGAAAGGTTGTGAAGACCAACTTTGAGTTCAGTAGTTAAATGTCTAAAACATTTGTTATGTTCTTCAGTAAGACACAAGATTAATCAGTGAAGCAAAAAGCTACTTGATACTTAAATAAGGTATTATTTTGTCTATAGCTTCATGTAAATAGGAGAAGGATTAGCAATCATCTGCTTTGGTCTTTAGCTGTCATGATAACATTTAAGTCTTTAACCTACACAGGGTTTTAAGATGATTATATAATCAGCAGATTTTATAGATGGCTACAGCTGGTGATAAGCGTGCATTATTTCAGGCTTCCAAGCTATGCTAAGGACTTCTTGTCTTGCTAGGCTTTTGTCATGTAATAGTATTAAAAACACTTTGTATTCCATTAGTTGTTCCTGGTCATTCAAAGCACAGAGTGAGACAGAAACACCAAATCTTAGACAAAGTTTTGTTGAGGAAGAACAATTTGGCTGATAGGGATGATTCTTAAAGCAATTGGCCATTTTAGTGGATAAAAGTTGCCAATCTTACAGATAGAAGCAGTCAGCTGGTTTTTGAACTTGAAGAAATTCTCTATGGTAACAAAAGCTTGTGGGGACTTTTTGTGAGCTTGGGAATTAATTTGAATGTTGCTTGTAGCCAGCTCCAACTCTAGATGATAAGATAGCCACACATTGTTTTTTTTTTCTTCTCCTCATGTTTTCTGATCCTGAAGTAGCCTCTTTGATGTATTTCTTCCTCAAACCAGCAATACTGAAACATGTAGAACAAAAGAAAATCTGTTTGAGTTAATCTAATTAGTTTCAACCTACAGGTTCAAGTTGACACTATATTCTTTTAAAACACATCCTTAGGCTTTGTTTTATTTAATCTCATTTATCAGTCATTAATTTTGCACAGAAGATGTCAACCCTAAGTAACTTAAATTTGGCTTTACCATACATCTTTTATCTTATAATGTGATTACTACCAGTCCTTGTTTTACAGATTACTGAGAAGGTCTGTGAATATTGGCCATTTGCTTGCTTTTCAGTTGATTCCCTCATCTGGAGCAAGTCCAGAAAGTGTCTGCACTCTTTAGTGTGAACAACCTAAGCAGGCTGGCAGAGATCAGTAACTTCAGCAAAATGCTTCTTGATTGGTTCTGCAGGTTGTTCATCACCATTAGCTAATGACAATTCCTAGGGCCTGGTTAAGCTTTTTCTTGCTTTAGGAAAGTAATTTCTCCCTTTTAGTGCTCTGATTTACTTTCCATTTCTCTAACAGGGAGTGATAGCGCATTCATGCCCTTAAGGCTATGTTTTCATGCTCTGGTTGTGTTTTGGAAACAAGGCAAATATTCACAGAAGGCTTGGAAAACAAAATGTGCCTGAAGAGTCTGAAAAGTGATAAAAGTTTATAGATATCTACCATATAAAAGTTTTTATACTTCTATACTACATGGATACGAGTTACTACTCCCTTACCTTTTCCCCCTAAATGCTACAAATTGTTTATCAGTATTGGGTAGTCAGGGTTTGACAGTGATGACTGTTTGATACCATCACCTAATTTTTGTTTTCATGTGAACATCTATCACAGCTATGCTTAAGGCAAAATTAATGCCTTAATGCCTGGAGTTCTTTTTTTCATTGCTCTATCCAGATTGAAGAAAAACATAAAATTAAAGGTAAATCCTATTTTTGTTCTTTAATCTGTTACACAGCCCCATAGATCCATCTCTGGATAAACACATGAAAATAATGCACTAAAGTAAGCATTTTTAGGTTTTTAAGAAGTTTTTGTGGAATTGATTTACTAAAGAAATCTAAAGGTCTTTCTAGTGATATTGAATAGTTCTCCTTCCCTGCAGTTTTGGCCTCTATTACAGTGTTTTCTCTGGAAGTATATGTCTCTAACTACTGAGATTTTCTTGACTTGGTTTTCAAATCTCTCTTCTATTGCAATCACTGCCTGCTGACTCCTCCTTAAACAATTGGTTAAATTAATTATTTTGAATAAATTCAGGTTTGGCCTTCTAATCAATATTAAGGAACTGAATTAAGCAAAGAAGCAAATTAGTATAATTGATCTATGAAGACAAATGGCTTAATCTAATCATGTATTAGACCTCAAATGCATATTCATGTAATGATTTAAAAACTAAGGTGATAGAGGTCAATAAACTTAATGGTAGAAAGAACAAGCAATTAGACTGCCATAGGCTTGTCTGGCATTTGCTTGGAAAAAATAGAGATATAGTTTTGATTCAGACTGAAAAAATAATGTTGAAATAAATTAACAATATTTTCTTTACTTTCAGCTAGAAATTTACTGTTATCGAATGAAATAATTTGTTCAAAATGATAATGCCACTTAAAAGATCAGTTCTGCAAATAAGTATATTTAACTATTTTAGTATGGTTTGAGATATTTAACTTGAGACCATTTCAGTATAAAGACAAAAAAAAAAATTCTGGCTTGTTTCTTTCATCTCTACATACTTGATAGTTCAAGCATGTGTCAAAGTATGCTTCTAAACCCCTAGCATAGTAGGATATAAACAAATCATTCTATGACCTTTCAGAAATTTAAGTTAGAGTGAATGAGGCATATCTAACAGAAATTGATGTCTAAAAGAAAAATGTCCAATCTGAATCAACCATTCAGCCCTTTCCAGAGTAATGCAGAAAGATGGGTAGCCACAGAAACCAACTTATCCCATCTGAGATGCTTACCTGAGATGCTTAGGGATGGCATTAATCATTTGCAGGAGACACTTATCTTCAATAAATTCTATACCGACTATACCATCTTAAAATGCTAAACTCAAAGTAGCCAGTTGACATGGTTATAACTTAGGAAATTTTTCCAGTTGTAACTTAGGAAATTTTTTTTTCACAGTAAGTGTGGTCAAGCACCGTGGTGGTTTTCCTCTGTGGACTCTCCATCCCAGTGTGTGACTCAAAACTTCACTGGCCAAAACCCAGTGTGAGGGCCTGGACAATGCTGCTGGTTAGCACTGCTTTGAGAACAAAGAGGTGGAACAGATGACATCCAGAAATGTTTTCTTGAACTAAACCCTCTTGTGAATTCTAAAGGCCTTACAGCAAAGCAGAGAGTAAGACTATTGTGTTTAGAGGAGATAAGGAACCATGAAAGGGAGATGACAAAGGAAAAAAGCTGGAAGGATTTTGTCCAGCCTGAAATGCTGCTGAATACTGTGGCTCAAACAATGCAAGGTTGATAGGGAGAAGTAATATTTTGTGTTAGAACAACAAGCTTCAAATGCCCCCTCTCCTTTTCCCCTCCTTCACCTTCTCATTCCCTCTCCCTCTCCCCCTTCAACATTCAGTTCTGGCTAAAACACAGGGATCAAACAAAAAGAGTAAAGGTTGAGATTAGAATTAAGAAAGGTTTGTGAAAAATTTATTGTCATGTTCTAAGATGGATCTTTGTTTAAGACATGCTTTTCCTGAGTTTGTAATTATTGCATTATTGCTATTTTACTTCAGAGAGCTGAAATCTGATTTCCAGTGCTCATAGTCTTGGTTCATCTCTGGCTAAAATGTTATAAACAAATGTAGGAGGATGGAGAGTAGGAGTAAAAAATGATACCAAACTCACGGGTTGAACTGCCTCCTATCCAAAGAATGACTCTCAAGTAAAGTTATGAATCTTAGGACTGAGATCTAGGAACACTGACTAGATTCTGTCCAAACTTGGATGTATGAGTGACTTAATTTAAAACCTGTTGGTATCTCTGTATGGTGCTAGAACAGGAGAAACAATAAAGTAGGGATGAAAATTTGTGGTTTGTATTAAGATGTGACATCATTCCCTGCTGGATATTTACAAATTGTTTTTTCATCAAGAAAAGACTGCTTCTTAGTAATTGAAGTTACATTTTGGCATCAAATTAAGGAATAGTTATTTCTAAGGGTTTGGTGCCTTGAAAGCAAAAGAAATTAATATTGCCTATATACAGTATTTTAACATTCACACAGTTGCTTGAGCAAAATGTGTGCTGGTTGAGTGCTTCAATTAGACAGTGAGATGTTCAGTTTGGAAAATTCACACTGTGAGGGAGAAGCTCACCATTAGAACTTAGAGTTTAGTCTGCATTCTGCTTGCCAAAACATCTGATGCAAAATGATGTCTTCTTTTGACATTGCGTGAAATTGAATTCCTTTGATTAACTTATTTTCCTGCAGTTAATTAACATTACTATTAAAATTCCAGAGGTTTGTCTTTTATATATTGGTACGGGTGTGCATTCCTGTTGTTTTCCTTCACAGTAAAACTGAGTTGTGTTGTCCTGAGCACTGATAGAATATTCCCTTCTGACACTGTTGCTATTCATTGCAAAGGACTGCCATGTCTGAAACGTGCCAACCCTGTCAATCGTCTTAGCATCCAGAAATGGGTTGTTTAAAGACTCATGCACAAGGATAGGGAGTAGAGGCCACTGCAGTGGGTGATGCAAATACCCTCCTCTTTTAGATATCCATCCACATAGAAAATTTAAATTTATCAGTGTGAGTTTATCGTGGCCGTATAAATTCAAGCAATGAATTGTCTTCTCTCTTTTTGTAGACTTGCAGTCAAGAAATTTACTTGTCTTTTTATTCCTAAATACAATGGCAGAAATAGCCAAGGACTCCTGGACAATCCATTTTTGCAATATATTTTTCTGTAAAGAGATGGGGATAAACCTCTCCATGCTGGCCTGCAAAATTTGTTGCTAGTTGTTCTAGTTTCTGAACTTCTCAGTCTTCAATGATTGTATACTTCAGCACCCTGTGTACCTCATTTTCTCTTTGATGGCTTAATTGAGGTGGAAAGACATTGGCATTTACTTCATGTCCTACAGGAGATAAGTGTTTGAGCAGGACACTGACCTGAATTCCTCTAGACTGTATGGCATCTGCTTACTGCAGGCACTTTTCCTTTCAAACACAAGACTGTGATGTGAAATGGACATCCCAAAATGGGTCATTGTCAGTCTGTCAAATGTAACACCCATTATTTCAAGGGGATTTAAGTGAATTGTGTCCACTGCTCAGAGGTACCAAATATTCTTACATAGTCTGGAAATGATGTAAAGATTTAGATACATAAACTATATCTTTCCTAGTAATTTTTAAGTAGTAATGTTGGCTGTAGATAATTATATTCTGTTTCATGTATTTTTAGCCTTAAAAGGTTAACTGTTTACAAATAGTATGTTTTTGAGTACCTGTGGGCAGAGGACAAATGAGGGTATGGTATTATATTTAACTGTACATATTTTTACTGTGTAGTGGTTAAAATGTTACAGGTCTGTATCTGTGTCCATTATAACTTCCTAGTATTGCTGCAGCCTCAAATAGAAGTCATACATCTTTTCAGGAGCAAGGATTTGTTAAATGCTGTTAATAGCTGTGCCAAGTAAAGTCAATTAAATGAAAACAATGAAATAGCTACTCAAACCATTTTTTGCTGAATAAATAGTGAATTAACATCAAATAAATTCTGTAGGAACTACTTCACGCTTTTCAATCCAGAATATTCCTAGAGTTTAAGTTTAGGGTGTCATAAGTTAGCCACATTCTAGCTGGGTCCCAAATAAAACTATTTTGGTTGAGCACATTACAAGAAAAGTCTTTCATTGAGAAAGAATTAGTACAGAAATTATGATATAGGCATTTTTAGTGTATCACTCTGAAGTGAGACTTTCAGCAAGCTGTATTTTGCATTTGAGTTACCATTTGATTTAGCATGCTAGTCCTCGAAGCAAGTATCATATAATCTGCTTTGTTTCATGAAATGGCTAAATACATCTACTGTTCTTAGAGAACGTGAGTTGGGACATAAAGCTATCAGACCAAAAAAAAATTGATGGCATCTTCTTAACTTGAATGTATTGTCCAGGTGCTCATATGGAATGAATTTTGATCTAATATTAGTGTAGCTTGATTTATTTTATATCTGCTTTGCTTTTCTATTAAAAAAGAGTCCCTTGGTCTGTATTGAAATAAATGCAGGCATTGCTGGATGACAGAACAGCATTGGAATTATGTAATCACTGAGTTTCCCCCCTTCTAATCAGGTCACCTAAGTGAGAAAGGATGGAGTAATGCGTATCTCTTTAATTTTTCATTAGGAGTAAACTAGACAAGGTGATTGTGATAAAAGCCCGTTTGGAAAAGGAGTACATCGCAAGGAACTGTATAGAGAACAGTAGACAGAAGAGTGAAGGAACAGGCAGCTCTGACCCTAAGGCAATTTTTCCTCTTCCTCCAAGAACATTAAAATAAAATCTTGAGAGTTTTCTGTCAATCTGTGCATTTGTTACATTTGTGCATATAAAGTACTGTACCTCTGAGCTACTAGTTTCCTGTGATTTTGTGTGGTAGCCAAGAAGCTCTAGTATTATGCCTTCCTCCTTCTGATTTTCACAAGCACAATGCCCATTTTCCTTCTTACTAATTTCATTAATATGTCATCATATATCACCCTTTTCAGTTCCTCATCTTCAAAATGAGTTCCTTGTCTACAAGGTCTTCCTCCAGACTTCAATTCATCAGTACCAATGATGTGATTGTGCCACTGTCCTACCCTCTGTGTAATTAAAACTCTGTGTCTAGGAGGAACAAGCTCAGAATGTGCAAAGACCCCTGAATTCTGGCTGATTTTGGTATCATAGTTGGCAAACAGGAGGAAGAGAGATATACTAGATATTTGAATTATTACAGATAGTGAGTCAGAAGGGATAGGAAGAATTCCACATCTCTCAAAATGGAATTGTGTGTTTATACTCACACACCCTGGGATCTCTTCAGTCATATTTTTCCTGTAAATCTATGAGCTAAAGTGTTGCCTGCTGCTGAAGAATAGATAGTCTTACTTCAGTGTTTATAGGAATGATTTGTCTCCCACAGTAGCAAAAGTGGACTTCTGTCATTCAACAGTATAAACACTGGATGGCAAAAAAGAGCAACTGTCAGCAGAAAACGTGACTAAAACAGATGTAAACACAGGATACAGTATGTTGGTGCCACTTCTTTCCAAGTAACCCTTCTGTGATATAGTAGCATTGGAAAATTGTTCGATCTGTTGTCACTTAAACATGGTTATGAACTCTTCCCAGTTTATGAAAAATGCTTAAGAAAAAAAGAAAAATAATAAGAAGACAAAAAGGCACAACTAGAAATCAATCACAGGTGCTTTGGAACAGGAAGTTTTATAAAAGACTGTGGAGAAGCAATGTTATTTTGTATGAATATTATATTTAAGATTACCTGCCTGGTATTATTCTGGCTGCTCAATAATGCAATCAAATGAGGCTTCAAGGGAGAAATAGGTATTGAAGAAAACAACGAAGGATATACACTTTATCTCTAGAAAGTATATTGAGGCCCCTGACAGAAGAAATGATGAGCTTGTCACCAGAAAATATTGATGTTCCTGTTGCCATCTCAGTTAACAAGCTTGTCTTGTTACAGGCCAGAGTCTAAGAGCAAAAAATATTTAAGACCCTAAGAAATCCTGCTTAGAGAGAAAAAGGAAGGGAACAGAGAACAAATACTTGAACACATTGTCAGTGAAAGTTTAGGAGGAAAACTTTTCTCTCCTGGTTCAGTGACCTGGTTTCAGGTGTGATAGAGCTAATTTTCTTCCTCATAGTACAATGCCATATTTTGGATTTAGAATGAGAAAAATGTTGATGACACACCAGTGTTTTGGTTGTTGCAGAGCAGTGCTGACACTAAGTTAGAGATTTTTCAGTTTCTCACATCAACAAGGAGGCTGGGGATGCATGAGAAGTTAGTAAGGGGATGCAGCTGGGACAGCTGACCCAGCTGGCCAAAAGGATATTCCATACCATATGGCATCATGCTGAACAACAAAACTGGGAGGAGTTATCTGGGGCATGGCAGCTCGCTTCTTGGGGGCAGGCTGGGCGTCGGTCAGCTGGTGGTGAGCAGATGAATTGTTTCATCTTTGTTTCAATTGTTTCATAATTGCATCATTAATTTTGTGTATTCTTTTACCTTTATTATTAATTTGCCTTCCTTTTCTGTGTATTAAACTGTACTTATCTTTGCCCCTCTGTTTTGTCTTTTTTTTCCCATCTCACTGGGGAAAAGTGAGCAAACAGCTGTGTGGTGTTTATCTGCGTGACAGGTTATGCCTGAGGTTAGGTGCTGCTTCCAGACAGGTTAACTGAATTCTCTAAGAAGCACCAAGGTAAACCTAAAAGTCGAATCTGCAGACCTTGGGTAGGCTGAATGGTTCTCTTCACTTGTGTGAACCTTTTGGCAAAAGACATCCCTTTGCTGATGAGGAACCATTTGAGGCCATTTACCAGCTTCTGTCATGGGCACCTGGAGGGGCTCTCACGAGCTGGCAGCACCCGTAGCTGTAGTGTAACAGCAATGGCAGCAGTCAGATGCAGTTTGTTTATTTGAGTCGTTGGCATCCACCTAGAGAAAAGTAAAAACCAAGGTGCTTGTCACCTCAGAGGTGCATTTGTGAGTAGTATTAACTGTCCCCAAGAAACATATGTTGTGGAAATAGTTTTGTTGGACTGCTTTTCGAAGGGGCAAACTTAGATGAGAACATGTGTAGCATGGCAGCTTCCCTGGTTTGTTAATGATTAAGGCAGAGCTCAGTACAAGAATAAGCAGTAGATGCATAAGGAGTAGGTCTGGGATGAAATCTCTTTTATATCCTGAGGAATTTTATCCTTTACAGGACTTTTTTTAGGGCTTATTGACCATGAAGAGTACTTTCATCCATCCATTCCAGTGCTTAGCTTCCACTACCTTGAGCTACCATCCTAACATAATAAAATTACTTAATTTAGCAGATTCGTTACTGATTTATGAAATGACAATTTTTTCAGTCCTGCAATTACGTTTATGTTACTGTACCATAATACAATGAAGTTTTTTCGTTTATTTTGACAAATGCAGATTAGCTGTAAAACATCAGTCTTCCAGAATATGTAATGCAAATTTATAACGCCTTAATTATTTAAGATTATTATATTTAAAATTTAGATGTTCATTACAACATTTATAGGACTGTGAAACGTTTGAAGTGCAATACTCTGATTGTTTCATGTTGGTTGAAACAGTGTGGCAACAATGTGGCAACAAGTACATAATATATGAAAGAATGATGAAGACTCTAGCTTATCCACTAGCTAAAAACTTGCTTTGCACACTGAATGTATTGCAGATGGAGCCCCACTTTGTCCACCTCTTGGTAGAATTCTCTCAAAGACAGCATTCAGATAAAGCAACAAAGGATAGGATGTTAAATTGCTGAGGATCCAGGATGGACTTTAGGCCTTAAGTCTTCAAAGTATTTAAGCATGAATTTGCACATCAAAGGTATGCACAATGACCTGCTACCCAGCAACTTCTGGTGAAATAGCACATTCCATTATAGATGACTAAAAGACAGAACTCCTCTGTCAGAAAGTCAGTCCAGCTCTATTGCTAACATAATATTCACTATTAAAAGCAAATAACTAGAAATTGAACCATATTATCATGTAATTGTCTTACTTATCTTCCTTTTGCATTACAAAAATATTTGTCTTTGATATGGTGTTTGAAGATACTTTTACATGATGTTTCCATTTGCTTTGACTTTAGGTCAATAAATACTCCCCTAGAAAAGAGCTTCATTTCCTTTCTATAAAGTTCAGAGCAAATGCATATCATTCGATATGTTAATAAATTCCTAAACAAAGAGCTTACAGTGGGGAAGCCTGCCAAAATCTTCAGTATAGAAGCACCACTAGACCCTGCAATAACATGCCTAATGCACTAGCATAGAGAGCACCAGAGAAAAGCTTTAAAGTGTGTGGTCGTTACCTATTTTGTGGTTTTGGTTTTTCTTAATCTGAATACGCTTTGTAATCAAAAGCATTAAAATAATTTTTTTAAAGCATTGATTTGAATAGACGTTATATGTCGTATTTTTAGTTATATTGCAAATGTGCCAGCCTGTATAATGAAAATATTGGACACCTATTTTATCATTTACTGCAGTGCAGTCAGATCCATCCTGACGGGATTTATCTATTATCTCGTTCAATTCCCACAGAAAAAAAAATGAAATTATGTATTTCTCTTTGTGCTCTTGAGGCAGCAAAATGACTAGGTCTGTTGTATTTTTCAATACTGGGTTTATAGACATTTCTTTCTTTTCTCTGCAAGTTTATCAACTTTTGTGAATCAGTATTTTATTCTAACAAACTTCTCCTGCCCTTCTACCTTAAATTCTACGCTCCAGGCAGGCAATTCTGTATTTTGGAGGGGTTGTAATGGAGTGATAAAGTGAGGAGAGGACATGTACAAGAGAGAGCATGCCAGAATGCTTAGCACTTATTCTATAGCAGTAGAATGGAATTTTTACCAATGTACAACATGTTTTTGATAGTGGTATAATTATTGCTCTCAAGAATTCAGGCTTTTTTTCCCCCATGTGATAAATTGCACTAAGTATTTGTGAACTAATTAAATTTTTATCTGATAATTATCTACAGTGTGTTCAAAGTAGCTGTTCATGTAAGTTCTGAAGTTAGGATGTTTTTTTACCATGGCATCTTACTGACTAAGTGGTAACAAAATGCAAATACCCTAATTGTTGCTTTACAACTTCAATTTGAAGGCAGTAAATTGTGGTTAGTGTGAATTATCATGTTGATATTATAAACTCAAGATTCGTCATGACTGAAATAGGAAGTAAGTATGAAACTGAAGGAATGCCATTATTACATAATGAATTTCACTTACATAAATGCCAGTAATATTATTTTTGCCATTTTTGGTAGTAATATAGCTTGTCGTAGTTATATACCGTTTTTGGTCAGGGTCTGGGAAGATTAAAGCCAGCCTAATTTGATGATGTTTACTTGGAATAATACTGTTACCAGGGATTTGAAGGATTAACTCTAAGCTGGATTTTTGTAAGTATAAATTCAGAATGATTAAAGTGTTTATTGTTGTCCTGTAAGTAGACTTAAATATCTTGATATTCCTTTAGAACCACTAACTATTAATGCCCTTAGTGTGGGAATGCCCTTCAGATGCAACAGTCACCATTAGATTTTGATTTTATCACCCACTTCTTTGTCTTCTTGTTCCTAGGGGCATTTTTGCAGGCGAGGGGATGAGTGTTTTGAGGGGTTTGGCTGTTTTTCTCTTGGTATGGTTTTAATTTTTTTTGTTTTGTTTTGTTTTAAAAGAAGAGGGGGCATATAATAACCTCTGGACCCTTTGGTGTTCACTGTAAGATTTATTCTCTACTCTTAGTTCCTGGTATGTGAAATGATGATGCAGAGGTTCATAGGCAAGAAGATAAGGAGGATTTCAAAAGGGACCCTAAAGACTTATGCAGTGCTTTTTTTGTGTCATAAAGTCAGGAATACAAGGAAGCTACAAGGGAAATTGTGGTAAAGGTTTTACAGGAACGCTTTTAAAACTAATGCAAGTACTGAATGCATTAAATCAGTAATCAAGCTGGGAGCAGCAAATGTGCTACGTTATCTGTAAAGATAACACACAGTGCTCATTTTTCTTAGTAGCTAATTTAACTATCAAGCTTTTATTGCTGCTTCTGCTCAGTCCTTCCATTATTAGCTGAAGTTGAGATTTCTCACAAAAGTTCATCCTTGGCAGTAATAATTTGCTGTAATATAAAATAAATGACTTAACATAAAAGATTTCACTGATTGCAGTGCCCGTTGGCACTTTCTTGTTCTCTGTTGAAATGAGCACAACACATTGTCTATTACAGCTGCACAGCTACCCTGTGACCACTCTGTGTTGCAAGTTTTAACATTACTGCATCTGTATGTATTTTTCCTCCATAAATTATTCTTTGCAGAAGAATGTTAATTAGTAACTGATAGATATAAAAATTGCCAGGGACAGCCCATTAATTCCATTTACCTTAATGGCACTTAGATCATAGCTTGCAGTACAGCTGTATTCAGACTGGATTATAAATGTAATTTTTTGCATCATTAACTACCCTGATTAATCTTAGACAGCAAAAGCATAATTATAGAAACACAGGACTTACAATGTGCCAGTTTAAAGTTGTAGCTTTGCTCTTTTATATTTACATCAGTGTAAAAACATAGGTTTTGAAAATTCAGACTGAAACAGTTTTTCTCTGTTTCTTAATAATTAACTTGTGTCTTGTACTAGTAATTTCTCATTTCTGGTTTTACTTGAGAGTTCTTAGGTTTTATTTTGTTTGTGGTTTGTTAAGGTTTTTTTAAAGGCCCTTTTGTAACATATTTTGCTTTTGACTGGTGCAATTACTGGATTATATGCATAGTAATTGACCACCATCACCGAGGTGTTCATTCTGATCAAATTAATAAAGCACATGTATTTTCTGTCAGGTTTCTGTGGAGGCCAGAAGATGTCATTCTGATTTTCACATTAGAGTCATCGGGCCAAACAAAAGTAGAAATTCAGATTCTAGTCTCAGACAGGAGATTTTGATGAGTTGCTGGTTTTGCAGGCAGCAGTCAGGAAATAGCACATTCTACTTGAATCCAGGTCTAATGTTAACAGTTGGGAAACCTGACCAGCCTGGTATCTAAAAAGCTTTTGCTTTTACGGGGGGCTTTTCGACTTGTTTATCTTTGGATTTGATCAGCAAAAGGTGATGTAACCCTGTGCTGAGTGCATGCCTTTGGTGTAATGTTGTCTTATCTATATAAAACTAATGCGACAAATCCCCACCCTGATAAGTGCAGAATGGTACTTAAGTTGTTAAGCTTTCAGTTGCAGTTAATAATGAGAAAGGCAAGAACTGGCAGAAAGAAAATTTGCACTGGTAATGCCATTTCAATAATCATAAATCTGAAAGAAAAACTAAAAACAATTCATTGAATAACAATGGTTCAGAAACAGCATTTGTAAACATCATGATTCTCAAGAACATACTGTATTTTCCAGAATGAGAGGACACTGCAGCATGCTGCAAATGTCCTGTGTGTCTCCTCATGTGGAATGTGAACTGAAGATTTTGTAAAGGGGGAAAGAAGAAATAAATCTTTCCAATCATTAATTCAAATGGGTGATTGAATTTACACCTTTTATAATAGCATGGATTTTACGTGTGTGGAAGGAAAAACAGACACAAGTCCATTTCAATGTAACAACCAACATTTTTTTGTAATTCTGTATTTCATTCTCCTGCTTTCTGCTTCTTTCAAGCTGTAGGCACAGCCACTGCAGAGGCAATCTGCTATGCAAATTACAAGGAGATAACAAAAAGTAGAGTTTTCTCAGTAGTGCCCAAAAAGGCAGCAGCGCTTTTTAAGAAGACACAGGAAAAGAAGAAGGGTTGGAGCACTGTAGTTTGCAGCTGCTTCTGAAGTACTTTTCTAGTTATCCTATCCTATAGCAGAACTGTTTGTGCTTACAGCTGTTCCTGAGAGCTGCTGGGGTAAAAGTCAGGCTGTCTTTTGAGATAAGAACCAAAAGACACAAGGTGTAGTGAGGGTTGACCAAGAATGCTGCTCTGGGCTACCAAGAAGGAGTTGGTGGAAGAGGTGAAGGCTTCAATTGTGCATTCAGGCACAGACCTCCACAGTGACCTTGAACCATTACTTACTCTCAGTTCCTGTGTATAAGGTGAGGGTAATATTTCCTGGCCTCTTAAGTGTGTCACAAAGATCCTGATCATTAATGATTAATCCTGGTCCAGGATTAATGGAATGTGTGCAGTGTGTATTAGGATCTAATCATAATTGTCAAATCTGAGATCCAAGGTCAAGCCTTGGTTTGCACTTGTTCCATCAGAGTGTCAAGATAAGCAGGAATAAGTCATGAGGGACAGGGTTCATCTCTAATACTACATCAATATAAAAACTTTACAGTAGCAGGAAGAATGATGTTTTCATTGGTGATGTTGTTTTTATAATCACAGACAATTAATTGAGTAGAAAACAGGACCAGTAACAGGGCTGAGAGCCCTGAAGATATCGAAGATGGCAGGAGCAAACCCTGTGGGGATTTGCACTGCTCTTTTTATGTCTTCTTCATTTTTTCAGAGTTCTTTCATTAGTTGCTGCTATCTTATTAAGTCCCTCATACCTATTCTGTATTTTAGATATCTCCAGAACAGAACTTTTATAGTAAAAGTGGAGACAATGCACCTTTATGATACCCACAGACCTTAAACTGTGCAAAAAACCTGAAACCTTCAAAATAATCAAAGCTGGGCTGCTTGTGGATCATGGAGTTTCTTTTCTGAAGAGATATGTAGCAGCACAGATGTCTTTAAGTACTTGACTTGGAGACAACAATTGCACAGTTCACAGGCAATAAAATTGCCTGTCTTCACATCCATACGTACTTTTGTGAGGTACCACATCCAGACATGGATGAACTGGAATCAATTATGCCTGTGCTGTCTAGCTCAAAGTCATAAGGCTGCGTAAGAACAAGTGGATTTGCTAAAAGTTCTACAGCTCAGTTTTCATGTTAATTACCTGTCTGTAAATGGTCTTTGGAAAGGGAAATACTCAGATGAGACTTCCTGTTGTGTTTAAGTTCATAATATACACAAAATCCTTTTCATCCTCCCTAGTGCTGAAGACTTAATGGGCACCATAGTTTCAGTTAATGTGAAGTGATTCTGTCCTGCTCGCAGGGGTCAGCTGAGGAGATGGAAGAGCTATCAGGGCTGCTTGCCTGCAGCAGCTCAGTGTCTGGCTGCTTCATCCATTCATGTTTGCCTAAATTCTGGTTCCCATCTGCATTTATTAGTTCATCTGGGATTCCAGCCTGGAGGGACGCAGAACATCCCTTCCTACTCGCTGGACTACAGCCCGCAGTCCTCACCTGGTCAATTAACCTCTGACTACCTTCTGTGTGTCAGGATCTGTATATCACAAGTGTAGTCAGAGCTGATTTGGGCATCCAGTTGGAGTTTACTTGACTTAAAATCATATAAAGATTAAAATCAACATGAAGCAATTTTAAACAATTAGAGAATTCAAGAAAATGCATGAGCTAGTCCAAACCAATACACTCTGCCATCACAGTAAAGAAGTTAATGTGTTCCACCTTATGATAGTGTCCTTTCACAAAAGCAAAAGTTACCAAAGTTGTGCCAGAGGCTCTTATTAACTCTGTATTTTGGTCATTGTAGTTCTAGTAATATTTATTTTACAGTGGTAGACTCTTGGAAGGAGGGGAGATTGCCACTTTAATTCTGTTTTAAGGTATCTTGAACTCGTAGAGAGGTATTTCTGTATGCATATATGTAAAAACAGGTTTCTTTCCTTCCTTTGTTTCATTTAGTTCTGTTTTGATCTACAAAAAGCTCAGAACTCAGGGTCAGACTGGTACTTCCCTGGCAATACCTTTTTCTAAATTTTAATTTTGATGTATCACTCAGATAAAACTTCAAAGATGAAATTGCATGGAAAAGTATGCTGTTGACGTTTCATCTTTTTCCAAATGATATAAAAACATGCTGAGAATTATTTAATGCATCACATTTCAGAGATGGGTAGGAAGGGATTAAAGCACTTCAAGTAGTGAATGAGCCATAACTATATTCTCCACAGCTGTTCAGTGCACTCAGGATTGCAGTAATGATTTAGTCACTAAGACTGACAAGAGAGTTGGAATGAATCTCAGTGGTAATCTGTAGAGAATTACTGGAAAAGTGCAGTCACAATGTGGGTACCCAGTGAAGGTATAAGTGTGTTCTTTTCATCCAAATGGAAGGTAGTCCTGTTTTTTTACTGTGAAGAAAATGAGACATTTCAACTGGTAGGGAGTTGGGTTAGTAATATAATAATCTCCATTTATTTCTAAATTCTTTCTTTTCTATCTTTCTGCTTCCTAGAGAGCCTGAAGAAGAAATCAGGTTGATGTTAATTTCTCCCTTAGAAATACTTTATTAAAATGCAAGTCACCTTTGACCACTTATTTCCCTCATCTTCTTGGGATCTTTCTCATCTTAGTACCAAATTCTAATGTTGTTTATGCATGCATAGTTACTAGGAATAGCAAGGTTTGTTTACATTATTATGTAAGCTCTTAAACTGTATCAAGAAATTCCAACTTTTTTTTTTCCCATTTTCCAATTTCATATTCCACTCTCTCTTAGTGGAAGCGAATATCCTGAATAGAGTTTTATCCTGGTTAAAAAATCAAAAAATCAGGGAGGTTTTAGAGCTAATCATGTTATAGTGGGAGTAAGCAGGTTAATGACTTCTCCTGTAGTCCATAATCCATGATCGGAGCAAAGTTAAAGTATTATTTGCATGCAAGGAGATGCAATGCTCTTAAGTGGTTTGTATGAGGGCTATGAATATAGCCATGCACATAATTTACCCTCATACTTAACCATTACCTATTACAAGGGTGTATTCAGCTGCATGTGCAAACCGTAGCCCTTCAGTTTCCATATGTGAAGAGTGTGAGGAGCATTATTCTTATTGAGTCCTGGTGGTTCAATTAATTTAAATAAAATTGTCTTGAATCTCCAGATGTGAGGCACAATGATGATAGTTGGTCACATGGTTTTAGATCCTGGAATTTTCATAAAAAGGAGGGTAGAACTTCCTTTCAAGAGAAGGGAGTGGGGAAAAAAAGAAAACAAACCGAAGGCACACCTGTAGTCAAATAATTATACTAGCAAATATCTCTGCTTCCACCTAAAGTGAAGTACTTGTACCAGGTTTTGAAGAAAGACATCTATTAAAAGCCAAGAGAAAAATGCAGTAATTTTCTAATTACTCCATTGTAAGGGGTTGTCAGAATTATAGTGGCTAAACAAGCAGAGCAGCTTTGTAAAATGTTTCAATTGAAATGTTGAAGTGTTTTACACTGAAACAAGTATAAAATGAGAATCTGGAAAATATTTTTCTCTCCAACATTCTGCTATAATATTTTAGCCTTTGCTTCCTGAAAGTACTTGCCCACTCAAGTATTACCCACCCGAACCTGGGATAAAATTATTCTGTTCCCGTAACATTTTTTTTCTTTTATAATGGGATGTATGAATTAAATTATGTGTTGGGGTCCCTTTTAGTTTGTTATTTTCTGATTCTACAAGTATGGCTTAAGAATTGTAACTTCTCCCAGTGTTAAATCTTAGCAAACTAAAATTTTGAAATGTGTTGATATGCTATAAAATTATAGATTTGATAGAGTATTTTAATAATGTCTGAAGCATACCATGATTTTTTAAAGTTAAGAGTATATATCTTTAAACATTTCATTTTATTGTGTTCTAACACAATAAAAACATTAAATAAGAAGAATTGTTTGAATAGGCTAAAAAAGCATAGCAGCGTGAACAGGAACTTTGCATTACAGAATTATTTTTTCAGTCTTTAAACACATACATATGCAGTCACTTCTCTGAAAAACATGTGGTAGTTTTCAGAGACCACTTTGCACCCTGATACTTGTAAGCAATTCACTTGTAAGAGTGAATCAAGTGCCTCTCTGCCAGTTCTCTGTCTGGCAGACATCCTGCTTTTATTGTTGTTGTGATTGGAAAGACTCACTATTATTAAATACCAGTTAAAACACTTGGTACAGTTTTCTGAGATATATTCACATATGAATGATGCTATTGGGAATTTGTTGTGCAACCCTCGTTAGGCCTGCCAACCTTTTGTTCCAAACTCTTGGGCACAAACATAAAAATGCCCTTAACTTTTCTTTCATGTACTCTTTTCCTCATGAACTCATTTTTGCTTTGTTCTTGGTGAGTCTCAGAAAACAAATGGTGTTTGTGAACCTTGGGTTTTTATCTTTATTGGTATCTTTAGAGATACCTTTAGGGAGAGTATAACATTTATGTCTTTTTGTTTTAAGCAATTGTTTTGGGTTTAATAATATTTTTACCATCTGCCACTACTCATTTAAGTGAGCAGATAAAAGAAGCAATTCACCCTTTCTTTGCACACCACTTTGTTAATGCCTACTAGTAGTGGAATGAGTAATTCTCTCACTTTCAAGGTGATCTGTTTCATGTTGGTCTGTTGTTATACTGCAATTGTTATATTGAGTGTTGTCCACTAGATGATTGAGCAGTATGATAAACACTCCACATTTGGTTGCCTTTCATCTTCTCTTCTTTGGGAGAATCTTGTAGGTGTAGTAGAATTCTCCTTTGGATAAGCACTGGGAATCAGTCATGGTTTCACAATTGAGAAGATTATTATCCATAGTATTTTTGCTCTGTTTGTTGCATAAACCAGAAAGCATATTTTGAATGAGATAGGACTAAAGTAAGGGCTATCCAATTTTAGAAAATCAGTTGAATATCACTCCAGAGAGTTGTTCTGAGAGATGTTAGGCAAGTCATTTACTCAAACATTTCCCAGACAACTTTATGGATTGTAAGTCAAACTTGCAGTTGGAAAGATGTGTTTAGTCTGTGTAGCCCCTTCACAGATGAATCTGGAATCTGGAACTGTGTGGGGAACATACGAAAGGCAATATAATAGTAAGTACTGTCAGGTACATTAAGTTGAGTAATTGGAACTGGTGTACAATTTTTGTTCTTTATTTCTGAGAAAATACCATCTCTATTCTAAAAAAGAGGCTTTCAAAATAAGTTAATTATACTTGTGAACTACTCACACCCTGGGCCAGTGAAGACTGTAGGAGAGCCAGTGAATAGGCTGATAATTCCCATTGGGAGTGAGGTTTCAGCTTTATGTAGTCAGTGAGGCTCTGGGTTATTCATTGAACCTCTTGGACAAAACACAATATTGAACAGTTGTTCAGTAGGTGAGCATTGTCCATCTTCTAAGCAGAACAAAGCCAAAACCTTTTGGGGAAAAAGATGTGAACGTATTTCAAAAATATAAATTCATGAAGGTGTCAAATTAAGGCCTATAGGCATTTCATATTTTTAAGGGCTTGATCTGCAACCTTAATGTTCCCTTAGTACTGTGTGTTTCTGTATTTAGCATACATACACAGATTTGTTCCAGTTTGACAGTCCTTCACATGTTGTTTAGTGTGTCTGATTAGCATAATCACTGTGTGATTATTTCTCACTATCCTTAGCATATGCAAATTCTTGTCTTTTGACTGACAACCATTATTAGACAATCAGAGTATAAGGATTTGCATAATCTCTCTGTGGTTACAGTATTTGTGTGCAATAACACTGTGAATGCAAATCCTTTAGCTCTGACTGGTTTCTGTATATTCAAGCAGCTTGCCAGAAATACTGCTGCTGCTTCAGCATCTAATTTGCAAGTGGAAAAATCCACAAGGAAAAAAAAAATTAAAAAAAAAAAAAGAAGGGAAGAAATGCTAGAGTCACATCAGGAAGGTGACTAGACAACTGCTACAATTAAATAGCTCCTTTAGGAAAAAAAACCCAAAAAAACACTCTTACTGGATTTCAACAAAAGAATAAAAAGTTTACTTTGGAAATTCATTCTGAAGTCCTATTCGAGTTGCCCATTGCATTCTTTGGGAAGTGACAGCAATTGTCTTTTTAATAGATACCACTTTTAAAAAGAAAAGTAATTCTGTAAATAATGCACATTATTGTAGTTGGTGCAGATATTTTATATTAATTATGTTATATTTAACAAGCATGAGAAATATTTCTGTTTATGTACATGGAAAGCATCAAGTTAGTTCTTCCCTCTTTCATTGAAAAGAATGGAAATGGTAGACATTAAGAAAAGATGGGTAATGCTGAGTTCAACTCTGCATAATTATTCACCATAATTACTAGGGCAATACTGAATAAATTAGCTGTAAAAGGATAAGCCATGCATGGTAGCACATCTAGAACATGTATTCTAACTGTTTGACATTGTTTTATTCGTACATGAAACCAAAATATTGTTGAACATCCTTTTTTTGTGTGTGTGTTTAATTATGCTTACTAAGCTTTTCCCATCATTCCTTTTGAATTGTGTTCCCTAGTTAGTTTTAAGATTCTTATAAACAGATTAATGTGATTTTGGAAAAAAACAGCCCTGGAGTGCCAACTGTAATAATGGGGCTTATTTCTTATGGAAATGTAGAATGTCAAATATACTTAGGATAAAATCGCTGAGCTGTTGTTGAACTGTTCTGGTCCTGACATTAACATCCTGACCAGGATATTAAGAA
The DNA here is from genome assembly GCA_024734555.1 of Trochalopteron elliotii. Taxonomy (NCBI): domain Eukaryota; kingdom Metazoa; phylum Chordata; class Aves; order Passeriformes; family Leiothrichidae; genus Trochalopteron; species Trochalopteron elliotii. The sequence goes on from JANPWX010000338.1 coordinate 2,714,647, forward strand.
TGTGTCAGGTGGGTTTTAAGTTATAGGTCTGACATTTCTGGATAGCATCATGTTCTGCACAGAGACTTTTTTTTTTTTAATGTGCATAGTTAATAAATACTTTTATGAGTGTTGGGATTGCTGTATGCACAGAGAAATGAACAGCAATGTGTGAAACACAGTATTTCATGTTTTTTCGTGGAAGTTTTAGACCTGTTGCACATACTTTGTGCTGCTTGAAAATCCAACTGCAGTAGATGCCAAGTAGCTCTTGGAGGAGTAGCTCCCACTCAGCTGCACAGTGCCCATGACTTGGGCACTCTGTACAGCCAATGTAAGTCTGAAAGTCCAGGAGTTCTCCAAAATATCTAACTTTCTTCATCAGTAATAATGTTACAATGTTGTGTATCTAATATAATATTGCTGCATCTCTACAACTGACCAGCATGACTGCAGAGGAAATGTCTGTGAATTCTTGATGCCTCTGAGATCACAGAGGAACTGCTCAGTTTTCAATTCGAAATAGTTAAATTATGCTGTGAGAAAATTGCTGGCTCTAAGAGTCCCGAGCTATAAATGACAGTGACTTTGCACCATTGAGGAGCGTTCTTATAGTTTAACCTTTCTGTGTTTCTGTAAGTATGGCACAATAATAATCAAGTAGGCAGTTTTGTGTTTGAACTGGTTGGTGTTAAAACTGCGTCTATTGTGCAGTTTTAAAAATGGGTCAGGTTGAGCAGTAAGTATAGAGTGGAGGATGTGATATTTTGGGATTTTTGCTTGGTAATGGCAAAGATTGATATAGAATTTAAATTGTGTCCAATGCTCTTATTAGTTTCACTGTTTGTTGGAATATAAGAGAATGAATGAAAGGAGCCCACACTGAGTTATCTTTATTTCTTACCAATGTTACAGCCCTAACACTGTGCAATGTTACAATCAAAATAACATTAAAGGAATTATATTATGATTGTGTATAATTACTATAATTATATGTATATAATTATTTATATATGACTATGGTTTCTTGCCATTGGTCTGGATTTCTACAAACATAAGTACTAGTAACTACAAAATGAGGCCAAATAAGCACAATATTAATTGTAATATCAAATATATTAGGATCTGGATTTTAAGAGGTTCTGGGGGGTAGTGGTACCTGTGTCACTAAATTCACTTAGCTGTTCAAGTAATGGAAGTCAGTCTTTTGGTGGGTACTTTTTTTTTTTTTAATTAGTTCTAAAATGGTCTACAGCAATTTTTTCCCGAGAGTTTCAATGACCTGACATGTTTTTATGCTCATTTATTAAAAGACCATAGTGATGCAAATCAATCTTTTTCAGCTAATTTCTTTGGTCTTGAGGTAAAAATACTTTCTTACTTATTTGATTGCTTTAGGCTTGCCATATGCTCTGAACAGGCTCTAGGCATCTACATCATCTTATCCTTTGACCTGGATGCTTTTATTTATAGATATTAGTGAATTTCAATTAATTTACTGAAATCTTAAGCATCTGGAATGCTCATATCATGCCTTTTGGTTTTGACACAAAATTAAAAAATAAGTCCCTTTTGTTTATATCCCTTTTGTGATTCAAGTCTTTGTGGATCAAACTTGCATGCTTTCCTTTGCTCTTGCTTTTTTGTTGTTTTTTAACTTAGGCATATTCTTATGCCTCTGGGATAAAAAGTCACAAAAAAGATACTAATAAAAATTATATATATTAAAAATTTCTTGAAATTCAGGAAGACACTGAAATTTCTTGAAATTCGGTGTTGGAATTTCAGCTTCAGCATAAAACAGTCCTTCACACACACGTGTGCAAAGACACTTAGAAATTATTTGTTGAAAATATGTAAGGTTTACTTTCCAAAGGATCAGATTTCTCTCTGTGTTCTGCAGAGAAATATGCAGGATCTGCATTACTCAGATATTTACTGTAAGTTTAATGAGATGAAGACTTGGCTACAGAAAGCCTTCAAGGATAGGTGATTCTGGAAAAGTGTCCCAGGCAAGTAGGATAACGAGTGTACTCCTGGGTCCACTTGTGGAAGGCATTTCCTCCAGAAAAGTTCAAGCAACAGCCACTCCTTTCATCTTCAGTCTAAAAAATAAAGAGCATTTTCATGCTCTATAGTAAGCACAAGAACAAGGAATACAGCTAATATCATAGGTCTGGCAGGACTGAATTTAAAACAAATAAAACCAAATTATAATGATAGGGTCAAAACTAAGAATCTGCAGTAAGGGGCCAAGTTCTATCATGCCCTTGGTTTAAGCCTGGATTTTCCTAAAGCACAGTAAGTTCATGAAGATTTTGGGATGCGAGGACAGTATTTGATCAAAGAACATGAATCCTATCATCTTGCCATAAATTTCAGCTTGAATAATTAAAACACAGACAGTGTTATTGGTGTGCATGTACTGAAACCAAAAATGAATCCAATTCACTTACATATTTATCTTCATTGCTCAATCTAATAGACATCCTGTGTTTTGCAGTAAACCTCGAGCACTGTACTATCCCTAGACTGACCACATGGAAAAGTGTGACATAGGAAATGCCTGGTGCTGGAGAGGAGAAAGTCAAAATGAGATGGACAAGTCAGATACAGTGCAGCTCTCAGAGGAAACTCCCTTTGTGTTGTAACTTATAGTACAAATTTATTGTCAAGAGGAAGTAAGGGGACATCTTCCCAGCCTTGTTCTTCTGCACAGCTTTGACATCTGAATGATAATCTTTCATGTGAATTGCAAACTTCTATGTCCTTCACTTTAAATTAGAGTAAATTGAATGTAAAATTGAATGAGTTTCACCTAAGAAATAAAATCCAGAATTGTAAAATAGCACTAGTAAAAAGCAGATTTTATCAGTTTATCATGATAACCTTTATTTTGAAAGTGCATACCACTTACAGAAGTTGAACTAAAATTTATACGTGTAATTAGTAATATTCAGTAAGCCTCGAAGTGCTTGGAGATGCTTTAAAGTGTCTCACCACTTGCTGATTATCTTGGATATATAATGTTACTTCCTTCTTCATATTTCCCTGCAATTTTTGCTCTCTGTTTTCTGCAATCAGCTAGCTTTATTCCTGTGACTCACAGCGGGTCTCCTCTCTGTCTTCCAGTATCTGTGAGATCTGAGTCCTTATCATGCTTCACCTAAGGATACCTAAGTATCCTGTTGCCTCTCGGATTTCCTGCATAAAACTTGTGGAGGCTTATCTGACACTTTCGGATGTTTATTTGGAATTTGTGGATTGGTGATGTTTCCCTAATGAAATCTCCAGGGAAAAATAATAATGTTAAGTACCCCTCAAGCATTCTGTCCCAACTTTATTAGAATCTGGTGCTAAGTTTTTAAGTTTAACTGTGCTTTGCTGTATCCCATCCTTGCAAGTGTTCGAGGCCAGGCTGGGTGGGGCTTTGAGCAACCTGGTCTAGTGGAAGGTGTCCCTGCCCATGGCAGGGGGTTGGAAATAGATGATCTATGAGGTGCTTTCCAACCCCAACAATTCTATGAGTCTATGAACTGGCAGAGAAGGGATTATTATTTTGAAGCAGGTTTTTCTTAATTAATTTGAAAACTATCCAGAACACTTCTTCACTTAGAGCCACAAATACAAATCATCCTATTAATAGTAATGCCAAGTAGTTGTATACCTGTAAGTCTACTTCTTTAAAACCTGAAAGGGAAGGGTGTCAATGGGTTTCTGTATCAGCAGATAAACAAGAGAAAATCTGTGGTCTTTTTAGGAAAGAAACCACACATTTTTTCCATGACACCAAATTCAAATTAAGTATACACAGAGCAACTATTCTACACATTCATGATCTTGTTAATTCTAAAAAATATTTTGTCTCATTCTCTATATGAAAGCATCAGTTGCGTCAGAAATCCAACCTCATTTGGAGTTAGAGTAGTCTGAAGATGGGCAAATCCAGTTAAAAAGAATTAATTAGTCTTTCCATCTTGTGAACCGTGTTAGTACCTTTTGTTTAACCCTTAGAGAGCTCCTTTGTTGGCTTTCTCAAGTCACTGTAAGATAATGGCCACTTGTGCAATAGTGGGAAAGATTAACGTGGTAACACTGAAGGCCATTATCTCACGTTATCTGACAAGGGCCATAACTTGAGGAAGTGAACAAAGAAACTCTCTAAAGAATCTCACAGCTGTGGTTAATGTGAAGCCAAACAGTTACACTGGATCAAAGAATGCAGAATTTCTTGTTACCCTGTGCTGACTTATTCATATATCTGAACTTCAGTTCCCCTAATTGCTTTAGACCTGCAGTGGCAAAAGAACCAGAATTTCTCCAAACTTAAACAGCACAGAATTAGCATCGGTTAAGACCATGTCATGCTTCAGTGTTAAAAATAGCAAGATACAGATCTATTGATTCTGCTGACATAAGAATTCGCCTCTCAGTGGAGCAGTCAAAAAAAGAAGAGCTGTTACAATCTATTTACTTTCCTATGTAGTGGTGTCCTCTTTGATCTATATAATAATATTTTTGGATTGTGGGCTTTTTCAAGATCATGTCACTCAGTAAAATGAGTGCTCCTAGACCATAGTTTGATCACTGCAGAAAGTCTTACACAACTTGCTGTCATCTTTCAGAGCTTACTATACTCTGCCCTTAGTCATCAGTGTTATTTGGGAGTTACGTTATAGTGGCATCCCTCGTTTCTAGGTGGGATTGATGTTTTATGCTGGTCAGTACATGAATGTATGAGGTATTTCACATCAAACTGGAGCAGATGCTCAAACTGAGAATTTTTTTCCAAACAGTTCTGCCATTCTATAAAGCTCTGCTGTCTTCCTTTTTTTTCTTTGGGAGGTTTGTGTGTGTCTATTTCTTTTTATTTTTTTAACCAATCTTATTTTATTTTCAATAGGAATTAATTTAAAGACCTATTTTATACTTGACACTGAACAGCTGTCAGGTGATGCAAAAATTCTGTAGTGATCTGTTCTGGATTCACTGCAATAGAGGCCATGGCTGTCTACCATTACAGCTTTCATGAATAATTGATTACTCTAAGGGGAAGCTCTCTGATTCTTTATTTATCTAATAACTCTTTGCCAGCAGACTAGAAAATAGTGAATCATGGAGACATGGGCATGGAGAAAGATGGGGACTTTTTCATAACATACACAGATTATGCTCTGTGAGTACAATTATCAGAATTAGTCAAAATATGTGATTTTTTTAAACAATGTAAAGATTAAAAAAATCAGTGGCTTAACCAAGTTGCTGCAAAGCTATTACCAGATTTTTAAAGTATCTTTCAAATATTTTTTGTGAAAAAAAAAATAGTGAAATAAGAAGCATTTTGTTCAATGAATTTGGGGAGGGTGATTTCAATCCTCCAAGTAAAAAAGTCCCTTGAGTAGTTTTTTGTGAAGTTCTCTGCCAAAATGGTACATATTTTTTAATTGGGACCCTGACTTGCAGACACTATCAGATCAGTGTTGTGGTAGAAGTTAGCTCAGAATAATCCTTTTCATAAAAATCCAAATTCATGCTTAAAGCAGAGTTTATTCAAAGTAATTTCCTCAAATGACTGTGAAAATAATCTTTGGAGGACTTGTATCTTTCTTAAGTTGTGTAGATGTTGTTTCAAGGAAGAGATTAATTTATTGGCTCTTGGGATATTATTATTATTTGATAATACTGAGTTATTATGTGCTATTCTGAAAATATATGTACATAATATTCTTTCACATTTTCATTAATTTTTTTTTTAGTAATTTTATTTAAAATATTCTTGCTTTATTTCTTGAGCTAGCTTTTCTCTGATATAAAAATCACATATTCGTGTTTGGAGAGGTAAACTTGTTCAGCATTTACAGCTTATACCTTTCTTCAGTAAAGGGAGATTCGTGGATATAAAATTGCACTAAAGATATGTGTTTTAAGAAAGCTAATGACAGTTTTCTTTGTTTCTTTCTGCATAATTTCTTTGTATAACTGCATGAAGAAGAAATACTAATTTTCAAAGAAATATAGTAGTTTTCTGTAGATCATGGTATGGCATGATGTAGAATCTGTTTTGAGATTCTGGATAACACAGCACACAGTGGAAGAGCAAAAGCTTTTTATTTTTCTTCTTCTCTCTTCACAGATGGACCCAATTCAGAAAGCTGTAATAAATCATACATTCGGGGTTCCTCTTCCTCATCGAAGAAAGCAAATCATATCATGCAACATTTGCCAGCTGAGATTCAATTCTGATGTAAGTCAATCATTTTGTATCAGATTAGAAATATGTACTTATCTTCTAGGACGTGCCATAATTTTTAGAAATTGAACCAAAATGAAACATTGTGATTTCAGTTTGTTGTTCAGCAGATGAAAAGACTGTAGGATGTTTCAAATAAACACAATGGCTTGGTAGTGTTTATACACCCAGCCAGATTTTCTCTGCCAATATATCGCTGTCAGCTCATCAGCTTCAGTTGTGCTGCACTGATTGTAAATAGGAAAAATTGACTGATCCATTACTGCTAATAATGCTGGTATATTTGCTGGATCCTAATTCTTCTGCCAGTCCTGGTTATGTTTACCTTCAGTTGGCATCCTCTGACTCCTCCAGCAATGAAACAGAACAAGCTGAACTGGAGATGGTCTCTAATACACCTGTCTCCCATAATTACCCAAGGGAGCTGTGCTGTGGTGCTCCTTGCAAAGTAATACCTGTTGTGTCACAGAAAAGCCTCTTAGGTTTTATCTCTTCTATTTCCTTCTCAGAATCACTGTGCATGCAGACCAAACCTGACTTAGTACTTTTTTTCTGCTATTCTAGGCTCCTCAGGAAATTTCTTCGCATGGGCATTGGTAGTGGGAACTAATCTTCCCCTGTATAATTCACTATGTAATTTAAATATGGAAGTTACTTCTGTCAGAAGAAAAATGTTTTAACTTAGATTGAGGTCAAACCCAAAAGTGTCCACAAGGTTCCTTCCTAATTCTAGTCATAGGAAGAAGTTAAATAATCCTTGTGTACTCTTGCCTCTTTAAAGGCAGCTATTTATATACAGTTTGTATTATTTTTAGTTTATTGATTATTTATCAAAGCCATGAGCTTGTCAAAAACTTAAACTAAACCTTGAAGCCTAATTTTAGGGATTTCCCATTTGGGGGTGAAAATACTGTAGCTCTTTTCATTCTGCCTAGCTCTTTATCCCTTGGAAATAATTTCAAAAATATCTCAGTCACAATTTCTGAACCAGTCAGCATCACATATTTAATTTTACTGATGACTCCATGTTATTTAGTTCATTTACTGAATAGACACCTTCTCTTATAACACTGACATAATTCTAAAAGAGTGGTGCAAGAAAGGGCAGTACACTCTCTGGAACTGTCATGTCCCTCACAGATAAAAATAGAAGAGTCAAATTAGGGTCTTCCATTTAGAAGCCAGATGCCAAAATTACGACTGTGGATACTGAGTCATTCATGAGGAGGGGATGATGAGACTTCTGGGCTGCAGTGGATCTTACCAACCAAGCAGCCCAATTTATCACTCAAAATTTTCTGCTTTTTCAGCTTTGTCTCAGAAAAAAGCATGTCACACTGAACGAGACACAGTATTGAGCTGAAGGAGAGATCGAATACTTCAGTGTTATACCAGAGTGAAACACCTCCTTTCAAAAAGGATATACCATTTCTCTGCAAAAAGGTCTAGACAAAATACAAGATGAACGTATCAGTAAAGTTACTTAGCCATTAGCATTTAAATGACTTGGATTGATATGTGGAGTGGAAAATTTTCCATCTGAGAAGATCTAGTCATTTTCCAGAATAAAATGTTCAAAGTAAAAAATCCTTCTACACAGAAACAAACAGCATCAGTGGACACTGATACTTTTTATTCAGAGGACTAATCTGCTCCCATACTGCTCCTTTTCTGCTGCTCTTAGAAAGGATTCAGAAGAAGAGAGAGGGAAGCAGCAGAGGCCATTTTCAGCGCCACCTACGGTGTCCAAAAACCTGGTTTCAGAAGACATCTATTGATTTAAGCTGTTCACAGAAAACTCTTGGAAGTCTAGCTGATATTTATCTGTCCCTTCACACCTTCAGGTGTTAGAGGCTTGAACTCAAATAGCCAGCACTGTTCAGGAGGTTGTTTTAATGCTCCCCTCTCTCTAATAGATCAATATTATCTCTACAGAATGGGGAGACCTTCTTGATGAGTAAGTTTCTTTTTTTCACTTTTAATATTCACCTGAGTTTTAAAGCAACCACAGTATTGATTGATGGAGAGATTATGATCCAAAATCCAGCCACTGATTAACCTGGAATGATTTTCACTACCACACAGAGGCAATTTTTGGATATTTTTATGATGGTGTCTTCTCATTCCAGTGCTTATAGTTATTACTTCTGAAAATCACAAAGTGCTCTGCTGAGGTGTTCAAGAAATAATTTGTAGTCAGAGTTCCACTGCAGTTTAGGAATGTTTTTTTCTTCAACATGAGGGGAATAGGCAGAGCTATTTCCTCCCTTGCTTAGGTAATTTTGAAATGTCCATCTGTGTTTGAAGCAAAAATGTGGTAAACTAAAGATTCAATATTGGGATTCAAAGAAAAAAATTCTTTGAAGAAAAAGAGATGTTAGCTATCATTTTTTGATAACTCTACCATGAATGGCAAGCACGCACATTGTAATTCTTTCTCCTATTATCATGAAAAAGTTTTCATTTACTTAATATTCCTACCTTTCATTTTCATCATATTTTGTTGAACACAATTTAAATCCATAACAGCAATAAATAACTTTTCTGTCTAGGAACCCAGGCTTTGTGTCTATTCTACCAATATGTCTCTATTTTTAGATGCGGGAGATAGGTTTTATCAGAGAGTAATGAATAGAAATTCCATTTGCCCGCTGCACAACAATATTATGAAAATGTTTACAATAAAGCTCGTCTGTGGGATTTTTCTTTCTTGCATAGAATACACAATTTTCTCCCTTTAGAGATTTCTTTAAGAGCACCAGAGGTTTTTTTTTTCTGGTTACATGGTATCAAAATCACATTTAAAAAAGATGAGAAAAGGCAGTACAATGGTCTAAAATCATTTAGGTTCTTTGTAAAGGAGTTATCTATAAATCTTCATGACAGCTGTGTGTTCAGTATTTCTTTTTAAAATAAATCTCATACAAGGGAAGGGAGAAATGTGCAAATAACCAAAGCCTATCTGTGCTGAGCAAAAACATTAGAACAGCAAAGATAGGTTTTGTGGAGTCCATTTCAAGCAATTTTTTTTTTTTTGAAAAATCTACATATATAATTTAGACTCATATTGTGCATTCAGTCTAGGGTGAAACATTTAAGTACATGCTCAGCTGCAAGTGCCTATGTTGTGACTTGGATGTTGGCAGCTGCTGAGGGCTAGGGCACCAGTAAATGCTTGCTTTGTAGCAAACATTCAATCTGTATCTCTGAGATCTAAAAGTATCTGTAAAATGTAGTCCAGCCAACTTCAATAGGGGGTAATTCAGGTGCCTGTAGGTAGCTGTAGGAGTAAATTTTCTGCTTATGGCCTGGAAAAAAAAGAAAATAAAGAAAAAGCCACTTACTGATTTTTCCTGCCTTGACTATTTCATCTACCTTTGCCCATGAGTTTATTTGATGAAGTTACATAGTTGTCAGTGTCTGTCAACAAGGTCAATTTTTTCCAAATGGATTACCTTTTTCTTCCCTCTCATTTAACGAGATGGCTGATTGATGACCCAGTTTGCCTTTAAAGAAAGGTTGGGCAGAATTCTGATGTGTTCACAGGACTTGAATTCTATTATGATACACTTTAAAAATATTTCCAATATGAGCCAGAAATTACTGTTTGACTTAAATGGCAACAGTAGTAATATTTCCCTGCAAATCAGGGATGCTCATCAGTCCTTATTTGTTGGGTTTTTTACCTTATTTTTCTCCATCTCTATGAAACAAAGGTATCACCGAATTGATATATTGTTCCACTGTATGAATTTGTCAGGATTCAGAAGGTGGTCTTCCGTTAAAACAACAGTGAAGGATTTTTTTGATGAGATGGATGAAATATAACTCTGTAGTATTTTACTATGGTTCTAATTTTTGTGGAGAAAGTAGCAGGAGCAGAGGACTAATATCCTATTTAAGGTATGCTTGATATCTAGAACAAAAGATTAATGTATCAACTTGCAAGGGCCTAGGGTATAATGAGGTGATAATAAACAGTCAACATGAATTTGTCAAGAACAAATCATGTCAAATGAATCTAATTTTTTTCCTTTGACAGGGTAATTGGGCTAATGGATAATAGGGAGTAAATAGATGTGACATATTTTGGCTTTAACAAGGGTTTATACAGTCCTGTACGACAGTTCTGTAAAGTAAGTAGGAGAATGTGGTCCATCCAGGTGAAATTATTAAAAGTTGGTTGCACAACAGAATGAAGAACTGCAGTGAGTGGAACTGCTGATGGTTTCCTGTGAAAACAAAAGGTCGCAACAAGTCAGGATCTGCAAGAGTCTCTTCCATGCTTATTGCTACTCTAATTTTTCATTAGCAATGTGCCTGACAGAATAGAGAATATGCCAGTTTTGTGAATGACATCTAGATGAAGGGTGGCAGCCTCTTGATGGATGGTGGTAAGTTCCAGATCTCGGTCCAAAATTATCTCCAGTTGGAGAAAAAGTCTGGAATTCTGACAAGTGCAGTAAATAAAAGCATGAACTATTGTGCTTAGACTGGAAAAAGTAAATGCGCAAGTACTAAAATGAATAAATGTCGGGCTTAATAGCATTATGAATCATAATCCAAATGTGATGGCTAATGCAGAAAAAAAAAAAAAAGAAAAACTTACCCAACTAATCCTATGATATTTTTTCCCCCAAATATGAGATTTATCAATAAGTAAGTGTTTCACAGCAAATATTCAAGAACAGCCCTACTGAGAAGGTCTGGGGATGCTTGTGGATGAGAGGCTGGACATGGCCCAGCAATACGTACCTGCAGCCCAGAAAACCTAACAGGTCTTGGGCTGCATTCAAAGTGGTGTGGGCAGCAGATGAAGGGAGGAGATTGTCCTCTGCTCTACTCTTTAAGACCCCACCTTGAGCACTGCATCCAGCATTAAGATCCTCAGCACAGGAAAGACATGGACCTGTTGGAGCACATCCAGAGGAGGGACACCAAGATGATTGGTGGGCTTGAACACCTCTTCTGTGAGGAAAGCTGAGAGAGTTGGAGTTGTTCAGCCTGGAGAAGGGAGTACAGCAGGGATCACTGTGGCCTTTCAGAGATTAGAAGAAGGGAACAAACTTTTGGACAAGAAGTAACGGTTTTAAACTGAAGGAGAGTCAATTAGATCAGACGTAAGAAATAAGTTTATTAAAATGAGGGTGATAGAACACTGGAATGGGTTTCCAAAGAGATGGATGTCCCATCCCTGAAAGTATCCAAGGTCAGGTTGAACTGACCTCTGAGCAACCTGATTTAGTTCAAGATATCCCTGCTTCTTGCAGAGGTGCTAAATTAGATGACCTTTAAAAGGTCCCTTTTAAATCAAACTATTCTGTGATTCTATAGGTTGAAATTGGCAATGCGTCTGGTGAAGAATTATTTATAACAGTGATCATCACACCAAACGAAAGCATAATTAGTTGCAGAATTTAGAACACATCCACTAGTATGACAAGATGTGAAAAAAATTCACTCAGCTAGGGAGAGCAGAAAGAACTGGATAGATGTACAGCAAAAAAGACCAGGAAAATATAGTTGGCTTTTCCATATCTGAAAGGGAGTAAATAAGAGTTTAGTGACCAATTGATATTTATGTTACTTTGTTTTGATAGATAAACAAATTTGACTAATTCTTCAGATTAATTTGATTTAAGAGATTTTTTGTTGGACTGCTTTGTGAAACAATTTTAACTGTAATGGTTAGTGAAGTTCTGGAAGGAAACGTAGGGACAGTTGAGGGGTGCCTGTTGGCAGAGAGTATTCACAAATTGGGCACCTGTTTCTGAGGCGGAACAAGAGATGGTGAGTGTAATCCCACACCTCAGAGAGAGATTAGATGACATCCTGCTTGACTAATTTACAAATCTCTCTCCGTAGTTTGGAAGATATAATAGAGATTTCCTCATCCATGCCCAATGACACTCACACCTGGCCTGCGGCCTCTGTTTGCAAAGAGAGGGGAACTTTAAAATATTGGTCCATTAAGAACCCAGAAAGCCTGATACAGTTAAATGCTAGAAGTAATTTAGTATTTCACCCTTCTGATTTGAAATCTGTTGTTGGTCAATTTGCAGAGATATGCTTAAATGGTATTTGAAGCAATCAGTGCTATTTGCCTCAATCACTGTTCCGTTTGTGGCTATAACCACAGGGTCTTATTCTTTCCATGTTTTGTTGTACTTCCAATTATGGGCTAGATTCAAATTTACAATTAAGATAGAGATTTAGAATCCTGGTTTGGTATAAACCAAATAATTTCTGCTTGAATTTTAGTGCTCAGCTTTTTTAAGCAAAGTCACTTTTGTCAGGTATTATTAGCCATCAAGCACTTCTATTGATTGATTGATTGATTGATTATCTTCGGGCATTTTATTTTCTGTCTTTCCAAACCAGTTTGCTTGTGTTATATTAATTTGTCAGCCTGGTTCTTTAAGAAAAATTCTTTTGCATAAATATTTACAGACGCTCAGTATGCCCTTAAAATCAGTATTACTATATGAGGGTACAGTGTTGATTGCAGCAGTTGTACCTGAGCAAGCATAAAACTTCATCCACATTTATCTTATTCATGTATATATATGATTTATATATTTCTGTAACTGTCTCTCTGTATATATGCTACATCTTTCTAATAATGCACCATCTTTCCTGTAGTATGGAGTTAAAGTAAGGAGAAAGAAATACTGATTCCAGTTACAGAATTCCACATGCTATTTATTTGAGATCAGAATATGAGTCAGAATGGAAATACATTCAAAGTGGATATTTTTTCCAGAGGTGTTGATCTCTGGTGTTCGTTGTAAAAAGTACCAAGTAATCACAGAAAATGATTAGCGTGGAGATTTCTTTGGGATATCTGGCATTTGCATCAATACAATATAGAAACAGTGAAGAATTGCTAACAAAGTATTTAATTACTTGATTTTTTGGCATTCCAATAGTCTAATCAAATAGCACTGAATATTATTGAATGAAAAATTTTGAAAACAACCTGGTATATCCTCTGCCCAGTATGATGTTCAGTGGAGTCTGTTTTTATAGGCTTAGCCTGCATAGTTTAGAAGCATTACTTCCTCTTTCCTAGACCACAGTTTTAAAGATTGTAATATGAATTGCAGTCAGATCCTGTGCAGCTCTGGGTTTTCCTATTCTAGAGCATCCAAATTTATTTTTGGTATTTTTATTTTCATTTTTTAAATACTTATTTTGAAAGAAAATAATCCTTATTTGCTCATATATAACCTTTTTCATGAAGGAAATAAGTAACTTAATTTATAGATTATGAAATCCAGAATAATCTGAATTTAACAGTAGTAATAAATTTTCACATAACCTCCAATTTCTTAAGCATTCTAGAATGCTTAAGTAGAAAGTATAAATAATTTCCTTTTGTTGCATAAAGTACTTTTCCCATAATTTTCACTTTCTATACAGTACTCTTATGAATCTATACCAAGTACCAAGTAGAAGCAGAAATTATTCATATCTGACAGATTACCTTGTTCAGCTTTGAAGCACTTTTGATATTTGAACTCCAGAATACTTTTGAAGTATTTTTAGTGTTGAACTGAGTTCTCTGACTGAAATCATAAGGTTGTGACTATTTCTTTGCCTCTTAAGCACTGGCAGCAATCAAAATATTCTGCGTGGCCCTCAGTAACTGCTGTGAGTGTTCTCTATGTGGTGTGCAAGCTGTGGAGTTTTCTAGACAAAATCACTACACAAAATCTTGATAATCCTTGTCCTTATCTCCTCTTTTTGAATGAAAGTCTAGAAGATCTGTGCTGTCCTAGAACATGGAGCAGCCTGGGGGTATCAGGCCCACAGGGACATTGCCTGAAGTCCTGAAGTCAGTAGGAAAGAAGAAGGTTTTAAGTGACTGAAATTCAGTAAAGAACATTGTTAATGTCAGCTGTTTTCTTAGGTGGTTGCTGGTGGGGAGAGATGGAGTGCCTTGGTGTCCACTCTATTCATGGTACAAGACTTACACTTTCCTCTCAAAATTCACTCTTAAGCCATGTTCAGCAGTGGTAGTAGAAGAGGGAATGTCCAACTGAAGCACTGGAACAGGCTCCCAAGGGAAGTGGTTGGGTCACCATCCTTGGAGGTAAAGATGGGTAGAAGTTGTACTTAGGGACGTGGCAATGCTGGGTTAACAGTTGGACTCGACAATCTTAAATGTCTTTTCTAATCTAAACTATTTTATATACCAAGAAGACAGGAAAATCTAATCCTTTCAGCTACCTGGTCCCTGAACATGCAGGGTTGAGGAGAAATGTCTAATGTCTATGTCAGCTGAATATCAGAGTCACTATAGGAATGTGATCCTGGAGAGATTAAAACATTCAGCTGATCATCAGGTGTTACTGTGCAGGACTTAGATTATGTCAAACAAACTTTTTATTTTCATTTGGCAGTTCTTGCTTCCTACCTCTGCTCTGTTAGGTTACTTCATTTTCAAAGCTCTCACTTATTTTGATAAAACAAAGCAATTGTGCAGAAGGTTTGACATCTCTTTTAAATTACTAGAGTTTGCCAGAAATTATATGTGATCAGGCAATTGCTCTCTCTTGATAGTCCTGTTTATAAATTGCAAAAGATTAATGACTAGTATTCTGACTGTGGAATATGAAGACAAATTAGTTTAAAAGGTTTCTGCTTGTGGCACTGAAGAGAATGGTTGCAGTATTTGCCCTTTTGGGGCCAACTTTTAACTTTAGGTGGGCGTGGATCTCAGAACTGCAAAGAGCTGAAGGAAAGGCAGAGGTGACAGCAGTTATTAAGACAGAAAGTCTGAAATAAAAGCAGCCTCCCTTCTCATGTCTGTGTGTTACTGCCAGGAATTTCCTTTCTCTTAAGAAATGATTAAATTAACATATAAGAATGTATCAGAAAACATTATATTGAGAGGCAGCATGCAGGCCTAAATGGTCTCATAGGTCCTAGATCTTCCAAAATCTGCTTTCAGTGGATTATCTGTTACTCACGGAGATGTCTTCCCAGCAAATTACAAATGCGTTTCCAGTTGTTTTAATTGGTTTGATTCTGTAACTACATTCTTTGGGTTACAACAGAGTCAAAGATTTTGTGCCTGGAGGAGGGTGGAGGAATATGTGAATGGAATTCAAGTGCTAAAGTTGGGCAACTAGAGGCTAACCAGAGCTTCTTTGAAGTTTTTGGCTGGAATTGTGGGAAAGAGGACAATGCTCAGTATTTTTTTTAACTGTACATTGAAAAACACCATTTTATTCATGAGGGAATTGGTATAGACAGGGGGAAAGATGGTATAAAAGAGGGGAAAGGAAGTCTCTCTTCCAGTTCTGTATTGTGACATTCATGGAAAAATCCACCTTTTTAAGCTGCAAGGAGAGAAATCACTTCAATTTTTGCCCTACACTCGTGTTTGAGGCAGTTTTTTTCCTGTCAGCTTCTTCAGTTAACATGCAAAATCAGTCAACTCTAAAAAGCAATTGAAATTTAAGAATAAGTGTGCTAGGGAGTCTTTAAAGAAACCGCTTTCCATAAGCAAGTCCTCACATCAAAGGAAAGAAAAATTTTAAATTCTTTGTTGTGCAATCTTCATCTAGCATTTTTTTTAGTCTGTTTTAAGTTCTTACTTTCACATTTATTTTAAAAAGAAGAATTCATACAGTAGAGAATCTGACATTCTGGATTATTAATAGTAGGTGCAGATAACAGATTTCATTTCAACAGATAACATTGTAAAAGTGGGAAAACATTGGCTCTTCCAGTTACCAAGCAGTGACTCCTTGTTCACTTTCTCAGGCACTGATGAGAACATAAAAAAGAACCAAAGACAAACAGACGGGGTATATGCCATTCTAGGTTACAGAAAGAGTAAGTGAAGAAAATGTACAGCAAATTATATTTTTTATCAAGGCCACTCTGCCACCCCCAATAATTTCTTCTAAAAATGCATTAAGAGTAAAGTATTGCTTATACTTGGCTTTGGTTGATGATACTTTCTTCCAACACCCATAGAATCTCTCCAAGTCATGTTACGCAGACTCTGGAAACCTAATTTTTTTCTCTTTTTGGTCAGTAAATTTGCACTCCCTTAGGTACTTGCAATATATTCTTTTCCACTGTATCTGTGCAGCCTCTTCTTGGAATAAATATAATGTTTCCTTTTGAAAGAATTGCTATTAAACACAACTGCCCCTGATGTAAACAAATTCCACTTCAGAACCTCCAGGCCTGACTTTTTCAGCTCCCGAGTTCTTTTATCACTGCTCTCATGTCTTTTACAGTCTCTGGAGATACTGCTATTCTGTGTACTTACTTACATCACAGCTAACAGCTGGGAGCCTTATCCTCTGAAGGGGTGGAAGTGCAACCCAATACCTCCTTTTAAAAGCTTTATATTGGGATAAAAAAGCACACATTTGAACTATACTTTTGAGGGCGTATTGTCCACACTTGTGCTTTTTTTTTTTTTTAGCTCAATTGAAAGTGAAGTCTTTCAAGGTTTTAAATGGTTAAAAGGGACCGACTTCTTTTCAGCAAAGAATTCCATATGGCACTTACAGCTAACTCCCCTGTGGACTTTCAAAACTGAATCATGAATTCAAATCATGTCTTAAATTTGAGGTAATGATCTAATGGTAGACCATACTGGTACTTTCATATGTATAATTATTTGATGAGGTGATCTCAAAGTATGGTTTTAAAAATACAAGGATTTAGTCTGTTTGGTATTTAGATAGGTCTCATTGGGTTGTGGTGGGATTACTTTAGATAGAAATGCATGGCAAATGTACTGAATTAATTTATGTTAGCAATTTTTTGATGGGTATAAATGTTTCTTTTTATCCCTTAGAAAGGAGATTTTATAAGGTAGTCTCTGAACAGGTTTTATCCTTTCCCCAGCATAGCCTATTTTCTCTGCATCAGCAGACTTGTCATGATAATCAACTTTTTTGTCGCAACCATCAATCACTCCTGATTACAGCTGGGGAGAAGTTCTGTTCTGTTGATCAGCCCATCAGTGCACATAATGTTACACCTGGAGACAAGTGAAAATCATCCCTCGGTGGGAGAATCGCTTGTCTTCAAGCCTTTTGTCTGAAGTATTTTAATTTACATTTAGAATATTGAAATTGTCAGTGCTTTCTTTGATTTTTTTTATTTCTTTGACAAAAATAATAAGTTTAGTTGATCTTTCCCTACATGATAGAAGAAGAATGGTTTTCTATTTGAAATATATTCTTTTTAACTTTGTTGTACAAATATTACAATAATTATAACTATTTAAATTAAAAATAGAATTGTTATGTGGTACTCCATTAGTAGAAATTTAGTATTCTTATATGCTAGCCCAGAATCTTTGAAAAAGCTTTTTTGTTGGGTTTTAATCAGATATTTGGTATGGGCAATATTTATTGTTGGTATTCAATTTATATGAAGGCTGTATAGCAAGTTTCATGGCAATTAAATAATTAAAATCTAAAGGTGTAATTCTTTTCTCTAATGAATTCTTCTTATATTGTGGTCATTACTGAATAACACTTTTTTTTCCTTGCAATAAAGGTGGTTTTCAGATGTCACAATAAAGATGAAATTTCTGCTTGAGGAAGCACCTTATGTTTTGCTAGTAACTTAAATATGGCTTTTAGTTAGCTTTCAGAATGACCAGATGTAGTTTAATTGTACCATTCTTTTTTCATCTATGGTCACTTTTTTATTTTAGGTGTCTTCTCTAAATAATCATTGTCACAAGTTAATTCTTTCACATGTCAAAAAACCACAGCCTATAGAACAACTATAAAGCGGATACTTCAAAGATTACAGGATGAAGTGTAAATTAAGAAGAAAGAATGTAACAGTGTGGGGTAATAAAGATTTGATTAGCAATCATGTTTTTACATAAAAGGTTTAATTAGCAATAGCTCATTTTCCTATTCCTGCTGGTCATTTTCAGGACAGTGATATATTGCTTTTTTGCAGTGAGCCATGCCACCCAATAGAAGGTGTTATGTTTTCATTAGCTGCAGACACTTCAGCATTATTATCTCTCACCTTAGTCTACACACCAATACAAAACCTGTCTGAATCTCATAATTCAAAAAGCCAATTGTACATGCAATAATTTTAAAACTATGGGATATTTGCTCAGATGTTTTGTTTCTTTTTAAATTGATGATAAAAGCACTAAATTGCAAATCAATCACTGAGCCTCAGTCCTGATATTCTGTGTGCTTGAATACCTTGTTTGCCAAATACAGAATTTTATCTCTTGCATAGAAGTCGTTCTTCCAAAATGATAATCTGTTTATTTCTATGGTTTAGTAATTAATCTGAGCATATGGTATAATTTTTATTTTGCAGGTGCATCGATTGACATTACCTTTTTAAAGACTCTCATCACTTGTCATAATGACAGGACAGAAAATTATTTTTTTGTTACTGAATAGAGATTTTAATGGGTTTTCACTAACACAATTCTAGCCAAATAGTCCATCACAAGTTACCTGTCATTCTTCAGTTTATTCTCTAGTATATTTTTCATACCAGAGTCATATGTGGGGATAAACAGTTGTAATAAGGTGAATTTCTAATGTCAACATATTCTGAGAAGCAGCAATAAATCAATAAGAATGTCTGAAGATATCAGAAAATATGAGGTATATGGAAATGATTAACATTTTGGACATTGGAGGAATGAAGACTTTTTTTTTTAATGTATTTAACAGTACTTTCTTTTGTGTAATTCTCAGTGGCAAAGAATTTTTATTCCAAAATTACTTGACATGGCTAATCTGTATCTCTTCAGTGCTTGAAAAGGCTGTGATAGTGAAGCTTCACAGGAGAGCTAAGAAAATGTGCATCATATATATGTAAAAATGGTGCAGAAATATTTTGGCTATTCTTCTAGAGTCTGAGCTTCGTGTCCTGATTGGTGAGACAGGCTTTACTGGCATGGTAAGCCAGCGAGGCGTAAGACACTGGGAGAAGCCTGGGATATTTGTAGGCTTATTAGTTTCTCCTGTGCTAAATTAGTGCTGTTGGAGATGGTGCTGCCACTAAAAAAAATGGCAAGAAGTTAGGAGAGGACACACATTCAGAAGAAGAAAGCAGCAGATGCAATGGCATTCTGCAGTAGGGATCATGAAGAGTCGGGACTGCAGTGAGAAAACAAAGGTTCTGTTCCAGACACTGAGGTGTGTTGTTCTAAGATATGCAAGAGGGAGAAGGAGCTATATAGGAGAAGAAACAAACAATATTGAATAATGGGTGTAATGATGCAGAGCAGGAGATGAATATGTGGGAAAAAAGGAGGCTCTGAGTCTGTCATAATTCATGATTAACATTTGGGATATAGTGACAGAAAGGGGCAATTTGAGAAATGGAAAGTTTCAGGTGGCAAAGTAAACAGTAGGAGAACAATTAGAGCCATCCAGGAGCTATTAATCCTGAATGATCATAAAGATACTGGTTAAGAAACTCAAGAAAAAGTTATCCCAAGGAAAGTATGTCCAAGTTCAGAGAGTAGAAAGGCTTGAAAACAGAATCTTGAAATACATGACCCTGGCCAGTGCAAGTCTTTTTCCTTTTTTTTGAGCTGGGAGGAGGTTTGTCATCCCAACATTTTTAGCTGGAGTTACTTAGGATTCATATCTTCTCCAAAGTCAGCCTTAATTAATAACTTTTTTCTCACTCACCAATAAAACCTATACAAAAGTTAAAAGTTAAAGTGGCTGAATTCTATCAGCCTTTTTCTAGTATTTGCAGTAAGAAATAATGACAGAAGCAGTTCTAGAATAGTTTAAATGGGTAATTGATTTAAATCTGGATTTTTAAAATCAGCAAGGATTGTATATCATCTTTCTCAGAAAGTCTACTTGTATTCAAAAGAGGTCACTTTCTGTATTCCCTGAATGGGAAAGTGAAGGCCAAAAATATTTACCCTCCTTCCTCCCACTCCTACTGATGTCCTCATGTTGGTGATTTGTTATGGCTGCCTCTGACATGAATAGTAAGAGATGGATTCTCAGTGAGGAGGTATAGCAACTTAGAGTAATTCAACTATGGATTTTAATTCAAGTATTGAAACTGATTGTTGCAGTCATAAGAATTTGTGTATTTCGCAGGCATGATACCTTTTTTCAATAAAATTAGGTCCCACCAATTCTAAATATGCATTTTTAGTTGAGTATCTATATTCACAACAAACTGAGGGGTTTGAGCTGTGGCTATGAAGCAGAATTTTCCTTGGCTGAGTGCGTAACAGCAGCTCATTTCATTTCAGTATGTTGTTGATAGAACATGAATTACATCAAGGACAAGGCAGGGGCTCCTGGTGTTCCACAGTAAGCTGTTTTGGTGTGTGCAAGGATGCATTTTCAACCTGATAAGTGATGATAACTTGTAACTGATAAGTGATGAGTTGGCCCTTGAGGACCTTTGGCCTGGGAGAAGCATAATTCTCTTTTATCAGCACCAAAGGATAAATGAACAGGATGACAATTTTATCATTAACATCAAGTCATTTTCTGAAATTCTTGCACTGTAAATAACTCCACATTCAGACATACTGTGGTAGAATCCTGGCATCATTAAGGCTGGAAAAGACCTCGAAGATCATCAAGTCCAACTAGATGGTGTCCCCAAGTGCCACATCTGCACGTTTTTTGAAAACAAAGTTTTAAATTCTGTTACTGCCTCCTGCGGTAATATGCAGGGCCAAAGATGTCGTCTGTTTGATCAGATAAAGGAGGTAGAGGCTCTCTCCTGTAAAATATCAGGGGAGATTATACCCATATTCCTGAACTTATAAAAGTCATAGATGTGTTTGACTGACGGAAAGATGTTTGCACGTGATTGAACAATCACTTTGGCTGTAGATATAATCCACTGTTAGCAGGTGACTGCTTGTCTTCCTACCATATTGGGACTAGTCAACCCTTTGGCTTAGCCGAAAAGCTCCCAATTATATTCCTGGCCACTTGTCTCCCTAAAGTAAACTGTTAGATTTATCTTCTATGAGCCTGAAGGTGCTAATACATCTTAAACCTCTTAGCTGGAAGTAATATCTAGTTTGTATTTGAAATGCAAAACACAAAAAGGAAGCCTACAGAGTGGAAGGAAGGACAGGTAGCCTGCAAGGAATACAGAAAAATTGGGATACGGGTGGATGAGGAGCTCAGCATGACCTGTTAATGTGCACTTGTAGTCTAGGAAGACAACTGAATCCTGGGCTGCTTCAAAAGTAGGCTGGACAGCAGGAAAAGATTCTGCCCCTCTGTCCACTCTTGTAAGACTCCACCTGAAGTGCTGTGTCCAGCTTTGGGACCCCCATCAGAAGGAAGTGGACTTGATGGAGTGAGTCCGGAGGAGGTCCATGAAAGTGATCAGGGGACTGGAGCACCTCTCCTATGTAGACAGGCTGAGGGAGTTGGGGCTGTTCAGTCTGGGGAAGAGAAAGCTCTGAAAGGACCTTACTGCAGTCTTCCAGTGCCTAAAAGGGGCCCTACAAGAGAGCTGGAAAGGGATTATTTATAAAGGGAGTATGGTGACATGACTAAGAAGGATGGCTTTAAACTGGGACAACTCAAGTTTAGATCAGATATTAGAAAGAAATTCTTGACTGTGAGGGCAGTGAGGCACTTGAATACAGAGGCTGTGGATGGCGCATCCCTGGAAGCGTTCAAGGTCAGCCTGGATGGGATTTTGCATAATCTGATGTAGTGGAAGTTGTCCCTGGCCATGTCAGGGCTGTTGGAAATAGATTTTTAAGATCCCTGACAATCCAAGCCATTGCAATTCTGTAGTGTGGCTGGTGGAGTAGGTGACACACAGAGGCACATCATCCGCATCATCCACATCATCCAGAGCTGGGAGTGGAGGAGTGGAGTGGAGGCCTCACAAAGCTCTGGGGAGAATGATATACATGGGCACAGGGATGACATGGTTCCAGCCCATTAACTCTGAAAGCCAGGAAGATGCCCTCGGAACATTGACTTGTCTCAGGCCAGTTAATTTGCCTCAGGCAGATAACTTACTGGCAGTATTTGTCATAATCTGGTAGATCATAGAACCTACACCTGCAAGTCCTTTCTTTTACAGTCACAATGTTTGCTGTCTGCTATTACCCATCCAAATCCATGGTCTGAACTCACACCCTTAAGGTCTTTTCAAGGTAGGGTCCTTGTTTTCTCAGTCTGTCTAAGATTTATTCATGTTGGAATAACAGTCATTCTTGAAATTAATTATACTATAAAGCACAGTCTTTGGGAGATGAATTGAGTTATTCTATTTATTTTTATTACATTTTGTTTGTATTTTTATTATGAGATGGACTTAGATGTAATCTAGCTCTGGGATGAAAAGTAAGAAATTATCTAAGATGGAAAAATAGTCTCACAAGTTCAGTTGAGACTGAGAGTTCTAATGATTATCTGCCTTCTTCTGATGTTATACTCCCTAGATATCATTATGTGATGCTTCTGATAATGCATTGTGTCTTTATATCTATCCATAAACTACTACACAAATTATTTGCAACCCAGTAGAAAAAGGACAAGGGATTATATCTCTCTGACAAAACTGAGAGTCACTTATAGCTGGGTGTTTGCTGGAGATACATACGTGTATATATCTCAAGTGTACTCCACACTGGAAAGCTTTCCATCTAATATTATATTTCTAGTGAGATGGCAGCTTTCCCATGCTGTGTGTGTAACTATATAAATATATATAAATGTATATATACACACATACAATTACCTTCCTCAAACAGGTTTGCTAGAATATAGAAGAAATTGGAAAATATTCCTGTGGTTGTCTCTAGCAGTGTTAAGGAAAACCTAGTAAAAAAGAGCAGAAAAACAAACCAAGTCATTTCCATTTGAGCTAAATTGTTCTGATATTCTTCATTTTTATTTTTGCCTATTTTGTAGTATGTATTTATGCATGAGATATCAGTAGCATCTGATTATTAGTATATAGTGCCAACCAAGATGGTGCCGTTATTGAAACAAATGCTATAGTGAGGGTAAGTGTTTAGCATATTCCAAGTTGCTTATGACACATTTTTTTGGTGAAAACAACAAGTTATTTTCTCAGCTGATGTGCTTCTGTGATGCACATTTGGTTTTGTTGGTTTAGTCAAAGACTGTCCATCCATCTTTAAATTCATCACAGTGTCCAGATGGAGTATTGCACTTGCTTTCAATTGCCAGTCCAGGGTGAAATAAATGTCAGCATTACTGTTGACTTAAGTGGTGCCAGGATTTCACCCACACAATCTAAACTTAACATGTTTGCTTTCTGTTTCGGTTTTATTTTTATCTCTTTCATAGCAAGGAAGTCCTTGCCATTTCCAAAGGGCAAGGAAAATATCATGGTTCATTGTTTCTAGATTTTGGTGTATAGTGATTTCATAAGCATGAATGTTGAAACGGTTGTAAAACTAGTGCCTTTTTTTTGTTTTTGTTGTGGTTTTTTTGTGGGTTTTTTTTTTTTTGTTACCGGAAAAGTAATGAAGCATATTAGCTCTGGTCAAAAAATACCTTTTGAATCAATATGGCGGATAACGTATGTTAGGAAGGTAACAGAACACAGCTGGGATTTGAATAAATGAACTAAAGTCCTCCTTTTGCAACACAGCTTCTATAGGAATTAGATAACTTCCTATCATGGGTGATTTCAATATAGATTTCAAAGGAGGTTAGAATATTGAAGCAAATAGCTCATTCTTGAAGATCTTTTGTTGTTTTTAACACATTGAATTAGCTCGTTACAGCTGAATATGTAGTGGAAAATAGCATCTGTTTACACTGCAGAACTATAAAAATTATTTATCAGTAACAGAATAAGGAGCAATTTGCAAAAGCTAATTATATTTGTGCACTTATTTGCAAAAAGTAAGTTGTTAATACATACTCTAGGGAAAAAGAACTTACTGGTTTATGCAATTTAATAGTAGTGTTAAGCATAACGTATTAAAGAAATTTTTAGGCATCAGTTTTTAAAGTTATAAAGCTATGAACGTAAAAACATGGCGGTCCCATATTGCTGCTTCACCTGTGCTCAGTGGTGGCTGAACTCCAGAAAGCATCCTAAACCTCACTGAGCCCAAATCAGTTCAAACTCTCCATACACCCCAAATGTCCCCCACCAGCTTAGAAACCTATGTGGAGATTTCCTTATTGAGAATTCTGTCTTTATTTAGATAGAAGTTTTCAGTACTATGTGCTCCATTGTATGAATTTGGGGTGCTGCAAAGCACACTGAGGCATATTAATTATCCCAGCAGTGAGATATGTCACAGATGTAAACTGAGAGCTATTCACAATTTCAGTTCATCATTTGAGATGAAGTTAAAGATTCTTATTTCCATTTAATTCAAAAAAGATTCAGAAATCTCTACAGCTTTTTACCAAAGACATCTGTTTTCCAAAAGTAGTTTTTTAGGGACTAGGGAAGACATGCTATCTTTTCCTTAGCCCTGCCATAACAAAAGGAAGAACAACATAAAACCAAGAAAGAACAAATAAATAAATACAAATTTGTTAACTAATCTTGTGAATAGATATGAAGAGATCTGCCTTCTCCAAAGACTTTGGAGTCTCAGCATTAAATTTCTGTACCAAATTTGAAATTTCACTCTTTAAGTAATCTCTGCCCAAGCAAATGTCTGAGGCTTTAAAATCAGAAAGAGCTTTTATACCTGTCTAGTTAAACTTTTTTTACATTATACACCTTATGATTTCATATAGCTGTTCCAGTTTTGAATCTGAAAACCTGTGCTTGATTAGAGGAGATGAGAAACAGTAAAGCCAATGTAGGAATATAGAGCATTTCTGCGACACTTGTCATATAACACTTCAACATCTAAAATGACCTGTTGATTTCAGAGGAACTGTTCTTATCCAGTAAAGTTTGTAGGGTTGCAGCCCATTTCTTTTAGCTTCAATAAGTATTTGGTTTTGTTCAGTGGAAAAACACACAGATTTTCAGATTTCAGTGTGACATCAGATAAGTAGAAAGTTTGTAGGAAGAAGAAAAAATGTAACTGCAGTGTAAACAGTAAGTGATGTCAGAGCATCTCATTAGGTTTTGTATACTATTTGATATCCCTAACTGTGGCTTCCTGCATGGAACCTAACAGCTTAAAGCAGTTAAAGATTCTGACCTGTCAGCTTTGTACTGGAAGGTGTCATTGCCATTTCTGTATTGATGATAGCGCAATGACCTACATGTCTCATTAAATAAACTCCAGTTTTCAGCCTTTGCTGCTTTTGGAATAACTTGATCTATTCACATATATGTATTACTTTAAGAACCAATGTATTAATTGATTTAATGACTAACTTTAATGGCAGATTTAATGACTTCCTCACAAGCAGGTCTGTATGCTCTAGGTATGTGTTAATGTAATGAATCAAAGTACTAAAGCTCTGGTTGTTGGTATTACTGGAAAACCTTGTGGGTACATACAGTACCTTGTGAACTTCCATGAGGCCCTGAATGTGTTCACAGAATCACCCAAGGATGATTGAAAGTAAGGCAAAACAAATAAAAATATGTAAAGGAATAAATGTAACCGTATTGTAGACTGACTGATCTTCAAGTTCCTATGCCTTATAAACCTTTGTTCAGTCTGGATATTTGGGTTATTTTTCTCAAAATATTTTCTCCCTGGCTAATTGTTTCACTAAAACTAGTTTTAATGTAAATTTACTTCCATGCTATGGCATTAATTTTTATCACCACTTAAGCTATTAATGTTCTATTTATATTGATTTATTACATAAAACAATTTACTTTTGTTTCTAGTAGGTAACAGCATTTATTCATTTTACTCTTCTTTTTTTTTTTTTTTTTTTTTAATGTAACCTGTATTTCTGCCTAGAGAGAGAAGTCCTATGGATACACCTATAGTGGGACTTCTTAAGCAAATTACTGGCATAGGACTATTTTAGACATAAAAAATGTGTCTAAATAAGCAAACAACTAGTGGGCCGAGAATTCTTTTATTCCAAGGAAACACATTGCTTCTCTATGGATGTTTCTGCACATGGAAGGCTTGGGTTGCTTTCAAGATATGAAGGGAATGAAATAATCTATAGACTCTTCCATCCTTAAATTATCAGTCTTTGTGCATCTGTGCAAACTTTTCACAGTGGAAAAGTTCCCATGATATTTTACATATATTTACAGCTTTCTACAAGAGGGCCAGAGATTTAACCTGGGAACCTAGAGTCAAGCCCACATAAAATAGAATTGTAATCAGAAAATTTGAGCATTTATGTTTCTTATTGTGGGTTTTGAATTCCTGCTTACAGGTAGACGCTGATTTAGAGGACATCAGAAATATTTAAATGAAAATAATTATTTAAATATAAATCGAAAAATGAAAAATCTATAACTATATTTTAATGAAAGAATCAGAAGGTTGAATCAACATTTTTCTGAACTCAAAACTGAAACTTGAAAAGCTTCTAGTAATTATAGTATTAAAAACAGTGATTCCAATAGAAGTATTAAGACTGTGTTTAGGAGCAGTTACAATAACTCTGTGGACCTCTCTTTTATGGTTTTGTATATAGAAGTCATATTAATTTGTTTGTAATTTCAAATATAAAGTTCAAATCATAAGGAATTAATAATTAAATAGGCACTTTTTGAGCTTTTTGTGTTTTCCATGAAATTTCTTGTAGTATCTTTGTGTCTGACCACTACTCTTCCATGAGCTTTGCTTCAGTCAAAAAATATCAGAGATTAAAATTCAATGAGATTTTTATTGTGAATATAAACAGACAGAAATAGTTTCCTTGGCAACAGAGAGCAGGGGAAAACACTCAGACAAAGTACTCTAAACCCACCTACTCAGCTTTCTGTAGTTATTAGTTCACAAGATGCGTGCTGAGGGAATCAAGTGGGTTTTGTTCAAACAGTGAAAAGTTTCTAAATTAAATGAGTGTCTGGGCAGGTAAGTGTATATGTTGACCCTTGACTCCAATTAGCTGTTGTGAACAAAATCAGGTGCTGGCTCCATATCCAACACTGTCATTCTTCTGATGACACCAGAAAAAAACTCAACTTTTTAACACTATTCATAAAATTGATATTAAGTTCAACAGCATCCATTGTTTTGAAGTAAATATCATTTGTATATAACCTTAATATTGAACTACATTTACATTATTAATACAATTAATGCAATTAAAAAATATGTGGTGGTGTGCACTGCTAGTGCAAGGAAGCTGGGGTACATATCTACAAAATAACAGTAGCATATATCCTTTGTTCAAGTTCTCCGTTTGGAATACGTCCGTTCCAGATTCAAAACTGGAAGCATATATATTATGTTTACTCAGCTGAATTAATACAGGCTTTATTTTATGATATGCATAGCTCATAGCAGTGTGTATAGATGAACTTTTTTTGTATATAATTCTAATATTAAGCTGAGATTAATCATTTGGGTAGTCTTAATGAAAAAAATACCAAATGGGTTTAATATTCTCTTGAAACTCTAACTACAATAAGATTTGCTATGGGGAAAATAAATTATGCTGCCAATTAATACAGTAAAGATGAGATTAAATGTTAAAGTTAATTTTATTGATGATAGCAGTTTTCAAAAGACTGTGTTTCATCTCCCTATCAAAAGAGCATCCCCCTAAACAACCATATTGCTTTGGAAGACAGAATACTGGAACTTGATAGCCTTGTCAAAATAAGCTTAAAACTGCTTTGCCTTAACAATAAAAAGGATAAAATAGATGGCAGAAGGAATGGCCTGTTTAATGTATTTCAGCATGTAACAAAATTTTGTTGTGTTGTATGAAGTAATGGTGTCCTTAAAAGAAAAATGCCAGGTATGAGAACTGATTGATTAATTGAGTTATCTTCCCTTCAGTGTATATATTTTGACATAATGTCTGTTGCCTGAGAATGCAGTGTGTTATTTTCAGGCAGATTTTTGTATCTTGCCTAAATTATTTCAGGTAATGTCACACTCATTGGCAGTTTATAGTACAAGCAGATGCATGGTCATAAAAATACTGTCTTATGGGACAAGTGAAGTTAAGTAGGAAATTTTTACCTTCTTCATCTGACCAAGATAAAATAAGTTTTGCTTTCCATAATGAAAATATTAAATTCATTTTCATAATGAAAATGAAATTGATTTTACTATACTCTGGATGGTTTTACCATAAGAATGGTGTTGATGCCAATCTCTCACAATGTGGTGCAGGCTCTTGCCGGGTGTAATCTCTCACCATTATAGAAATTACTCTGGAAAAAGCCCAAGAACAGGGAGTGGGATAGAGCAGATTAATTATGCAAGGGTGCTAGTGAGCTCAAGAAGCACTCATTCACTCTGATCAGTGAGTCTCAGGGTACATTCATGAGTATACTGAATAAATGCTTCAGAAAGGAGAAGAGGGAGTAAAAAGAGGGAGTTTTCTTTCCACAGAAAGATTAATATCTGGGGAATAAGATATTTGGACATTTTATTCTGCCATAATAATGGAGAATTGTTTGGGGTTTTTTTTCCTACAGAAAAGACTTTTGTGGTTCTTGACCTGTTATTGTATATTTGGTTCTAGGGAAAGGGGTGAATTGATCAATCATAGTTCAAGGGTCAAAAGCTTTCCATCAGAACATGTCCAGAAAAAGTCATATTACACATATCCTTCGTGCTTAGTGCCACAGTTATGTCTGGGTGAATAAGGTAATTAGATTCCAGAATTGTGTTGTGATAGACTGCGCAAAAAATTTAAGTGACACAACTCAGAAGATAAAGGTAAGCTTAGCAGAAGGTAGAAATAATGATAGGCAATGTTCATCAGCACCATAATTGACTGCAGATTTACTTTGTATCAGGCAGAAATTAAGATAATTGTTCAATATGAAACATGTCATCATGTTGACATCATCTTTGAAAATTACATTACATGTTTTCACTTAATCTCCTATTCTGCAAAGGCTGGCACAGGTAGGTAGTTGTTTCATGTACAGTGTCTGTGAAACTGCTGAAGTCTGTGGAGTTTTTCCGTTTTCTAGTGGGTAAGCACAGGACTTGTGTGTAATCCTGAATTTCCCGTGTGCACTCACTCGGCAGACAAAATAGAGGACCTTGTAAGAAAGTATTTTTTTAAATTTAATATTGCCTCAAGTATAAGCTTACCTACTAAATCAAGTAACTATATCTCTGTGAAAAAGATTGCACAATCCTCTATAAAAGTTTTTAGCTGTTTTGCACTGTTAGAGCCCTGCTTTAGGCTGAACCTAGAAGTGTTTGGCACTTCAAGGCTGTTAGACTTTATCCCTGTAAACTTTTCCAGTTTACTTACTGGAGAAGTTCCATAGACATCAGCTTTGGTTATGTAAATGGCACATAACTGGTAGGATACAGATGTCTCAGCTGCATACTGCAACCTTCCCTGGGCAATGCTGTCATCACTGCCTGGCCAGCCTTTGGAGTCACTAGAAAAAAAAATGATACACTTGTTCCAAAATTAAAAAGGTCATTTGAATTTTATCACTTTCTTGTGTGCTTAGGACATCAGTAAAATTATTTTTCAAATACTTATTGACAGTCCAACTATAGGAAAATATTTGTACTCAGAGATTATGATAATGTGTGATAGACATCTCTTAAGCAATTTCTCTTCATCAAGGACAGAAGCCTTCTTGGCTTATGCAGTTATGTATTACTGCTTTCCATGTGTGCCCAGCTCACTGACAGTATTAGTTTGAACTGGGAGTCTAATTTTTTTGTTGCTGTTTTAGAGCTTTTTGTTCTGAAAAATCCTGACATTGTTGCAGATCTATTTTTCAAAATTACTACTATTGTATTGTGAATAATAGCAGAGGTGAGGGTAGCATCCCATAGCTGGTAAAAAAAAAAAAAAAAAAAAAGAGATGGCATGATCTTCTGAAGTTCCAGGCAGACGGAATAGACTTTCCAGCACTCTCAGCCCTCTCGGTTTTTTGCTTTCTTAGGGTGCAGACAGACTAGTTTTGCTACTAGTTAGCCAGATGAAAGCATGGAGGAGCGCACTCTCCACCAATAAACATCTTTCAAAATGCATTGTGAAATGAGAAAGACACAATGCAAGATAGTTGGATTTAATTTTGTGAGGAAGAATCAGTGGAATATATTTGCTACACCTTTTGCAGAAGTTTTTTTTTTTTTTAATTTGAACTTGCTTTCATTATGAAGGCATTGCCTAGAGGGAGTCATTAAGGCAGGAAAGCAATCTGTAAGAAGAATGGTAAAATGAGGTGGATCAAGAGGGATATGAAAAAGAAGATGCAGTGCTGCAAAGTTAAAAACTCTCTGAGAATAGGATGAGACCTGTTTTTTGTCTCAACATAAAAACTAAGTACAATGTTTTTGTTGGACCACTGCCTAAAGAACATAAGTGAGAAGGCATATAATCTAGTGAAGTACATTAGTCAGGCAGACAAACTTATTTTGAATACTGCCATGTAGATGTGTTGACTTTAATTGTAAGAGAATACTCTCTGGATTGTTTAAAACATTTCATCTTTCTCAGTGTATTTTACACATTTTAATGTGCTTGGTAATATGATCTCCTGATTGTGATACAATCCTGCACTTAAGCAAAGAAAATACAACTGAGTCTTTTACACTACAGCTCTGTCTTCTGACGGTTCACATCTGCATACAGAATTTTTGTTCTTTTATAGTATGTTTGTGTGTGTGGTTATAACATAAATATACAGACAGATTTTATAGAGAAATCCTTTTGTATATTTGAGCAATTTGTCAGGGTTATAAAATGTATGGGTTAGAAAGGTCCCTAATTATTCAACACTGGTACACAGAATTAGAGGAAAAGTATTAGGAGATGCTTAAATTGACTTGTACTGCTCAAATACGCATGAATTAATCAGAAATAACATTGAAAAGTGGTTTGCTAGCAGACATCTTGCCACTTCATTGAAGGCGTTCCCACAGACCAAAGTTTGTCTACATGTAATTTTCAGGATCAGGGTCCTCAAAATTTATTTAAGGATCCTTGAGTTTTCAACTTAGATACAAAGTAGTAGTAAAAATTACTATAATTACATTATATGTTTATGTAATTATATTAGTGATATAATTTTATTACTATATTTAGTATTATTTGTATCTTACATAATTATTTATATTATAATGAATAATAATGAAATATTTTTTACTTTCATGTTGGACATCTTTTTTAACAATGGATATAGTTTCCTAAAGTTCTCTATAACATTACACCAGCAATATTTCACATATTTCTCATGCTTCATCACTGATATTAGCTGACAGTGCTAGGTTAATTCTGTGCATCAAACATGGAAACTGTGATGAAGGAAGAAAGTAAACTCTTTCCTAAAGTATTCTTCTAATGTATTCTTTTGTAAAAGCATTCCAGAAGGAGACCCTTCTCCCCTTCATTCAGTTAAGTGTCATGGTTAGCAGCAGAAACTAGTACTGACTTGTTTTTCACTCTTCTGCTCTCTCCTATTATTGCTTAATTTGGCATGAAAGTTGGGAATAATTGTATTTTATGATCTGTTTTGTTTTTGTATTCATCCTACAAGTAAACACTCTTTAAGCAACAAGTTTTATGGGCTACAAGTAAAAGTCATTTAAGCAGTAAGGATGATTTGGTCCTCTGGCTGCAAGAAATGATTCCATGAGGTACCATATTTTACGTTGCTTTGCTGAAAAATATATTTATGGATATTTTTGTCATCTCCTGCATCTTAATCCTGCAAGGAAAGATAATGACAGACCTCTTCCTTTATTTTTTTTTTTTAATTAGGGTTCCAGTTCAGTTGTAAAAGTTCAGCATAATCTAATTTGGAGCTGTATAAATGCTTAGGAGAAATCTGCTCTCACAGAGAACTCCCATTAACACGCCAGCTACAGTTATATTGAAGCAAGCTCAGATGGCTTCATGTCCCTGCAGAGAAAGGAGATTTAAATTTTGAAATAAAAAGACTTGAAGATCTTATTAAATAGGGGCTGGGTAAACAGGCAACACTCTTTGGGAAGTGAGTTATGGACAACCCTGTGTAACAGCTATTGTACTTGTAAATTTGAGTAATGTGTCTCCACTTTAGAGAAATTTCATTCATATATTTCAGAGCAATGAAAAGGTCACCAATTTCTACATGTGCCCTCATTATATATTCCTTCAACATCCAATATACAACTTGAGATGAAGTTTGTGGAACTGTAGCTGTGAAAATTTGGAGAGAGCTGATGCAAAAGAATTAAACTTGGGGTTCTCTGCCAACAATTCTGTGAAGTTGAGATTTGTATCAAACTAATATCAGCATTCATAATTCAGTATTAAGGACCATATTATGAATATGTTTCAGATGTTTGACTAGTGACACCATTAGGGAGAAAAAGTGCAGTCAGAATCTGACTTATGAATAAATTTGACTAGAAACTCTAAAAATAGTTGACATGATAACAACATAAGGGTGTGCAGCATTATGACATTTTTAATGCGTCATTGTAACTTAACATTGGTCTTTCAGTTTGATTATAATTAACATCCTCTGAACTGTTTGTATTTGGCTTACAGTATGTCTCAATGTTATGTGTTGAGAATTGTAAAAGGTGCATGATTGTGCTGTTTCTGTTCAAGTTGTTTCTAATTAAAAACTTCACTGTCCAGTGTTCTTTCAATAAGGGTACCTAATACAATATTTACATTATTTTAGGTATAGAGAAACTGGCTTTTCGACCAAACTGAATGATGCATCTCAATATCCAACTCTGTGTGTGTGTGTGTATATATCTATGCATGTATACACTTACACGTATATTGTTAATTGGTTTTAGATAAAGTCTCCCACTTCTCTCCTACTCACACCTTTCAAATCTCATCCATGTGGAAGGAATCAAGTCTTTTCATGTAAGCTGAAAGTCATAATTCCCTTTATGCATCCTTAGAGTGATAGTTAGCCACTAGAACTCTTCTCCCAAAATTCAGCACAACAAATAGCATTAAATAATGCTCTAATGACTAATAAATGCCAGATAATGCAGGATTCTTCTACCTGCATGAGCAGCTTAGTGATTGGAATAACTGTTTTTTTGTCCCATTTGATACTTTAGGTTTGTAGCCACTAAATTCCATATAAATTTGATTCCACAATAGAAAGCATTTACCTTTCTTTTATGTTCTAAGTATCTTCTATTGTTTCATGTTTTCTAAAACGAAAATACTGACCTTTATGGATCCTTGAGCTGACCGAGAACTGTTGCTTTTTGTTTTTCCAATTCTGTAATAGCTAAATTTTGACTACATTTCTAAAGTCTTAACTTCTCTTTCAAGTAATAAAGGAGTTACTTTCCATAAAAGTTTGAAGTTCAAAAGGAAAGATATAAGCAATTTTTCATGTTGTCAACTTATCAGCTGAAATACTGTCTTTCTTATAAAACTTCAAACAATTAGGGAAGAAATAAACTCAGAATATTCATCCAGATTCTAGTGGTTTTTGTATAAGGTTTAATCTAATAGTTCAAATACTAATCTTAAAATATACTTGCACATATATTAAATGAATAAATTTTGTAATAACTCTTGAAATAATAAAGTTATTTGCAATGTAATGCATGAATTTTAATAGCAATGCATATACAAATCTATTTTAGCTTAACAACATGAAGTAGCCAAAATATATTTGGGACTGTGACAGGATTTGTCGGAGCTTTCTCCTTTGAAAGGATGCTCCTGGCTTTGAATTTCAAACACTACCTTTTGTTGCAGATGAACAAAAGTAATCCTCTTTTTTTTATATATTTTTTAAAAAAAATTATTTTTAAAAAGCCAGATAATTACACGTCTGCCTCGCATTCAGTTAAGTCTTCTGTGATGGGCTTTGAAGGGTGTGTTTTATATTTTGCTTTCTTTTGTTTGGGCTTTAGTTTTGGGCTGGGGTATTTTTGGTTTGTTTTTTACTGTCAGTCTTTGGTGAGAAGTTGCTGATACCACTATTAGTAGTAAACTGTTCTTTGAAGGAAGCTTTGACAAAAATTCTAGTTTGAAATGGGAACTGAAAAAGTACAAAGCTATCGGGAGGAGAGTGCAATCCTCCCTGTTGCCTGAGAATTATTTTTTTTCATGTGAAAGCAACATAAATCGTAATAGAAAAACTAGTGGTAGCAAGGTAGACTAAAACAACCTAATTTTGGTCTGAAAGTAATCTAATGCTATACAGTAACATACTGTATTTATTGAATTTGCATTGCTCTAGTACTTTTTCCATTGTTTTCCAAGCATCATTCTAATTATAATTTTCTGTTTGGCCCCTACTTGGATAATGTAAGTGGTACCCATTATTGAAAGGTAGTCTGTATTTGTACTAATACAGAGAATGCCAGTTTAGAAATGAGCCTGATTGCATGGTTCATTTTGTTCTCCTTTGTAGAGCCAGGCTGCGGCCCACTACAAAGGCACTAAACATGCCAAGAAGCTCAAAGCACTGGAAGCCATGAAAAATAAGCAGAAATCTGTTACTACCAAGGACAGCGCAAAGACTACCTTCACTTCCATCACTACCAATACCATCAATACCAGCTCTGACAAAACAGGTTAAGCGACAATCTTTGTTGGTTTCGTTTGGTTCAGTTTTCCTTTGGTTTGTATTTTGTTTTTTTTCCTTGTTTAATTCCATGTCTGTTTTGTTATGTGCTTGCCACATTGATTCATGCTCGATCCATCTTTCTGTGTGATATTGATTTCTTTAAGTCCTTGTTCAGTAGGCTGGTGAGACTCCAATAGTCGTGTAGCTGATTTCTCTTAGTGAAAAGAGGCTTGACATTCTTTTTATGATGGAATGCAATGCTCATTACTTGATTAACATATCAACTGATCTAAACTTTCTGGTCTAGTATGCACTATCTATCAGTAATTATATATGGCACATTTCTTTTAACGGCAATGTAACAAATTGCACTATTTGTGTCTAGAAGCCTCTTAAAAAGCATTTTCAGTAAAAACCTGATTTTCATAAATTTCAAACATTGCATTTTTTTTTTAAATGGCTATTGCATGGTTTTGAATTGGAAAAGAGCTGTATAACCTCTATTCCACACAATCAGGTAAGTGTATTGATGCCAATTATTCTGCCTAAAAGAGTCTTCATACTGAACTAATAGCGTTTAAATTATTGTGTGGGTGAAAGTTACTCCTCTGCAAATAAAATCTACATATTTGTAAAGTCAACAGGATTTGGTTGACATTGCATTTAAAATATGCATCTATTGGAGATTTCAAAGGAAGATTGTAAGGTCACAGAGGTAGTCTAGTGTCTCACAAAGTATGACTGCTCTTGTGTATAAATGGATACAGTTTGTATATTTAGATATAACCAATCCACCTCCCCAAGTGAGGCAAAAATAACCAAAGACAAAAAATAAAAAAACAAAGCTGTGAAACATCAGAGACCTACCTACTGATGCTGAAAACTGCTCATTTGGAACCACTTCTGATCCAGTAAGTTCAGCATTGCTAATGGATGTGCAGTAACCAACTATAATACCACAGAAAAGTACCTTGCAGGCATGTGTAGTACTTTATTGGTACTATATTTGTTATAGACAAAACTATATCTTCACTATATTTATTATAGACAGATAGCTGTATGTCTGTCTATCTTTATAAATACGTTTATCTTATTTATAACTCACTATTATAAACAGCATATGTTTCTTTATGGAGATTTATACCCTAATTATAATGGGATGACTTCAAGAAATATTTGCTACATTGTTTTTGTCTTTGTTACCATAAGAAAAAGAAAAAAGAATATTTTGAGAGGTTTTGTGTGATTAAAGAAATTAAGTATGGGAGAATAGGAACCATGTCAAAAGTTATTTGCAAAAAATATGTGTTTTCAAATATACAAGTAATTTTGATTGTTTCTTGTGCTGTTACTTGTTGAGATATTCAGAACAGGAAGGAGGATGTTGTGTGAAAAGAGTGATTTATTATTTACCAAAAATGATTTAGTGATTGAAGAAAATAACTGAAGAAAGATCTTTTAAAGCTTTGAACTGTATTATTCAGAAGCTTTTGTCTTATACTGTGTAAGTTTGAAAGATTTTTCAATGTATCCTAAAACCAATCTGAGTTTTCCTATCAAGCTTTGAATTACATCCCTGACAAGATATATAAACTGTCCTGTATCCAAGGTCAGTAGTCCAAATCAGTTTTATATCAGCATAAGTAAGAAAATATCAGAAATGCAGCTGCACACATAAGCAACAGCCTGTGCTGGAGTTTCTTCAGAATTACACAGTGGGTAGGAATTCCTGGATTCATTTCATAGAATATGTGTAAACATATGTGTGTGTATAGGTATACATATATTTATTCTATGTTAGAAACACAGGCTATAATGGGTTTCTAAAAGACACATAATTGATCTTAATTGACAAAAAACTTAAAATCTTACAATTTCTTAAAATATTGAGAGCCATATTCAACTGCTGCCAAAAGCCCTATTCAACAAGTGGCATTCAAAGTAAGGCAGGCAGTTCTATCTAGATGCAGTTATTACAGGTCAGCATTGATGTGACTGGCAACAGAGTAAAATCCTTGGTGTAAATTATCCTTAGTCAACCATGTATACATGGTGAGGGAAAAAAAAAGTTGGGTAGCCAAAAGGATGAAATTTTCTGTCTACTATGACAAGTCAAAAATTTCATAAATTGGATTTTATTTCTTTTCTGATCGTTCTTATGTCCTGCATTTGCTTGATGGAACTTTTAAGGGCAAAGTTATTCTGAACATCAGAATATACTACACTGTGTGAGTTTCTGCATCTGGAAATTATCACTGTAAAAGTCAAACATCCTGATTGTAATACACAGTTCTCAGAGAATAGTTGTACTAATGAATATAATTCGTAAATTAAACTCTCATAACTAGAAGAAAGTTACTAAGTCCATGTACTCGAGATCATTTGGAACAAAAGATTTTTCTACAGTGTTTTAAACCTGTCTGCCAAAGATTAATAGTTGATCCCAAATACACTGAGGATAGGGTCGTGTACATATGACTTCTTATATATCATCTACAGCAGTGGTAAAATGCTGAATTGCGTGTCAGTCACAGCACATTGGTCAGGACTTCAGATCACTGGTTCTGTGTACCCTTAGCAGCTACAGTAAACAAAATGTCATCAGGAAATCTGTGCTGCTATGCAGTAAGGATTGTGAAAAAAAATCACATAGTATACAAACTGATTCAAGGGCTAAAGCACTAATTTGTTATGTTGCTTATTCTGGAACTATTTTGTTAGATGTGCCAACATGTGTTATTGACACAGTGCAGCTCACAATATAATCTAAATCCTTAAAACCTCTCGCACATGATTCCTGGTGTTTAAATTATATGTTAAAGAGAAAACATAAAATATGAGGTTGTTTTGCTCATTCTGTGAAAGTTGTTACATTTTCCCTTTTAACTAACTTTTAGAACTATTAGAAGGCTTGAACTCAAAAAGTCTTTGGGGCAGTAAAACATCATATAATGGCAATGCCATTCTCAAGATGTGAGAACTTTTTATCATACCTAGTATTTAACACACTTTGTTCATCTGTATTTACCAATTTTTATGTTACACGGGTAGTCAGGACAGAAGAACAGAAAACGTGAGCATTACAAGGAGAAACCTACTTTATGGCACTATTTAAACTAGATTTAAGTATTTCTTGATTCTCCAATTCAGACGTAACAGAAATAAACGCATATTTTTGCTATATATTAACACACATGCATACATATTGCCTGATAGTATATTGTTAAACATCTTTGATGGCTTTGCAAATTGCTCCTCCTTTCTGAAAAGGTATGTTTTCTTCAAAAATATGTTTCATATCTTCAGCTGTAAGGACTGATACTTTAGAGTACTTGTCAAAATATATTTAGATAGAGAGCATTCTATCCTCCTAATTAAAACACACGTCCAGTAAAGTCATTGTCCTGCACTTCGATTTTTGTAAAATAGATTGAATTGCCAGTATTATATCCATGTAAAATTATTTCGCTCTAGTTGTTGCATATGCCTAAATATTAATCTTTTCCAAAGCTACGTGAAGTTAAGCAGGACACTCATGACCACATTATCACAAATTAAGTCTTGAAGATTTGGGCTACTTTTATCTATCTATTTATTTATTTGTTTATTCAGCAGAGAATTCAGTATGAGTTGGATCATTTGGTATCAATGGAAAAGGAGGAATAAGACCTTTCAAAGGAGAAAAAAACATGTCATTGGGAGCCATCAGTATGGCAAAGTCTTTAATGATGCTTTTGAATGTTGTGCACTGTGCCTTGAATCCTATGTACTTAAATGCAATGAACAGCTCTTGAAAATACACAAAAATGTGATAAGCAGAAAAAGTGTATATCTGGGCCAAGGCACAGACAAGATCATCTATCACTAGTACAGTCCTTACAGCTAAGGGACCCCTGTGCTGTCAGAGAACAAAATGCTGATGCCTGTCCTAAAAATCTTACAGTTTCACGTAAGATGAGAAACAACTTAAGGAATAGACACCATAAATATAACAGGCAGGTGTTTAAAGGAGTGGTAACATAAATGTGTTCAAGTGATAAAGGCATCGCAAAAAATGAAAACACTGAGGAATGGATTAGAAGGAAAAGGAAGAGGACTGGGATTTTTTTCAGATACTGAACATGTGTGGGTAACAGCATTGGCAGAGGCATAAGATGTCTTAATTTTTTCTTCACTGAATCATACAAAAATTCTTCTGTGTAAAAAATTTTAGTTTCATTAGCCCTTTACAATTCTTTTTTCTTTTTCTTTTTCTTTTTCTTTTTCTTTTTCTTTTTCTTTTTCTTTTTCTTTTTCTTTTTCTTTTCTTTTTTTTTTGTCTAAGAAGTGGTAGGGTATTTCTGGTCAGCAGATGAAACACACTCCTGAAATAGCAATTTCAGTCCAACTGGGATAATTATGAAATTGAGAGCAGTTGGAGTGGGAGAGAACAGCCTTTCAGGCAAGGTCTTGGACATAAAAGTGAAGGCAGGGGGGAGAAAGCAATCAGAAACGATGTGGTAATTCCTGGTAAACTTTGCAGGAGGAGGAAAGATAGATGGCATGAAATGGAAAGGTTTAGAAAGATATTTAGGGTTTGGCAGCTAAAATACCAGAGGATCACAGAATTTTTGAGGTTCTGTGAAGGGATGTCATTGTGGATGTCTGAAGATTGACAAGGCCACCCCTACAGGTCAGAGCAGCGTTAGCCTGAGCAGGATGCTGAGTATCTTTTTCAGTTGAGTTTTGTGTACCTGCACAACCTTTTGCTGGGCAATCACCCCATGGTTTGACTATTCTTAAAGAAGAGCAAAGAAGTTTTTCTTGTGTTTCAGTCCAATGTCCTGTATTTCAGTTTCTAGCTTTTGTGCCTTTTCCAGTCACTGGGCATTAATTAAAAGAGTCTCTGTATTTTATATTCCCTGACCTCATCAGGTATTTATTTATATACTGCTGGTTTATTTTTCAAGTGGTGCCCTGCAGGGTTCCAAGTCCTTCACAAAGCTGTTTTCCAGATGCTCAGCCTGCAGCCCAGACTGATGTGTAGGGTTATGGCTTCCCACCTGTGGGACTTTGGTGCTTTCCTTCACTGTACTTCAAGGAATTTCTGTTGTGCCATTTCTCCAGTCAGTCCAGGTCCCTGTGAATGGCAACCCATCCATCTGGTGTGTCAGGCCCTCTTCCAAGTTTTTAATCATCAGCAAACTTGCTGAAGGTGCGCTCTGCCCCATTGTCTGGGTCATGAATTAAGACTTTAAAAAATATTGGGCAATAATGGTCACCTGCACAGTAAAAAAGTTCTTTCTCACATGGAATTTCCTGTGCATCATGTTCTGTCCATTTCTTCTTTTCCTACTGCTTGGCATCACCAAGAAGAGCCTGGCTCCATCCTCTTGGCACCCTCCCTTCAGATACACACAGGCATTGATGAGA
Organism: Trochalopteron elliotii; assembly: GCA_024734555.1. NCBI lineage: Eukaryota > Metazoa > Chordata > Aves > Passeriformes > Leiothrichidae > Trochalopteron > Trochalopteron elliotii. The sequence continues at coordinate 2,754,860 of JANPWX010000338.1, forward strand.
TCTCCTCTCAGTCATCTCTTCTCGAGGCTGAACATGGCCAACTCTCTCAGCTGTTCCTCATATGGGAGATGCTCCAGTCCCTTAAATAATCTTTGCTGCCCTCCTCTGGACCCTCTCCAGGAACTCCCTCTCTCTTTTGCTGGGGAGCCCAGAACTGAACACATCACTTCATATGTGGCTTCACCAGGGCTGAGCAGACGGGCAGAATCACCTCCCTTGCTCTGCTGGCAACACTCTTGGTAATGTGCCCCAGGAGACCATTGGCCTCCTTGGCCCCCAGGACACACTGTTGGCTCATGGACAGCTTTTTGTACACCAGGAGCCCCACGTCCATCTTTGCAGAGCTGCTTTTCAGCCTGTGCTGGTACATGGGGTTGTTCCCCAGATGCATTTGCCTTTGTTGAATTTCACAATGTTCTTTGCCCATCTCTCTCACCTGTTGAAGTCCTTCTGAAGGGCTGCACAGTTCTCTGGGGTATCAGCCACTTCTCCCATCTTTGTGTCATCAGAGATCTTGCTGGGGATGTATCTGCCCCTTCATCCAAGTCACTGATGAGCCACTTAAACAATATTGGGTCCAGTGTTGATCCTTGGGGAACACCAGTAGTGACAGACCTCCAATCAGACCCTGTCCCACTGAATATGACCCTCTGGTTCAGCCAGTTCTCAATCTATCCCACTCTTGACTCATCCAGTCCACACTTCCTGAGTTTGTCTATGAGAATGTTGTAGCAACAAGTGTTGGAAGCCTTGTTAAAGTCAAGGTAAACAAAACTTGCTGCTCTCCCCTCATCCACTCAGGTAGCTGTTTCACGATAGAAGGCAGTCAGCTTGGTAAAATATGATTTACCTTCAGTGAAGGTATTTATCATATTTACCACATTTACCATACTGACTACTCCTGGTCAGCTTCTTATCATCCATGTGGATAGAGATGGCCTCCAGAATGAGGCACTCCATCACTTTTCCAGGGATTGATGTGAGGCTGAGTGGCTGTTAGTTCCCTGGGTCCCTCTCCTTGCCCTTTTTGAAGACCAGGGTGACATTTGCTTTCTTCCAGCCCTCAGGCATCTCTCCTTTTCTCCATGACCTTTGAAAAATTATGAGTAGCAGCCTAGCTGTGGTGTCCATCAGCTCTCTCAAGACTCACAGATGCATCCTGCCAGGGCCCATGGGCTTGTGGATGTCAAGTTTCTTTAGGTGTTCTCTGACCCAAGCCTCCTTTAACCAAGGAAAAGTCCTCCTTCCTTTATCCTGGTCTCTTAGGTCAGAGATTCCTGATTTTGGTTTGTTTGTTTGTAACGTGAGTGAGCATATCCTTATTAGACCATTGGACCTTTTTCAGGTCTCTAGTTAGGAGTCAAGGAGCTCTTTGTTGTTAGTAGGTCCTGCTTTGTTTAAGATTCAGAATTTCTGTTCTAAATTGTAGGGGAAAATTTTCAAACACAATGCTCAAATGAAAACTTGCTTGTGTGAATATTTATAGATGGACAACTTATAATTGACTAGTACTACTATTTATATTATTATGTTTCTGCATGTTTGATTACAATATTTGCCCTTTTCTGACCAGTAGTTACTTGTTGTTTGCTCCAGTACCATACATTAGCATACCTTGCCTGTTTTCTTTTATCTTTTAATGTGTTACATTAGTTCTGTACACAGATGCATCTGTGCAGTTCCCGGTTCAGCTCCAGGACCTGTAATAGAAAGGAAGTCCCATTTAAAAATGAGAATAATTTTCCTCATATCTCTCTTTTCCTTTTATTTTCAATTTAATTTTATCTCCCTTACATTCAGCTGTTTATAATAAATATACATTTTGGAAATGCCTAGGGTTTCATGTTTATGGTGGTTTCCATCTATTAAGAATTACTGGATTATTTCTGGTATTGCTTGGTGTACCTGCCCTATTTTATTTTTTTTGCTCTTCAGGTTACTTCTTTAATCCTTTGTTCCTAATGCCAAATTACCCTAACTTTTTCTTTCTTAATTAAAGCTTAAGAAGATATACTGCTGTATCAATAATATTAACATTGCCTATTTATTAGCATTTTTATAGGCAGTAGATTTGCTTGTAATCTTTTCTAGCTAAAAGAAATTCTATTTCTAACAATAATACTTATGTCAACTGTACTTAAAATTCAAAATAGTATTTAATACTGTTCCAAATCTTCTGGTGTATGCAGAAACTATTTACTGTATGATCCCAGTGTGCAATTTGTTTTTACAGCTTAGGATGTGGGTTCCCTTGTATATGTGATTATTATATTAAAAATGTTTAATCTGAGAATACAATTCAGTGCAGTCTGTTTGTTTAACTTAGCTGTTTTGTTTCTATATGCTTTATTTTATCATAAAGCGTGCTTTTGTTGTGGCAAGTGATTTCCTCAGATCATTTCTGCATTGTGTAGGGCACAGCAAAATTAACAGGCTAACTCTGGGTTCAGGCTTGTGAGATACAGGATGTAAATTGCTTTTCTTTGCAAGTCAATGTTTTAGTACACATTAAAATAGAACAATGACCTTGAAGTTTGAATTTATAAGAGTTTTTACTTATCATATTTACTTGTTTATGATATTTTGCACGAAACATTCAAAAGTTGCAAATGTGAAATAATAAAGGAGAAGCCATTGTTTGGTGATTAGCAGAACACAGATGAATTTCAAAGCAAGCTAGAGATCTTCATGGATCACTTCCCAGTCACCCAATTCCTAAAGTTGAACAGTTTCTTTTTTTAATTTTATTTGAATGAAAAATCTTTAAAAGAAGCTGTAGTCTGGAAGAGATGTTCCTATTTTTTAATTCTCTTGTCATTTACTTGGAAATTAGAAATATTATTTCACAACTATAGATTGTCTTTATCGCATGCCTGGGAAATTCAACCCAAACCAGTAAAATTTAACTGTGCAATGCCATCTTTCACTTTAAATCATCTATGCTTTGACTTTTTCATACTTCAGACAATCTGTAGCTAACTGCAGCACTAAATGTTATCAGCATTCCACAGACTGTTGTACCAATTTTGTATTAGAGCTTGATGGCAATTTGGAAGACAATAGCTTCTCTTTTGATGTCTGTGTAGAACTAGAGTTTTTTCTTTCTTTCAGAGTGTAGCTAAATAACGATATAAAAATCACAGTAATTTATGTGTGCCTCAATTGATCATGAATGTGAAATAAAATCCTTCTTTGCTTGCATCTACGTATGCTGAGAGCTTCATCATATGAGCACCATGTGTTTTCTGTGGACCCAGCTGCTTTTGATTGTGATTGCCTTCACAGCAATTTTATGCTTGAATAATCCTGCAGTTGGAAACTGCTGTCAGTCACAACATCTGTATCAGCCTATTGAGTCCATATCAAAGTCCAATACTGACAATGGTATTGTTCAGAGGTCTGAAAAACCTTTACTATTGAAATATTAAGTAGAGTCTTTCATTCTATATCTGAGAGAAAAGTCAGCTTGACTGCTGCATGCCCGAAATAGCAACAACTGGAAATCTTGGGAGTAATCTTCTGTTTGTTAGGTGTCCGTTTATAAGTTATTCATCAGTACTGCTGCAAATCAAGCACCATAGCACATATCTTCTGGATGACACATTCTGCATGGTGTGTTTTGTTGTTATGTTGGGAAGGGCATTGACACTATCGAGGATGGGTCTGAAGACACCTCAGTTCTAGCCATCAGGATTTCAAAAAATTCATTGCAGTCCTAGATTTCCTTTCAAGTTTTTATTGCAAAACATCAGTTTCAGATGCCTGTTACTACTGAGTATTTGTTTATGGACTAATTTGAAATGGAGTAGAAACTTCTTGATCCAATGCTCTCAGATAGGTGGTGAGTTTTTGCAAGTATGGAATTTTTCAGATGAGAAGGGTCTGTTTTGAGGGCAACAAAAGGTAGGTCTTCATTCAAGTGATCCATCTTGTTTCAAGCTGACATCATACTGGCTGGACACAGCAAAATTAAGGGGTAGTCAGTTATCTGTTGAGGACTGGATTTGTTTGGGGGGGGGATGTTTTTAAGGCAAGAACAACCAAATCTCCAAAGATGCTTTAGAGCTTGCTTAGATTATTTTCCTTTGTGGTTCATGTCGTGTTCTTGCCATGCTTAAATCAAAAAAGCTGGAGAGTTAAGGATTTGAGTAAATGTACTGTGCTAAATGTTGGAGCCATTGCTATGTGATCCCCTCATAACATCATTCAGAGGGATCTAAAGACAGCCATAGCTGCAAGAGTTCTGTTAATAAATGTTGGGTAGTCTGCTTTACCCAGTCTTTGGCATTTCATTTGACATTCATGTGACAAGAACTCAGCGCAGCAAAAATCATTATTTCTAGAAACAGATTATTCTATGTACATACAGTAAGTGTTTTCAGAAAAAGGTCAAAAGTGAGTTGTATTAAAATCTATTGTAAGAACGGAAAGAGCAATTTAATTGTGCAACAATTCTATATATTCTGTCTTCCATTTGGTATTGGACAACTTTCAATAATGTGTTTAAAGTCTGTGCAGATCAGTGATTTCTTTCCTCAGCTAGGGAACTCTTATAGGTGAAATTCCTCTCTACTGTGTCATTCTTTTGCTAAAATATACCTTCCACTCTGCTGTATTAATGGAGTTAGACATCATAAATATTCATTTTATGTTTGGTACCAGTCAAACAAAGTAAATATCTGACAGGACCAAAGACTTTCTGTCTTTCTGCCATTTTCCCCCTTATCCTTGAAGAAAAAAAATTATTGTGTTTTGAATTAGTGAATATATGGCAAAATAAAAAATTCTCCTAACTTCTAGTTCAAAGGTTTGCTACTACTGCATTTGTCTCTCATCTAAATAAGCCGAAAATTAGGCTAAACTTTAGTAAGATGTCTTCAGCACCAGCAAATACCAAGTTATCTTGAGACAAAGCATAGCTGTGACTGTAATACCTGTTTGAGGAGGAAAGTAAACATGCAGTTTGTCTTCGTGCACCTGAACTCTCTGCTTCTTAGACTTAACGTAGTTTTCCATACATTAAGTGGTTTGCTTATAGGTTAAATTTTGGGCAGGCCACACCTATAACTTCAGAATAGGTGTGGTCAGAGTCTCTTATTCTCAAGATTTGTATAGGGTTTCAAATATTTTGAAGAATTATTCGGCATTTCTGATTTCCTCTTTGTGCATTCTGTACTCCACTGTGGTATATCTAATAACAGTCTCAGTACAAAAGCTCTTGTTTTATGGCATGTCCATATTAGAATTAGAATTAAAGGTGCTAGAAAAATTTATGTAAATTGAAATTAGGAGCTACAAAATAGTATTATAGAAAAAAATTAATACAAAAGTAAATATAGATTCATCAAAGGAAACAAAAAGGCACTTTTAAGAGTAAAAGCACCAAGGGACTGTGTCTTAGATTTAATTTGAGAGGGGACAAAACCAGTGTATTCATGTAAACTTTATGGTGATATTGATGTTTAAATTCTTTCCATACTAATGGTTAAATTTAGTATATTTAACCAGAAGTACTAAATTAGACGACAGTTCAGGAAACTTGCATATGGTTTTAAAAGGAGCAGATAAAGAGCATTCTGGATAAGCTGTTATGTTTTTCTGTTTGTTGTACACTCTGTAGAAAATCCAGAGGACTAGGAGAAAGCTAATGTGTCAATATTCACAAAAGGCAAGCAGGGTGAATCAAATACTTATAGGTCTATCAGCCTAATCTCATGAAAAATAAAGCAGCAGCTGGCAGGGAACTAGAGTACTGAAGTAAATGAGATCAATTATATAATGACAATGAATATGAATTAAGAGAAAGTTATACTTTCCTACCTAAAATTGTTTTTATGAGGTTACATATTTGATTAATAAAAGGTAAGGGGTTCTTTGTGTTTGCATGGCTCTAGAAAGTGAAGAAGTTAAAAATTTTCCAAGATGCTGGAATGCTGCAGAAAGAATATGGAACATATTAAGTAGATTCAAGCCTGCTAATTATAGGCCTTGGAATGCAATTTTCAGATACAAATTGGTGTAGAAATATTCCAGTGAAATCCTTTTGGAATAAAATCTTAACTGTAATATAATCTTACATCATCTGTTACCTGCAAGCAAGTATAAAGTCTCCACAAATGGCACAAAACCTAGAATTTTGGGTAAGTAATAAAGATGAGCTGTAGATTCATTGCATCAAATACTTTTAATACAGTAAAGAACCATATGGAATTTATTGAAAAGCCGAGAGGACTGAATGTAAAGATGAAATTGACTTGGGAGTACATGGCTAAATATCTGCTACACGAGAACCATTGGTGCACCGATGTTTCCAGACAGCCTTGTGGAATAAATACTTTTTTTTGAACATGATGGAGGGATGTAGAGATTTTGGGGTTTTTTATCACTGTAAACAATATGTATATTTTTTTTCCCAAAGAATGGCATCAAAAAGAATGGAAACTTGAGGAAGATCTAATACAATTACTTAAGAATGGTTTAATAGTGAAAAACCTAATTAGATAGATGCATTCAACATGAGTATTTATCAAAGGGAATTTAAGAAATATTTTGATTACAGTCAGTAAAAAATAGATTGAAGAAACCAATCTTATAATAGAAAAGCCCCTATTATTTGGGAGATGTGACAGTGTCCAGAGATTGCTAGTGGGGAATATTTCCTTTATTCCACAATCAAGATAAAAGTTCTATAATCCTCAAAAGGATTCTAAGATATGCAAAATTTCATGTGGAATTCTGGTATTCATTTGAATGAAGCTACTAGGTTTAACCTAGCAATCAATAAGGAAAGTCCTCTGGAAAATGTCCTAGTTTATATCACAGTGAACTGTGGACATAAGTATCTCAGGCTTCAAATTAATTTTTTTATTCTCCTTATTACACCCAGAAAAAAAGGTTTTGCTGCTTAAAGGCTGCAGATCATGTGTATTACACATTTGAGACCTTCTGTAATGAACTCCTCCAAGTGGCAAATATTATAGTACTTAAATTGAAATATGAGACCAATTTATTTAACTTTAGTCAAACAACATACATTTTCAAAGCTCAAGAACTGATTCTTGAAGTAAGTCCTGCTAAGGTCAAATTATTTCATCTTTCTGTGTTTTGTACAGGACTGGACAAATGGATAGTGCTTGAGTAAACAAAACCAGAGAAAATCATAGATGCTGTTGTAGTTTTGTTTGAAAAAATAAAGGCTTTACAGAGCAAAGCTGATTATATCCTGTCTCAGTGTCCTTAATTATGTCGTGAAATTGACTCCCGATAATTGAAGATGTTTTATTTCTCTGGAAAACTTAATTTCTATCTATTAGTACACCTACTTTAGTATTTTATTTTTCTGTCATTACTAGATTTTTTATTGAGAATGAAAATCTGTGTTTTAATTCCCAAGTTGGATACTTTCAGGCATTCTTACTACTTCTTTCAATCAGAACTTAGTACTGCTTCCACTTCCTTGTTCTACACCCTTGTTCCACCTCTGATTAGTTTTAAGACCTCTAATAAGCATTTTAGAAGATTCAGAAGGATTTACTTATTTAATCCAGTAGATCTGCACTGATCAAAGCATAGGCAGTTACATTACTTTGAGTAACCCATGTTTCCAGCTAAGTATTAGAGAGAAAACAAATTTAAGAAATCAGGTTTCTTTTAATCATACTTTTCAAATTATCTCATTTCTGCTTGCAAATAACCATTTTCTTAAATTACAGCACTCAAAAGAACTCTTTAGTTCATTCACCTTATCAGAGGATTCCTGAGACTGCTGCCATGCAGTTTTAATCCCTTCCTTTGCTATACTTTACTTTTTGCTATTTCTGGTTCATTTTCTGCTCTACTGATTTAATAGCTGCAAGTTTTTAGCATTGTCTTAGCAGATCCTGCTGAAAGTTGCATCAACATATTACCCACAGTTATCCGGCTGAATTTGCTTGAAGTAGTTGCCCATAGTAAAACCAGTATTTCCCAACAGGGGGAAGGATGCCTCACTTTTTCCTGCTTTCACTTATCAGAAAATATCAGCAGCTATTGATGACAGTACATAGAGAGCTTGAAATATGTGACAGATCTTGCAGAACCCCTTGTTACGCTTTTCCCGCACATATTTTGTGGCTGCTATTTCTTATTATAACACCAGACACAGAGCAAAGGCAGTGGCTTGGAGAAAGCTTAGTTTGTTACCTCCCTCACAGGGTATGGCTGGTGTGAGTGAACTTCAGCAGCACAATTTAATAGATTGGTTGTGGGGACACTTCTGGTGTGTGTGTGCAATGCTCACAGTCTGAGAAGCATGCTGCCTGGGCAAAGCTTCTGTGCAAATCAATAGCATGGCTGGCAGGATTTCATAATGTCAGTCAGCTCTTTTACTTCAAACCACTAAGCTTTGTGAACTTTTAACAATAACAATCGGGTTTGTTACTGCAAGCTTATGACTGACACTTCCCTTATGAAAATTCATACACACTAATCTACAAGATCCATCTACAAGATGGATCCATCACAAGTCAGGTAGATGTTTTTGTTTAAGTGTAGATAAATTCCGGCATGATACCTGGGTGGTCAGATACTTATTTATGAAGAGGGGAAATCAAAGGGCTTTCATTCCTGCTGCTTTTTGCTCAGCGTAGTTTGCCTGCCTTATGTGTGTGATGTGTACTGGGTCCTGCAGCTCCTGCTTCAAGTATCACCAGTGAGAGTGGTAACCACATACTGCATGCAAAATGTGAATTATACCCATGATGAACAGAACAACAGTATGGAAACTAATGAAGTAGAAGTAAAGTTCATGCTGACAAAATTGCTACCAGATTTGGGGATCCATCCTGTATTTGCACAAGGGCTCCATCGATTTTTCCAGTTTGTTGCAGATATCTGAAAGCCTTCTTGATTCAAAGTCAGGAGACCTATTTAAGGCTATGTGAGGTGCTTAAAAGGCAAATAGCCATCTAGCTGAATATTCACACTACATAATTAGTTGTATGTAGTTACTTAACTAGTGTGTTTGGGTAAACTTAAAGGAAGCTTACCCATCCCGCTACTGCAAATTTAAACCTTTAGTCATCAATCTTTTGTTGCTAACAATTTTTCAGTTTTAACATTTGTTTCACTGCACAAAATTTGAGATTTTAATCCTGTTTTTTCTGTGCCAGGGGGATTCTTCAAGCTGTCCACTGTGACGGCTGTTCACAAATGCCAAGTTGTTACTGTATTGCCTTTTAATTATCCAATTTTTTGTCTACCTCCAAAGCAAGGTCCCTGGCTGTCTTCTTTCACAAATGTGAGGCTTGCTTCATGACTGTCATCCACTGTCATTTTGGTTTAAGCGTTTCACAATTCCTAGCTCACTTTAAACAAAGGAACAAAATTAATGGAATTTTGAATTAGCCCACTCCTACTAATTGGCACTAGCAGCGTGTTGTCAACTGCTACATTTTTGTTGATCAGTCGTAGTCTTGAAGAACCATCTGTAACTGGAAATCTGTCTCATTGTTTCCTTCAGGTAACAGTCTTTATAGTACTTTAAAGAGATTTTTAAAAATGCAAAACTTCACTTTCCAGGAGACTTCAAAGTAAACCTTTGAAATGAGAATACTCAGGGGAAAAAAAAATCCAAGTCTTGTGGATACTAGTCTGGTTCATGCAGAGCAGGTCATTATATTTTGCATTATCTTAAGCTTTTGCCCTTATTACTTTGAGTTTGTTACTGACTGCTGTTTTTAAGAGGGGGGAAAAAAAAGGCAACCAACCAAGCAACTGCTAATCTCAACAAACAAATTCAAACAAGCCCAACAGCCAAACCAGAAAGTTGGAAAGAAGTTTCTCTTTTCCTGCACTTACATGCAGCCGTGCTAATTAGAACTTAGTGTTTTTCTCTTCCTCGTATGCTGTGGACAGGACACTGAACCAGTCAAGATACTTGTCATTATGAAACTCATGAGATATACTGCTGGCATTTCTAGCCTTACATATTTGGGAGTTCATTTATCTTCCTTCAGCAGTGTGTCACCATGCTCTGAGCTGCAGCTATTGTGTGCATATGTGTTTTGTGGTTGGCAGGGAGTGCTCTCCGGTACCTGAGCCACCTTTTGCCTACCCAGTCCTTCAGTACAACTTTCAAGAACATGCTTAACATTCTCAAGGTTATTACTATATACTTAGGCAGCATCTGAATCAAGAGACAAGATTTGATATCTTACCAGAGGAAGGAAGTTTTGTGGTACATATGTTGTGGGTGGTTTTTTTGTTTTTTTTTTTTTTTGTTTTTAATTCTTGCTTAGGTTTCGTTTTTAAATATATCTCTGATTATGTGAACTGAACCAAGACATTTACTTTTAGTATTCCTAGTTAACCTAATATATTACTAACTGCTTCATCTTCTTGTCTGAAGAATTCATTATTATTTCTTTTATTTTAATGGGGTTTTTTGGGGCATCTCACCTGAATATCTGAAGTATTTAAATGTAGTATTTGAAGTATTGGCAATAAAGCTGACCAAAGGAAGTGTTAGAAGATTAAGTATTTATTTCATGGACAGCTTAAGAATTTCCTTACTTTAATTTAACTTCGGTGTGATCATTGTCCAAGAGGCTTCCAGAAGTTGAATTTGGTTTGAAGTTGTACAGTGTGGACAGGGAAAGAAGGTGCATGTCTGTGGTACTGAGTGGTTGACTGGTGTCAGAACAATGAAACTGATACCTCAAATTCTTCTTTCAGATATGAGCAATTGTACTTTTGTAAAAGAGCTGTTATTTGCCAACCTATTGGAAGTTTTTGGTGTTTTTTTTTACTTAGAAAAAAATTTTCATATGAGAAATAATAACCCATGGTAGTGTGGTTGGAACTAGAGGATCTTTAAGGTCCTTTCCAGCCCACCCATTCTATGATTCTAAGTCAGATAACATTTGTTATTTGGAACATATCTTTACCATATCTTAGCTACAGACTAGTGAAGCAACAGTGTGATCTACAGAAAATTCCTCTTTTGGGGTCTCTTAGGAAATGAACAATTCTGATAAAGTAACACAGGACTTCATTAGCAACACAGTCATGTAAAGCTTTTTTATTGTTTTCCCACTTCATTTATGGCAAAAGCTTACCTGTCTTCTAGATCAGACATCCTTAGAATGTCAAACACACAGTTTCCAGCTTTAAAAAATAAGTGATTCTACTATGATGAAACTCATTATAGTAGAATTATTAATAGATTATGTGAAGTTTTGTAGATGTAAAGAGCACGAAGAAAAATCCTTAAAGATTTACTACTGAAATTTATTTAATCAGGAGTTTCTGAATGGAATATGTATTTTAACTGCATCAAAAAGTTTTGATTACCATTGATAGAATTTTGCAAAAAGTCAGGGAGAGGTTTAAAGAGGTTTAAAGTGCCCATTGTATAAATGTATATTTACCATTTACTGATTGATATAGTGTTATGAATTGAATAAACAGAGAATTTCTGGGCTGATAGAATGGGTTATCCAATTTCAATTCAAACGAATTATATTACTATCATACTGATTGGCACTAAGATTATCAAAGTGGGGAAAAAAAACAAACACAAACCCAAAACAAAACAAAAAAAAACCACAAAGCCAGAAAGCTGAGACACTTTTACATATGTGAAAAAAACCCAGTGGAAGTTCCAGTTATGAGTTAAGAGGTTGCAACATTGCCTCTTTGGTAGCTATGTTGTTCAGAGCCCCAGAAACCACCAAAGGAAAACTATGAAGAGATTCAGGATTTAGCTAAAGTATGGTATTACTCTTTTTTGTACCAAAAAAGGATTTGGGGCACTTGTTTTGTGCCATATCTTCTGCCAAACCATGCACATTGCTGTCTCCATAGAGGAAGGGACTGTGGCCTCTGTGAGAAGGAGGGTTTACCAGCCCTCACAAATCCTAGCAATGTCAACTTCTACACAAAGAAAATAACTAATCTAGCACGGTGTAGCAAAGTGAATTATCTGATCTAAAATGGTGCTACAAAACGTTCTTGTTTTCCTCTATTCAGTCTCTATGTTTAAGTTTTCATGACGCTGTCAACATACTTTGCTGTGCACCATGAACATATTTGTTCTACATTCTGCATTTCAAACATTGGACTACAGGTAGTCAAACAGATTTATTGCTTCAATTAATTACCTGTTTGATATCAGAAATATTGGTATCAGATATCAATATATCCATTAATATCAGAAATAAAAATATTTTCTCTGAACGTTTGTTGCATAGATGAGTTGGGGTTTGGGTTTTTAGAAAGCAGAGTCTTAAACTATGCCTCTTATTATAAAGGAACATGGCAAATGTGTGTCTGGACAACTCTGGCACCTCAGTTTATTAAAATATATCATACTAATGTCTTAGAAAACAAGAAATTGAGAGTTTATTCTGGTGTTCTTGGTGTCAACTTTTGGCAATTCTGCCGGAGGACAAAGTAGGCTCACAGCAATTATAGCAAAAAATATTGGTAGCACCATTCTACAACAATTTGGTTTTTAGTGTTTTGTTCTGAGTGAATTAATGAACATGTTTATGAAGTTGAGCTATGATTATGGTATAATTTCTTATAAATGCTGAATTGTGGATTCTACTGTGTTACGTTAGGGTGCTGTAAATATTGCTGGTTTTTGCTTTTCTTTTTTGAATGGATATCTTTGCAGTATGACCTTACAGACTAATATGATTATCTAAATATGTTGCAATATTTGAATGCCGTTTGTGGTAGTGCATTATTTATGTAGTTGCTGAAAATTCAGGCCCTGTTTCTCCAGTCAAACCTTGTAAGAATTGTGTAAAGCAGTGGAAAACCTGGCAGCCAGATTCACTCTACTTCAGGTTAAACATTCTGACTGTTGTCTTAGATTACATATGGATAAGGAACTTTCATGAACAAGTCATCCCTTAGGGAGGAAAAATTTGTTCACTCTAATATAAAATAGAGATTACATCCCTCCCCAAACCAAAACATCATAGCAATTTTTGTACTTAATTCCTGAAAGGAGTGAATTGGTTCAGTTTTTCATGTGGTCTAGCACTTCATGTTGAGGAATGATTCTAACTGATATATAGTTATCAAAACTTGCATTAGCAAAAAGGCTGAAAGAAGAGAGAAGAGAGTAAATTCAAATAAAAAAGAAAATCTTTGTATTTAAGTAACAGCAATTATCAGAAGTTCTGCTTGTATTAATATTGTCTGAGCACATTATAGACCATTTGTCATTGCTAATGCATTCCTGTCAAATCAAGCAATATTAGAAGAGGACTTTTATAATGAATATTAATATAAGAGACAGCCATAAGTGAAGTAAATTATAGAGGCATACAAATTTAGTATTAACTGCTACAGCAAATAGTCTTCCACTGTAAATCAATTTCTTTTTCTAATGTTAATACAAAAATAGGCCACTTGGTAGTCTTCTGAAAGTTGCTGAGCATTGATATGACTTTTCAAGTACTTTGCTCATGTGTCTAACTAAATTAAAAGTCATATTCAGGAGAATGAGTTTACAGTCTTTGCACTCATCAATTGTGCTGTTTCTGCTCTGTTCTGATATTCTGTTCACACATCAGAACACCTCTCTGCTGTTCAGCCATCTATGACAATTCAGGCAAGTTAAGGAATAACTACAAGAATTATCCCTCTAGGTCCGAAATAAGATGAATGAATTTAAGTATTGCTGTCTGTTTTGATACAGGTTGTGAAAATGCCAGGTTTTGCTTGTTGTTTTGTTTGCTTTTTTAATTCAAGATTCTTTGCTTTTAACTGTCATTGTAAAAATATGCATCTGGATTTGTGTTAGAATTTTTTCCTTGATCTCAATTTTGGTGTGTGCTGTTTTGGATTGGGAAGTGGAAGAAAGACTTTGGCACATTAAGTATTATGTGCATGAAGCTGAACTTCATAATCTTACCAATATATTGGTTTTGGTTTGGGGTTTTTGGGTATCAGTTGGGTTGAGGGGGAGGGTTTTTTTCTGGTTAGCGTAATTAGCTACTAACATCAAAACAACACTCTTAAAGGAAAATGCTTTTCCAGGGAAATTGTGACTTTTTGTGTAGATATTATTTGGAACTTTTTTCTCAGTACCAAAAAACTCGTTTAGAATTTTAAGAAGTACATAATAACTACAATCAATGTTTCCAGTAAGGTATAATGATGCTAAAATCTTATTTTTCTACTAGTTTAAGTTGAAAAACAAATGTATTTTTCTGATATTTTCTTTGGTAGGTGATGACAGTCACACTTTTGGAGTTTTGAAAGCAATTACCATATGGCTTTTTTGTTGTTGTTGTCATTGTCATAGTGCTTTGATGGCTAATGGTTCATCGTCTATGATAAAAGCAAAAAATTGGCAAATGTGTATTTAGAATAAGTGTAATTAATTAACTCTAAATGGGTGTATTATTTTGATTCTGTGTAGGGATATGCTTGAATAGAAACAGATCCTTAAACTGCTTTTCAAACGAGCAAGTATGGAGCAAAGGCGTGATGGAATTTTAAATAAAATTCTGTCTAGTGACAGGTTTTAGGCATTCGAAGAGCGGAATTTAAGGACCTAAGTCTGAACTTAACCATTTTTAAAGCTTTTGTTCATCTTCTATCTCTATTTCAGAGACACCTCAGTTTTTAGCATTTAAGTTCCTCACACTGACATAGCAGAATCATCTTTTCCCTTTCTTGTGTTTCACAGAATTAAACAATTAGGGATTCATCAGACCTCTTATAGTTGATGCTGATAATATGCTGTTATATTCATCTGGTTTTTAGCTTATATAAGGATCTGCATGTAATAGTCAAATAGTCTTCTTGGAAATAAGTTAATTACTGTTTATGACTGTGCAACTGTTTCAATTTATCTACAATTACAATCCCACTATGATTTTCAAGTAACTTTTCAAGATTACCTGGGTCCATATACCATTACCTTTCAAATAAGAAATATATATTTGAAAGCTGAGAAAATCTTGAAAATATAATGGTTTTACAACAAGCTGCTTGCATTTTTCAGTTCTTCATCATTAGATTTCCATAATCAGGGACACAAAAATGGTTCTTCATTTAGAAAATATAAGTGAGGTGAGGAAGCTATAACATGGTTTACATTTTTCATGAAGTTATGGTCAGTATGGAGATACTGTGCCTGAAGACAATTATAAATAAGAATAATATTTTAGTTTCATAATATCTATTTTAAGTGAGCTGAAAACCTTCATTAAAAATGTCCTATTTCTATACAAATTATAATTGATTTCATTGAAGTCAGATTTTCATGTTTCTTACTGTGTTTTACTCAGATTTCTAGATTTTTAAATTTTAAAGGGAAGTTAATAGGAGAATGAAATTGAGCCTTCAAGGTATGTAGTTAAGTTTGTTGGAAATGTTGCTTTAGAATAATTTTCCAAAGGTTTTTATAGAGGAGAATGTAGAAGAGGCAGAAGCGATATGTCAAGATTTTAACAGTGTAGGTGTGTGTCTGTTGTTTTTCTTACTGCTCTGAGGAACACTAAGTAAAAAAAAGTTTTGAAAAAATAGTTTCGAATTTTCTAGGTAAGGTTCTACTTTTTCTCAACTTTTTATTATCCAACACTATTGAAGAGTGAAACTATTGTTTACAGGAAATTCATGAGCTTCACTAGCAATGCAAGAAAGTATCATCAGCTCTCTTGGATGTTTTCGAAGTATATTGCATTGACTGTATTTTTCCTGAGAAGCAAATAACTTCTGTTAAAATAGTCTTTGCCCAGCATGTCTACAAGTACTCAGTGAATTTCCACTGAAAGTGATTTCACTAGTCCTTTGAATTGTAACAGTTGATAATGTTATTTGTATCCAAATGGAGCTTTTAGTTTGAGAGAGAGAGATACACTTGTATTTATAAGCTTCCTAAAGACTAACTATATAAATGCGATTTTATGCTTCAAGGTGGGAGGAGGAAGGAAGGGCAAACAATGGCCAAGTGACAATGGTTGACATCTAAGGTCCGTTGCAGTTTACGTGTTTAATGTTCCATTCAATCCATGTAACAATTCAATTCCCTACTTTTCCAAAACAAATGAAGGAGGAAAAAAATAATGAACACACAAATAAATCAAGAAAATCTTGTACTTGGGTTTGAATTCCTTTCAGCCAAGATAAGACTATTTGAGTTTCTTTTATGGGAATAATTTGTGTAGTCAATTGAATAAAACCATCTCTTCTAGAGAGCGTTTGATCTCACTGTAACGTAATTCCCCAAAAAAGTTCACATAAATCTGCTATCTCTTTCCAGCTCCTAAGGAAGAATATTCAGGTGTTGGCATTTGGTGATGGACAAGGTGTTCATGGACAACATATCCAGTCTTGGCTTTTGTTGTTGGTTTTTAGTTTTTTGGGGGTTTTTTGGTTGGTTGCTTTTGTTTGTCTTGTTTGTCTTGCTGTCTTTTTGTTGGTTGTCTTTTATTTTTTAATTATTTATTTTTTTATTTCAATGAATATTGATGACGTTGAAACATTCTTATCTGTTAGTTTAAATAAACCCTACACTATAAATGTAACTTTAATAACCACGTTAGTGTAGTCTTAGATATGAATGAGAACCAAATCTGAGTCTTTGTGATTTTTGCCTCTTTCTAATTCCTGAAATGCATAATTCATTTCAGATGCTTACACCCTCTACCTTCCGCTAGCTTTGGTGGTGAAAGCATGCTGCTTTTGGAGTGCCAGCCAAGACACCAGGTTCAGGGGCTGCTATCCCTCTCATGCTTCACAGCTGTTACAGGCTATTTTCAGCTTATTACGTGGTATATTTTACTGTAAAATGGTTTCTAAGCATGTTTTATTAACCCTGGGTGGGCTAATGTTTGCCTTAAGTGAATCACCAAACATGTTAGTCCTTACCTGACGTCTGTTTCTTTCAGACTAGAGATAGTAAAAGTAATATAATGGCTTTGTTTTAATAGTGTATTTCCCATCTGCACTCTCAGTGCTTCAGAGAGACCAATTTAAAGCATCTGTTTCCCTCCCAAGCTCCTCGTATACATATGCAACCTTTTCATCTATTATCTTTAGCTTGACATAAGAAGTACAAGGAGCTCTCAGCTAAGCCAAAAGCAACAGTTTTTCTTGCAGGCTCTGTAGAAGAGTAATCTTTGAATAGCTGCAGGAATTTTCTTAATCGTATTCATAACGTTCCTGTTTACCATTTTTTGGTGGCTTAAAATGTTAAAAGTAGAAAGTTATAATTTTGTATTTGCTAAGAACTTTAACTGCTTAGGGCCAAGAGGTTGTTTATGATTTTTACTATACATCTTTTTGCAAGAAAAAATATCACAGATGAATGACAGAAAAGCATGTAGGTAGTGTACCGCTTGGGTTTAAGTCTTGGTATCTAGCTTGTCTCTTTGAGTGTTGATATATACAAAAAAAGAAACCAATTCCTTGAGAACTCCTATTAACTTAGTTGACTTTATGAAAATTTTTTGTGCATTAGTTAGACTTACTCCCATGTTATGGAAAAGTTTATGGGTGCTGTCACTCTTCATTGCATAAGACTTTGATTATAGAGGGAAAACGAAGAGGTTACTATAACATATTTTTCAACAGTGGAAAATAATTTTTTACTGTAAGATATATAAATTAGGACTCCTGAACCTAATCTCCTTTTTTCTGCCCCCTATTTTTTTCTTTGGAGTGGTTCATGAGAACTGTCATTGTTCTAACACTTCTGTATTAAAGTTATTCCCTTCAGTTCTTGGTCATTCTTATATACACTTGTTTTCTATTCATTGTTGACATTGATTTTAATTTTCTTAGGGTGGGGAATTTTTTCTGTTTCGGTTCAGAAATTATTGATTTCTTCAGTGAAAGTAGAATTGCTCTGAATGAAATGCTCTTAGGGGAATGCAAGGGAATTTCATTCATGAGGGTTGCTTCCTTACAAACAGCAACAAAGTGAGAAACCTCTACTGACTTCTGTCTTCTGTTGTTATAAAGTAAGTTAGTCCACTCTGATCCAAGATCTAGGGCTTTTGCTGTTATAAATGTATTCATCAGTGCTGTCCAAGTTACTGCTTACAGCCTTGATATTAATTGAATCCATGTACTGTTGTTTCTGACTATTGTCAGTGTATTCTTAACCAACATTTTTATTTTTCCCTGTGTAAGTTTTCAAGACCACAAGCTGTTCCATGTTTCACCAAAGGCATTCCAGAACTAAGGGTGCTGCATTTAAATATTGTTCTGTAATCCAATACCGCAAGCAAAGCTATTTCAGAAAATATCAAGAGAAATCAAATAATGGAAAATTATGAAAGGTTCTTAAAAATTAAAATTTCGATGCAGTGCTTAATTTCCATTGTATTGACCTGAAACGGTTTTCCATAGGGTAGTTATTGAGATGTCATATTTATGTTTTATGCAAAGAGCAAAGCAAGACTGCAGTATTGCACACCATCCTACCTGCCAGCTCCCATCAAATACTGAGATTTCCATAGGTCATTACTGCAAATTATCAGTTTATTTAAGAGGTTCAACAAGCTTAAGTTATGTGGGCTAAGAAAAACAAAAAACTATTGTATGTTGACATATGTGTGAAATTAATGCTAGTTTCTGCCTCATTTCTGTCACTTTTGATCCTTTTGCAGGGAAATGTTTTGGCCATGATTTCCTCAGCTAAAAAATATTAACTTCTGAATATCTCTTCTCTCAAATACAGAAATCATCCTGTGTTAGTGTGCTCAGATACAAAAAGGTTGCCATTAATACTATCCAGATGTAGAATTTATATGTACAGTAAGTGTAAAAGGAAGAAAGAAAATGAAACAAATGTAGAAATAGGCATATATCCATTTCACTTATCACCTGTCTGAAAACATTCAGAAATGGAAATGTTGACATTTTAACAAATACGTTTTTTACTCCAATATTCTTGTTCTGGAGTCTTCTAAAGGAAAGAAAAGTATCTACTATTGATGTGTGGCTTTTTTCAGTTTGTTTTTCTCCTCAAGATGCATTAACACGATATCATTTTCATTCAATTAGAAATTTATTTCATCTAACTGTGTATATTGGCTTTAACATTCTAAATTATTAGTGCTCATTCAAAGAACAGCACAATTTAAAATGTCATCAGTAATGGCTGGTCATGACATTCATAATGATATCTTCCTAAAATGGCCAAAAATGACTTGACAAATTGAATGCACTCTCTCTGTGCCTTTGCATTTGGTAAATATAGCAGTTAGAATATGATCAAGTAATGATTCAGCTTCGATCTCCTAGACAAAGGAGAAAGAATATTCCTAGCAAGTGCTAATTGATTATTCTTCTCTCTCTATTACTTTCATGCTGAAATTTTCCTGGCAGACTATGTAAATATTGTTAAGGAGAAGTTATTTTCAGAACCATTCTACCAGGACTAAGGAGTCTGAGGGGAAAATAAGCTGTATATATTTTAGGCCATGGGAGGAAAATTTTTCTAACATTAATTAAATCTCATGATGTTTAAACTTCTATGGTGAAAAAGGCATGAACAGAGCTAACAGCAGTTCTTGGTAGGTCTCTAGACCATTTAGATGACTGTGCCTTAAAGATCAATAGAGGGTATGAAAATATACATTTTGTAAAGAGGTTATCCAGGAGAATTCTAATGACCCACCATCTGGAGAGGGAAAAAACCACAAAATCACAAACCAAACAAATCCAAAGCAGCTGTACTAGGAGTAAGGTTTTTTGCCAAAGGGTTATTATTGGGAGCATGGTAAAAGATATTAAATTTTCAACTGAAATTTGTGGTTTTACATCTCTTAACCATCTCACTTGGTGCTCCCTGTCTAAGGTGAGAATGACATTCCTTAAAAAAGAAAAGAGAAGGAAAACATGTTATTTTTTCTCTTTGACTAAATATTCATGTAGAGCACCTACAATATCTGCTTTTCTCCTTAGAAACACGGAAAAATAAATCACTGCATTCTGAATTTAAATCTGCACAAAAAATAGAAATTCTTGAACAGAGATGCACCTAGTAAAGCTAAATTTTAGATTTTGTCTCTTTTGTTAATAACTGTCTCTAGAAGTCAGAATTCTGGGCCCTATTTTACACCGTATTTGTTGATGGTCACTACTGTCTCCTAAGACAGCTCGTTTAAAAGTGAGTATTTGTTTCACTGGCACACGAGGGACACCAGTCTTCACTGGATGTTTTTTAGTGGACATTGCAGATTTTGCAGTGAATAGAAGTACAAGTGGAAGTTAATGACAGCATGTCATCTCAAGCTGACAAGTCACTGGAGAGAAAAGGTAAAGATTTTACTCTAAAAGAGTAAAAATCTGATGTCCTTTTCCATTCTCTGTCAAGTAATTTGAGTTGAGAGTCTTAATTTGACTATATACCACACATGTTATAGACCCCAAAGAGGGATTCAACA
Organism: Trochalopteron elliotii; assembly: GCA_024734555.1. Lineage (NCBI taxonomy): Eukaryota > Metazoa > Chordata > Aves > Passeriformes > Leiothrichidae > Trochalopteron > Trochalopteron elliotii. The sequence goes on from JANPWX010000338.1 coordinate 2,775,262, forward strand.
TGTCTAAGTTATTATTTTTGAAAGAGAGAAATCATTAAAAAGAAGTAGTATGGATTCCTCTAATTTATCAGAGTCTGAAGGAAGTGATCCAGCAACAAAAGGGACACATTCATTCAGCACCATGTTTCAGCCCTTTGTCTGAGCAGCAGTAGTTCTGGGGTACAGAGAAACTCAAAGGGTGCTCAGACCTGCCTGCTCTGCAACTTTCTCTTTTCCCTTTTATCTGAACACATGTTATTTCTTATGGTTTCATGTGCATCATGGTAGCATCATTAGCTGTCACTAGACTATTGAAAATCCTTTTTGGAGAAGGATACTAATGTTGATAGCTAACTGTGGATCCATTTGTCTTGGTTATCACACTTTTAAAAGTGTGATACATGCTTTTTACACACTGCTTCTCTCTCCTACTTTTAAAGGTAGATTTGGTCAGAGGTGTCAAAGGCTACAGGAAACATTTCTATTGACTTTTTTTTTCCATTGTGCTTTCATGACCTTTGCTACACCCTATCCCCCTTTTGCACTGCCTGTTGCAGCTCTTTCTGCTGTCACGCCCTATTCTTGTCCTCAACTTGTAAGTCAGAAATAGATCTCTTCAGACTGCAACACAATATTAAAACTCTGTACACTTAAAGATGAAATTTTAGACAGCTAAGTAGAGAAAGTATGAAAAATTATATATTAGACATAAATTAAAATCCAGTACAGTTTTCTATAAGCCTCTAGAAACCTGTATCCAGATGCAAAATTAGAAGTATATATTTTCAGGTAATTTTATTTGTTGTATGGTGCATTACCAGTTTCAACAACTCATGGTTTCATATTTATGTTTCCAAGAAAATCAAAATAAGAATGAAATCATCCACATTTATAGCTATGAAGAAGAAAGTAATTGTGCCAGTGCAAGATGAATGAATTAGTTAATGATATATTTCCTTCTTGATTAATAACTTCTAGGGTTTTGTGATTTACTCTGTGCTTTCAAGAAAAAACAGGTACATCTTTCAGCCTAACATTAGGCAATTTTTGTCATTCATGATTTTTCAGTAATTATGATTAAAATAAACAAATAATTTGAATGAAGCTTTGTATCGTGGAATGCATTTATTCTAATAATCATTGCTAGTGTCTTGCACTACCCTTTTAAAGTACCAGAATTTTCATTCCCCAGATGAAATAGGCCTATTTATGTTTCAAATGTCATCATCACCAAAATCAAATCCCATACCAGCTTTGAAGACTAATCTCCAGTCATTTTTGTGTTCGTCTTCAGCCTTTGTAAGTGCAAAATTACATAATTGATTGTACTTTGGAAAATAACAACAAACCAAACAGCAAAAAAACACCAACTTTTTCTCCTTCATTGTATTGATTGATCAAGCTCATAGCATCTATGTTTACCCAAATGTTAGGTCACTTACAGAGCCTAAAACAATTTTTAGCAGCCTGAACCTGCTCTAGGAAGATGGTTGTTAGTTTAGTTGTACACCAAAATAACAACTTTCTGATTTGCACCATGATGTAACATGCAAATAAAACAAAACAGGTAGTTATGGCCAAGCCTATAAATCAAATAAAGACCTTAAAAAAAATGTCAGGCCAATTATATCAGGTTTTTAACACAGAAGAATTAATTTGAAGAATCATTTGATTATGAAACTTTAGTTGGAAAATTTAATCTCTATCTTCAAGTGGGTCATTGTGAAAGAGTGGAGCAGTAGATTTAGAACAGAGAGGATATGCACTAACAGGCACATCCTGCCAAACACAGATGAGTAATATCTTCATGTGACAGTAAACAATCAAGGAATCAACCTCAGTATTTCACATAAGTGAAGATAAAAAAGCAAAAAGAACACTGTTAGTGTTAAAGGGGAGGCTAGAGTGCAGTGCAGGAAAAATTATTTTAATGCTCCAAGGGGCTTTTAAGATTGTGTTTGGACAGCTGTATGCAATTTTGAGCACACGTATAATCTGAGGCCTTAAAAAGACAGAGAGATTTAAAAGGTTCACAAAAAGCCAAACTAGAATGACTCATGTTCAGAGGAGTTTCTTATGCAGAAAGCCTGGCAAAGCTAAGACTTAACTAAGAAAACTATTTAGGTAAAGTTATTTTTCAGGTTTCTAAGATGCTGTAGGTGGTGAGAATAATTCAAATCACTTTGAATCTTGTGACAGGGTTGTGGTAAAAGGGCCAAGTGATACCAAGTGATGAGTGTTAAAATGTAATGCCTGGTCATCTAGTACCATCAGAATATTATAGATAGCGATAAGTATGGCTTGATTTGCTTCCTAAGTTACTTCATGCAGAATATTTCAGCTACAAATCTGCATGAATTATTCTCATTTTTGCTTTAAATGGTCTGAAAAAATGTTTTTTTACGTGGTTTGTAAAAATCCTCAGAAACTGTACAACTTTTTTGTATATATGTGTGTATGCATAAATATATTATTATTTACACTTTCTATAAAAAGCTAAAGACTGGTTGAGATGATCATAATTTTTCAGTGGGTTAAGCATGGGCTAGTCACTCAGTCAGACAGAGTCACCATTGTGAGAAGCTTACAGAAAATACAGTCTTCATTGCTAATTCGTGCAGGTAAAGCTGTATATTTAACAGATGTGTGTGGGAGAGGGTGTTGAGTTGATGTGGCTCATTTCCTTCAGGAAACATGGTTGGGGTCTACTGACCTGTGCTGCTACCCTCAAAGGGACTGTGAGGTGGAGGCCTCACACCAGTTTTGGCTGAGGTGTTGGGGTATGTGAGGCTTGCTCTGAGCGTGTACCTCTGAACAGACTCTCAGACAGAGTATTCTGGGGTGGAAATGGATAGTAGGCAACTCCAACTTGGCATGTGCAATACCAGAACTTCCTTTACCTAAACAGTTTTAAGAATCAAATTCAATTCTATCAGGAAAAAAGCTATGATTTTTGTCATGTGCTTGCTTTCATGCCCAAACTGCAGCTGAATTATTGTTTCAGTGGTGAGACCCCATTGATGTGTCGTTTTATAGTCCGTATTCTCACCATTTCCTCAGAACCATCCATAGTATAAAACCAGGGAATGCAAATGGAGCCAGGAACTCAAGGAACAAATCTGTTCTGGAATCAGAAGAGGTGAACACTCAGTACCTCCATTATTGTTCAGTTTTTACAATCCAATAAAATTTCACGGAGTTGATGGTAAATGCCCTTACATTAGGATGCAATGGAACATAACAGCCATAGCTGAAATAAGATGTAAGGGAATAAGCAGTGAATGTTATTTTTGGTTAATTTTTAGTTAGTATTTTTACATACAAAGAGAATTTCCCATTCCAGACTGTGTCATTCTTGTTTCTGTTAGCTGACAATACTCACCTTTCCTTGCTCCTTGCAAGTTTTCTGTTTCTCCCTATGCATCCTGGCATTAAAACGTTCTGCCAATGCCTCATTTCTCATTGGGAATATACTGGTTTAAAAACCACGCTTCTTCTGGAGGCTGTCCTTCTTAATAGAATTTTGTTGCCTTGCTGATGGTGTCACATAGGATTACTTGCTCTATTTTCTCTCTCTGATCCTGAATGAAAACACCGTGTTAAATATAAAAACAATTTCTGTCTGGCTCTGACTGGTTTAAAGCTACAGTCTTGAGTTTGGCTTGTTGGAGTTTTTTATTTTATTTGAGCAATGTTTTTAAATATTTATGCAGGCAAATTATTTTTCTTTATAGAACTGGCTGTACTTCAGGGGACTGAGGTAAAAATGTTGGGGCTAGACCTAAGACTTGTTTGAAAGAGGTTGAAAAAGTACATGCCTGATGTGTTAAAAGCTATTGTCTAACAATTTAGCTAGTTTTTCTCTCCTTTTGGACAGCTTTGAACATAAAACAGCTTCTAGGCACAATATCATGATCTCCATTCCAAAATGTTGATGGTTATAGATTTTTTTGTTTAGATTTGATTTGGTCTTTTTATTTGGTTTTGCTTTCAAGCTGAAAGTGTCAGCTACTGCTGAAGACTGAATATTGACCTAGGTGGACCTCAGGTTCCTTTCAAGTGATAGGAAATTCCTGTTTATACCACAGTGGTGATGCAAGGGTGGTTTTTTGAATGCATTATTGCTTGACTTTCCTGCATTTTAGACTGGATATTTTTGTGGAGAAATTTCATTATTTCACATTTGAAAGAATGGAATTAGGTATCTCTGGCTGTGGTTCTTTGGGGGTTATTTTGGCAAACCATCCCTCTTTGGAGATCTGAAGAGGTTTAAATGGTATATACAGATCTGGGTGAGAGAGATAAGCAGACAGAGAAAGGGATGAGATGATCAAAAGTGCAGGAGAAGTGTCTGGTTTTGAAATTTATTAGAGGGGCTCTGTTCCTGGAATGATCTTTGTCTTGTCTGGAAAACCAAGACGCTTAAAATACAAGATTATCCTTCCTCTGCAAACTTGGTTGCAATTAGCTTACAAGTTTTCTCAGAAGTCATTTCCTGTTGATTTCAGAGTCTCTGTATTTATTACTTATTATGAGGGTCATATGAGCCTTGGGATTTTTAATTTCAAAATTTAGCTAATTTGAATGTGTATAACATCCCAGGTCTTAGTTCCTGAATTCCAGGAAAAGTGTTTGGAAACTCAGTCATACACTGCAATCAGGTATTAAAAAGACCATTTTTCTTTTTTTTCTTATTACATAACTTTTTTATCAGCTTTTTACTCTCTCAAATTTGTATGCTTGAGTCTACATCTTTTAATATCTACTGGGCAAATGTCATTTACTGTTTCTTGTTTTGTATAAGCATTTTTCTGAGTGTCTTCTGACATTTCAAGTAAATGCCTACATTAAAGAGAAGTAATTAGCTATCCATGATGAAGCTGATGTTGTTCAGTGTAAAGTTTCACTAAGCACATAATTTTATTCAAGTTTTAATCACAAACTAAAAATCTGTGAAATAACCAGGCTCAAGGAAGACACAATTATCCTCAGAAAAGGCTTTGCTGTACTTGTTCAGTGCTTTCAAAACAATCAAATTATACTAAAATTGGGGGAGAGTAAATATGTTTCAGCTACACAGTAATTTTTAACCACAGTGCTCTAATAAGTATATCAATAAGAGCTTGCCAGCAGTGAAGCCATTGTATAAGTGTCTCCAAATACTCCAAAGAAATGATTTTGATAGCAGTCAAAAATGTTTAAAATGTCATTTTTATAGTATGATAATGATAAGAAAACAAGGATGGCTTTGAAGAATTTTAAATGTCAAGTTGTAGGTATCAAAGACAAAAAGAAAATGAAAATTTAATTAGTATTTAAGAGATATTCATTAGGCCTCTCTTCTGTCAAACAGAATGTGTTGGGGACTCGCTTCTCCATTTAAAAAAATGCACTGAGAAATTAAAGCTGCACAGCAGATCTGCTACCTGCTGTAAGCATTTGTATGTTTCTTATGGACAGCATCCAAAAAAAGGATTAATTTTTATGTTAATGTCCAAATTGTTTAAACTGCTAAAGGACTCATTTGCCATAGCAAACTAAGTCCTAAGTAGTTCAGCCAGACAGACACCAGAAAAAAAGGAAATTCTGTAGAAATTCATCAGGAAAAGGTTTATGTGCTGACCACTTTGCTCCCTCCCTCTTAGAAGTACGTCAATATTGACATTACCTTTCATTTGCCCAGTTTGGATAAAGAGCAAATTTCACATACATAAAGTAAATCTTTAACCATGTGTAAAATGAAGGAGCAGCATGTATCTCAGTTGTTCTAATTTTGTAGGCAATAAGGCTATTTGCCAATATTGCTGAGCAGTGTGTGTCCAGCAAATTAGAACGCATAAAAATATGTCTTCCCCAGAGATGTCTGAAGGCTATCTCAACTTAAAGCAGTTTTTTTTTTTTTTGTGGGAAAGAAATCCTATAATAGATGTGATTTTGACAAAATAATAGGTGACTGAGGAGTGAAAAGTTCATGGAAATTAATGCCAAGTCTTCCATAAAATCATCTAATAAAAGAAATGAGGTAAAACATTAGTTCAGTGTGCTTCTCCTATTATTTCAGATCTCAAAAGTGCTGATACAGGATTTAATTATCTATATAGAATTGTACAGAGAATAATTCTTATTTTATTTCAAAATTGTTTTTATCTTAACTATATACTTGTAATATGCTCAGTGTGATCCTTGTGGCAAAATAAAACAAATATTTGAATAATATTATTTGCATTAAAATTTTATTCTTTTTTAACCTTTTTATTATGTATTTGCATTATTACTTCTCATCTCAGACTCCAAACATTTTATGATCTCATGAAAAAAGTCACGGAACCTAAATTCCGGACTGATCCTCCAGCTGTGATACACCTCCCACTGGGAATATGAGATAACCAGAATTAGTGTAAATCTTTCAGGCAACACAGGTTACCTCAGAAAGTTTAAAATATAGTTTGGATTTGATATGCTTGTTGAGACAGTCTCATTTTAGTCTTGGAAAGTATTGCAGTATCTTTACACTGAAGAGATGGTGCTTTGTTTTAAAATGTCAGGAACAATTCTGCAATATTATTTGTATTATAGGAACAGGTATAATATGCACAGGTAATAAAAACAAATACTCCATTCCATATGCTTCGGTTGAAAACTGACAGATTTTTCAGGAATTAATTTTTAATAAGAAATTACTTTGATTCATGGAAATCTTTATTTTTACATCAGTTTATATTGGTTTATATTTCCATCACTTTCCATCACTTGCTTTAGCACGTAAGACATATATACATATAAACCATCTTGGTTTCAGCTTTCTTGTTCATGACTGATTGCTGGAAAGTACAATGTTCAATCAAACCCTTCCGAGAATATGGTTACATTATGTAGGCCAGATTAACATTTTGATTCCTATATCCACCATCAAAAGCCTGGGCCCAGCGAGCCAGATTGTTACACACAAGTAGGAGTTGAATGCATTTTTTATTTTAAACTGAGCCAATTTGGTTTTTAAGACCCACTGACAGTTCTTGCAGTTCGGTGTAATATCTGACCACTCTCTCTGTGAAAAGTGCACTGGCTTAATTAATGTTTTAGCATCTCTGTGAGTGATTGAAATACCCATGTGTGGATAACGTGGGCAAAGTAACATCACACGCAGAGCTGAGTCTAGACGAGAGTGGCATTTTAATGTCAGAGTTAGCTTGGTCACTTCAGGCAAGCAGGAATGCAGATAGAAATAAAATGTTGTTAGCTGCTTCTGAAGTTAAAATCGTTTTTCTGGGAGATGGAAGTAACTGGTAAATCCTTCTGGTATAAAAGAAAAGATGCTATCCTTGTCAAATCCCATTGTCTGCAGTACAAGCATGCACTCCAAGTATATATTAGGCATGTTCTTTATTAGTAGTATGCTCTAAATCTCTTTAATGCTGATTATTTTATGCTCTCTTGTCCAGATGTTTGTAAGACCATAATGAACCTCAAAGTATGATTTACGTAAATGTATTGGGCTGAAAATACTACTTTTCACAGGACTTTAGAATATACTCAGTAAGAAGTGAGTAACATGTGCAAGTCATTTTTATAGTGTTCTTGAGCTATCCATGAAATCCCTTCACAGGATTTGTAGGAGAAGCATGGCCACTGTCTTAAGACTTCCAGTCTGTGGAGAAGAAGTGGACATCTGTTATCCATTAAAGTGGAAGTGGAGAGGGCATCTGGAACTCCATGCATGATAAGGGGTAAAGATTTCAGTTGGACAACAAAGGATACTGGAATACCAGCTTCCAAGGGGCAGGAGCAAACCCCTGAACCAAACCCAGCTTTACATTATTAGCAAGACTTGTTAGAAACCTTCCTGTGCATTTTTCCTTGCTCTCTACTTTCTTTTTAAAGGTTTAGTGACATTTACCCATAAGTGTGATAAAAATCACACAATGAGACAAGAATAAATTATGAGACATCATGTGCAATACACAGTCCTATATTAGTAAATTTTAACTGGAAAATTTTGGTGGTGTTCTAGTCACTTAAGGATAACTCTTAATCCTTCCTTTTCCAAGATAAACATAATTTATTTGCCTAAATTAAAAGACCTCCCAAATATCCTTGTCAGAATGCTACTATGAGTCTTCCTCAAATGTATGTCCTTTGCATTCATTAAAATACTATTGCAGTATTTCGATAATCCTTGTTTTGGTAGATTCCCTGTACTTCTTGTACTTAAGTAGATTTGATTTTCACCTAATTTCAAAATGGACTAGCTTAAATAAAGGAATAGCCATTTCTCTAGATTTCCAAATTCTATCTGAATGAGTAAATTAGCAAAATTTGTCAGCAGCCTTTACTTCTTAAAATAGCTAGGAATTGTAATTATGTGCCTAATTTTGTCTTTGCGGTTTTCTGCAATTAAGATGCTATTTAAATATTTTGGATCTAACACCAAAATGTTTAATTTTTTTTTTTTTACTCATCAGCGAATAAAATTCTCTATTTTGCTGCATTAAATCTGTGTCAATAAGTCCACTAGGTTGCTTCTTGAGTAACAAAGGAGTAAGTTTTTCACTTTTATAAACAAATAAAATCAATGCTTGAGAGAAGAGCTGGTGATTAAACCAAATTTGCTGCCTACTTAGAATAATTGATATGTTCAGTAAGAAAGTACAATCTCAAGGAAAATTTTTTTTAGAGTGTTTCTGCCATCAAAGAACTTCTGGTTTTTTTAATGGTCCATTAATGACTGTTTTTTATTCGAGCTTCAGACACCTGAGAAATGTATTTACAGACCTTTAAACCATTTGTGATTTTTTTAAAAAAACTGTAAGAGATTGATATCAAATTCCCCTTACGTTTTTTAATTTGCAGAAAATGTTTTGCTCAGTTATTGCTTGAAGCACCTGTTATTTTGTCTTTATAAGTAATTTAAATTATCAGCTAAGAGCTTAATTGAAAAAAAAAAAAAAAGATGTTCCAAAATGGTGGCTTGTTTCTGTGTAAATTTTCAAGGAAACGTGTACCTTATCTTTGGGAAAGCAAATTATCATGCGGTACCTTATATTCAGTGTCAAATACTTCCAACTTCTTTACATGATGCATGACAGTTCTTCAAAGAAAAATTTCTTTAAATTCAGAGGTGAAGGTTGTTAATGACATTGATATCTTCTTGGTCAGGCAAACCATTCTGGCATTACATGAAATACATGTTGATATAGAATCATCCAACAATATAGTTACTGCTGTGTCTGAGTAATAATCCAAACAGTGTGACTTAAGATAATTTACTGTTTGAAACACACGAGCATACATAAAAAGTTTGGCGGAGGCTTTTTATTTTTTTCCTCTTATTGGCAATGCTAATATTTTCTCAAAGTGGAGTTCCTGTATTTTACATTTTTCTGTGGACACAATGGTAAGCAGCATTTTTGACTGTGATATTTTGACCCTTCTGTGATATTCATTCCCTGAACAGTGAAGATAAACATGTGATGCAATGTCATATATATGAAATATCTCCTGTCACACAAATGTATGTATTTTTAAGTCTGTGATCAAAAGTTTTCCAGCAAAAATAGAAAATTGCTCTTCAGTCTTTGTTTTCTTGCCTGTTGAATGCTCATAGCCCTAGGCTTGTATGAAGATCGCTTTCTAGGAAATTCCTTTGTCTTATTCCATGCCATTTCAGTGTCAGCTTTTTTGTTTAACTTCTGTTCTTGAAACAGCTGTCTCTTCATTTGTGCTAGATAACCCTCATATCCTTTGCCTCTTAAAATCTCTCCATAAAGCCTGCTTCCCTTAAATAGCCTTCCCGATTTTTATCTCTGTACTCCTCACAACACACCTACTTCCACATCTTCTAAATATTCTCAGGGGGCAGCATAAATCCTACAAAGGCATGTAAACAAGCTTACTAGTACAGACTGAGTTGTGCAAGTGAAGATCTAAGCCTGTTGGAACAGTGATTTCTTCTTCCATGATGCTGCAGAGATACATGCATGTGAAGTATCAGTATTTTAATAATTCTGATGGTGTCAGGCATACATGCAAAGAAAGTCTTTGAATAAAAAGGCTCTCTTTACTTAGCTTTAGATATGTTTATTTAGGCTTCATACAAATTGTGTATAGGTACACAATCACAAAACCCAGATGTTGTGCTTCAAGCATGAGAAACCCGTCTATTGGCCACCAACTCTCAACAACAACAACAACAACAACAACAACAACAACAACAACAACAACA
>JANPWX010000338.1:2785471-2829487 GCA_024734555.1 Trochalopteron elliotii
CAACAACAACAACAACAACAACAACAACAACAACAACAACAACAACAAAAAAAAAAAAAAAGGGAAAAAGGGAAACCTTACAGAAGGTAGGTTTGATGCAATTTTGTCAAGAAACTTGAAGTCCACAAAGTCTAGTGACTATGTCCTTTCAAATGAGATCCCTCTGTCATTGAAAGTTGAAGTGACTCACCACTGCTGGAGCTCTGGGAAGAAACAAAACAATGAAACCACTTTGTTCAACAGCTGGTACAGAAAGAGGCTGATGTTGCAAACTGCACTATACCTGTGTTAGTTTTATTTAAGGTTGCAATATCATAGTCAATACTTCATTCTAAAAACAGCAGGGAATAAATGTTGTGGGTATTACTACTCCTGCTATTAACCAGTTTGAACCTTTTTCTTAATGTGATTAACAGGTTTTGGGTATTCAAATATAGAAGAGTTAATTCTTGCTGTCATGCATGTGGATAAGGGTGCTCAAAGAAGAGCACTGGGTTAGAGAGGAAAACCTGGCAAGGGAATCCATTAGTATAAAATCAGACAAAAATATAGTTATTTAAAATAACAACAAATGGTATTTTCTTCATGCAGGTAAACAATTTAATATTTCACAGACTAGGCAGTGAGGTGTGACCCTGACAGACAGATTCACAAATGGAGCTGCTGTATACAATTTGCTATCATGTTTTTATTTTACAGAGGGTTTAGCATCAACACAGTACATGTTCAAAATGCTAAAAGTGGAGGTGAAAATCACTCTCAGTTGTTCAAAACTGTCTCCCTTGCAGAGCAAACTGCACTGGAGAGGCAGTAAAATTATTTCTGTAATATTAAAACATGAAGGTGTGTGGGCATGCACATGTCTGTGCTTAAATGTGTGTAAAATAATGCAGCATCCTGGATTGTGCAGCTGGAGTGGGCACTCTTAAAACAAATGGCTTGATGCTAAGGACCAATAGAGCTCTTTGTCACGGGGATTTACTAAAGTGAATTTGTAGCTAATCAATTTTTCTGTGAACTGTTCTGAAAGATTTATGTTCAGAACTCATAGTAATCACAAACCAGACCTGAGGCTTTTCACCTTGAATTTCATAGAATTGATTTGGTCTGGCAAATCTGGATTTCAGTCCAGTCATGTTTAAAGGGAGAGAGAGAACAAACTGAGAAAATTATGAAGGATTTTCAGCTTTCATTCACCTCTTAGAGCAATGGTACCCAAGAAGAACATACTTGGTTACGTGATTTAAGAGTGATTGCACAACTCTTCTTTTCTTCTCATGTGGGTGACAAAATCTCTGACCCAAAGCACCCTTGTATTCCTATAATTCTATAGAGATCTGTTCCAAACATGTAAGAGACCTCATGTATAGCTGCCATAACTTACGAAAGTAGTTTCCAGAATATCTCTTTGACTCTCTAGACATTCTGGTCTGGGGTAGATGTTGTGTTTAAACCCGTCATTTTTGGCTGAAATTCCATAAGCAGAATTTGCAAGATTTTATTATCGTTATCTGATCTACAGTATTGAAAGATTTTTCACAGAAATTAGCATAGTGCTCATGCAAGCCAATTTGCGTTCCACATGTGAAAAGTGATAAAATTATTTCCAAGACAGATAAGTGTATTTCACAGTAATGAATGAATTTATAACATATCTGTGCAATAAGTTGAACAATTGGCTTTCTAATTTGATATTCCAAATACAAAGTTGTCTACTTCATGCATGAATCAATGGTTTATGCAACCCAGTTCATAAAACATCAACCTAGAATTTTCCTCTGTTCCCTTTTTCCTAGTGGAGAGCCAGTTGGTTTTACAGGATCATCTGTGCCTGAAGCTCAAGCTGGTTGGCCATTGGTCCCAGCAGAACCCTTGTGTAAACAACATGAACAGACTTATGGACAAAAAAGTGCAAGTCTGAAATTCAGGGTAAATCGAGTGAGAATTTTGCAAATTTGACAAGTGATTTAACAGCAGCTGCTGATACTGCTGATACAAGACAGTGCAGTGCAGGACTTTGGTCATAAAGCAGCTGCCTGTGAATTACTGTGAGGCTTTAGACTGGAGAAAAAGAAGAGAATCTGAAAGGAACAAAGCATTAGAGGCCTTAAAGTTCAAAAGGGAAAGAAGCAATGTATATCTAGACATGATTAATGGAATTTTTAAAAGACTGAGTAGATAAACTTTTGAGCTAAATATGTTTCCAGTTTAGCAGGGCGTTGCTGAGATATTTTTCATAATTTCCAAACTCGTTAGATTTACTGTATCTTTTGCAAATATTACCTCTTGGAAGCTTGAAACAGCAAAAGAATGTTTACCATTTGTTCCCCTCCATCACGCATGCAGGGTTTTTTTAATTATTGTCTGGATGCTAGCATTATTTATATTCTTTTTTTAGAAAACAACATTGTTGAAGTATTTGTTTTGGAGAAAAATTCCACATATAAAGAACTTCATGGATTATGATAACAGGTATGCGAAATTATATTTAAGAAGAGGCTGGTCACAATTTAGGCCTAAGGGTATTGTCATACTCTCTTAAATTCAGCTGGTTAGTTCCAGTAATTATAATCTGACATACAAAACTATATGAAAAGACAAAAATGCACTATTTCTGAGGAAGGGATCTATGGCAAAATCCCCTTTTTGAGACTTTTTCATGGATCTGCTGTTGCAAGAGCAATTTGTCTTCCATTTTTTGGTGCTACTTACGGAAAAGTTCTCTTTTGTGGCCTTAACCCGCATTTGAACAGAGTAGCAGAGTAACCAGAACTCCATAGTGCAAACAAAGCCTGTAGTGCTTGGGGAGTGCAAGCACTCCTGATGATACTTTGGAGAGAAATTGATTATGTCATGTCTTAGACCAGTGTTACCGGTGGCAAACACAGCAGAATCACTGCAGCAACATATCATCCTACATGAGCAAAAGTGAGATCATAAAAAATACTTGTCTAGTTTTAGTGATTAGAATTAAGGAGTGGCTTAGGTCATGAAATGCCTTCAGAGGATAACTTGGCAGCCAGAGATATGGTGAAATCAGCTCACAAAAGTCTTTCACCTATGCAGTGAAATGAGAAGCCTGGGTCTTTTTGTTTGTAAACTAAGTCTTTGAGAGAAATATTGTAGATGAGTGGTCTCTACATAAAAAGACACTAATTACCTGAATATTTTGCTAAAACTTGCTCTTCCTGTGATGTCAATTGTTATGTGACATTTTTTCAGTATCCCTGTAGAGCAAAGAGGATTGCTTTATCAGACTTATCTTATTTGGCACTGTGGCTGCTGCATATTTGGACTGATTAAAAGTATTAATAAATGTAGATGAAAGAATTGATAAACAGCTATCCATCTGCATAATTCTTGGCATTAGACACAGATAGGTTAGATCTGCAATTCCGCTGTCCACATTGTCTAGCCTTTTTAATTCTGCCCTATCTGCTGACATTTGAAACAGCTGTTACAGCCCAAAGTCACAAAAAGTAAGATGTTCCCAAACATGGATGCTTTCCAGTCCAGTAGTATTTATTTCTGTGGAATTAGTGAAAAGCTTAAGTCTGTAGAGAGATCATTGATCAGTTGAAAAAGTTGTGATTAACATGTTAGGAAAACCTGCTTAGTAGCTCTCAAGTCCATGCACTGAATGATTTAAAGCCCTTTCCTCAGAGGGAAAAGTTCCATTCACAATCTTGCAATGAAGCTAGAAACTCTGATGCAAACTATTTAATAAAAGAAGCTGGAAGGCTGAAATCAGTATTCACAATTTTCCTAAGGCTGGGCAAGTTCTCTGAGATTCCATCTAGGACAGCATGTTAGAAGAAATTCCATGTACAGTGACAATCCTACCTAATGTCTGCTGGAATGTCAATTATTGTGGGCTGTGTCTCTAGATGGTGAAAGAGCACAAACTAGAAGATATTTTAGTCCAGATCATCTTTTCTGGCATCCCTTAGTTCTGTTGTTAATGAACTATAAGAAGTTATAGCCTAATTAAGACAATGGAGAAGATTACTTATTGAAATGGATAGTAAGTGAACTTTAAGTGGTTGGTTGCTTGCTTATTTTATGAGGATTTTTTATTAGGTTTTCCACAAGTAGAAAAGTCATCAGACGAGACATGAAAGGGCACACAAAAATATATAAAAAGTGTTTGGGGGAAACAAACCCCAACCCCTAGAATTTATTTCCCTTAAGACAGTAAATATTAAAATTACAGCTAGAAAGAGAGGTAGCAATGCTGGTGGTTTGCTTTAATGGTTCCATTTTGACTTTTCAACCCTACTTTATTTCAAGCTGCCTGTGCAAGTGCTCTAGGTGGTTAGCAACTTATAACTGGCCCTTAGGCCTTCACCTTTTTGGGCTATATTTATAAATATTTTTTTACCTTTGACTGAATGTTTTTATCTCAGAGCTAATGGCAGCTCTACTCTTCCTCAATGACATTTTAGCCTAGCATGTGAAACTGGGAAATCTAATCTTCTTTTTACAGTTTCTTTGTACTGTTTTTCTAAGGATTCTCGTAACATCTCAAAGCTGCATTCTGTAGCATTTGAAGTGTTAAAATATAATCTCTACCTTACTTTACAAACATGTGTAAATTAAGGATAGAAGGAGTGAAGGGATTTGGGATTTTTTTTGGTGGGTATTGTGTCTAGATTGCCACATTGTTTACCTCCTGAATTTTCACCTGAATTTCTTATGAAAAATGTCTGAAAACAATGAGAACAAGTTTATAAAAACATAGTTTTGGAGCATTGCATGTCACCTCTGAGTTGTGATGTTTATGATTGACTTATGAACTCTTTGTGTCTGCAGAATTTTATTGATGATACAAAACACACTTTCCACACTGAATGAGTTATCTTGTCTACCCTGATCATCATCTCTTTTGTCAGCACAATTCATTTTAGGAGTAGTGAATATTAAAGTTTTTGTCCAGAGTTATTTCCTGCCGTGGGATTGACTAGTAGAGGTGTTTTCTGTTCTATATGTTTGTGAACAATGCACAGCCTTTAAAAATCTTAGTTTCACTATTACCTGAACATGCAAAGTATCGGATATCTGTGTGCTGTAAAGTAAACAGACTTAGGAAGCACAGTGAAGTAGCTTTCTGGGAAATGTGATGGAGGCTTATTTGAAGCCAAATGCCTCAAATCCTTTCAATTTTCCAAATTACTGGTACAGCTTTTGTTTTAATTCTGTATATTGTAAATACAGTATATTTGGTTTGCACTGGTATGATCATACTTTGTGAGGAAGAGGAGACAATGTGTAGCCTTATGGAGAAGAGCAAGCCTGTAAGTTTTTTGCTAATGATTGTATGGTAGTGGAAGCCTGGAGCTGTTGCTTTGAGCATTTTTCCCATCTTCTCCTTTTCCATTTCACAAATATCTTGCAGCTGTACAAGCATATGCATTTTTCTCATGGTCATGGATTAAGGGATATGTTGATCTATAGATTCACTTGGCTCAGAGGCTTTGAGAGGGAGGAGCCAGAGGCTTCACAGCTCAGAGGCTTTGAGAGGGAGGAACCAGTATTCTCTTTTCTGATCAACTTACAGTCTTTGTCTCCCATTCACAAAAAAAAAAAAATAAAAAATATAAGTCTTTATACCTGTATCTCCTAGAGGCTGTAGATGAATTGCCACTATATTCAATTGGCTTACAAGGTCACAACTGATGCAGGTTTTCTGAAGGAGAGGTAAGCTCCCTACCTGCCTGCCAAATGACTAATGCACAAGCATTATGTAAGGAAACTTGTTGTGCAAGTGTTGGCCAAATTCTTTGCATTGCAAATTAATCATTTATTGTTTTCGTAAATTAAAACATCAAAATTGTCTCAAAGGTGCTGTTTTATTTCATAACCTCTGCTAACGTTTTAAAAATGCTGTGTGATGCAAAGTGATCCTGAGTAAATCTATTTGTAATTTGACCTGTATGCAATGGTAGCAACCTTAAGAGCTCAAGAACACACCTAATATAGTGTATCAGTGCTAAAGAGATGCTTAAATATCCTTATATTGGATATTGCAGAAGCTGAAGGGTGTTTGTTCAGTTTGTTGTTGCAGCTGCTGTTATTCTACTAATGCAGTCATACTGCAACTTTTGACCAAGGTTTTTGAGAGCTAATATAAAAAACTAAGCCCTTAATTCCATATTTTTCATCCAAATCACTTTTTTGTTTAAAGTACAGCTGGTTTCCTCTGAAAAATTTGAAACACTTATTGCATTTTTTTAATTACTTGTAACATACTAAGTAGGAGTAAGCAAGAGGTGGTAAAATGCACTGTACATCATAAAAAAACCCATACTTCTGGTAATCCCTCAGACTTTACACAGAATTATTCTGGATTATTGTTTTTAATTGTATTACCTAGTTGCTAATGTTTTTCCCCATTGTCTGTGTATTCTGCTCTTCAGTAGGGCTTTGAACTGGATTTCTTGACATAAGACCTGATGTCATAATAGAAATGCTAAAAATACTACTTTTTATGAAGAAGTGGGTTTTAAAGCAAAGTCACAATGCTAAACTGAGTGAAGTATGGCTGTGGAGTGATGATTGTTGCAGTTGTGTAATCTTTCAAACTTACATGCTCATTAACAATCATCTATATGCCTAAAGGCTGTTGAGGCAGGTGGATTGCACCTATTCACCTAGACACTGCGTAAACATGAATATGAAAAATACATACAGTTATTCATTAAGTAGCTATAAATAAAGGCAATTTTCAGATATCTGGGCTTTTATTGGTGCTTTCATGAACTCTTATTCATAGATTTTTCTCCATTACAGTGTACATGGGAGAGATACGACAATGAAAAATAAGGAGTCTAGCACAATAGTATATTACCCTGATAAAGAGAACTTCTATTTTCTCTTTTTCTCTTTTGTGACAGATAATGCTGGGTCTGCATGATGTCAGATCTAGTGATGTTTGAATAAATATCATATACATGAAAGGAAAAAAAAATGACAGAGGAAGCTAGGGTATGGTCTTGTAAGAGGTGTAGTATTTACAGCCATGTTTAGAGGGGAAGCTGAAACCTTTCTTGTTGCTACAGTGTTATGTCGTTAGGGAAAGAACTGCATACAAAGAAAAATGTGGCACATGAAGAGAATGACAATTTGGGTTTACCAAAGAAATTAATCAAAACTGTAATTATGGTCATTAATACCCTTTCCTGCTTGGGGAAAAAAAATTGAACAGAACTAGCAGAGTTTGCAATTATTATCAGTCCCGCTCCTGTTTCTTAAGATTGCTTTCTTCAAATATCCCTCCCTGATATTTGTTCTGAACAGATTGGAGCTCTCACTTTGCCTGTGACTAATTGCCTAAGAACCCCACTTTTACAATGTAGTTACCTTCACTCCACACGACAGAACTTCTGTCCTTGCAAGTATTGGACCAAACCTTCAGAAAAATTAACTATGTCATTATGAGTATCAATGTATGTCACTGCTAGTTTTCCAGATAACGTAGGCATTTAATATCAGCCTTACAAGAGGATATAAGAAAAGGCCCAAGTAGAGCAAGAATTAAATACCTCATCTAGAACCTTCAAATGTTTGCTATAGCTTGTGCTGCCATTTTGATACTAATTTCCATTAATATGCAGCTACTCTCTTCTACTGTCACTGCAAACTAAGAGCAGTCATTTCCTTTAAAGCCTATTCTGCTAGCTTTGTGTCCTAAATACAAACCCATAATTTTTTTATGTGTAATTGGTTAAATCAAATAATATATTTGATTCTATAAGCTTTGAAAGTAGGAATGATATCTGTGAATGGTGCCACAAGGAAATACTTTTTGATTTTTACTCCTCTCTTTTGTGCAGAAGGCTTTATATAATTCATGAGAACAGCTTTGGGCTAGGAAAACATCATTTCTTGCATTTTGCTTCTGTGGAGAGCTTGCCTGATAAAATTGTCGTATTGACTAGATAAACACCCCAAACAGCAAAGCTCTAATAACCTCTCTGCTGGATATGTGTGGATGGTGTCAGGGAGCGCTACTGAAAGAGACAAAAAGGGTTGATTCAGTCCCATCTGACAAAGACAACATTTAATGAAAGGGAACTCATTAAATTGTTGAAGTAGACAGGTTTCTGTTCGTCTTTGCCTTATCCCAGGACCATTTATCCAGCCTTACTGTGGTTTACTAAATATGTTTCTTCTGCCAGCTAATGTAATTAGACTAGTAGTTCAGTTGATAGCAGTCTGCCTGAAGGCAGAGGAAAGACTGACACATGAGAGCCAATGTAGATGGCTCATGTTGCACAAAATAATTGTTCTATTAAAAAAGTAAAAAAAAGCAGCCCAAAACCTGTAAATTATACAAAGAACTGTGATGACAATGAGTTATTTAGAAATTGTGGACTGTATTGTCTGCAAAACCCACTGTAAACATCATTCAATATTTTTAACTGTAATGATGACACAGGGTGTTTCATAAACTCTTTGTTTCAGTCCTAGCCCTGAAGCAACCTGTTGTGGGTTGGAGAAGCATGCAGGCAGTGGTAAAATAATTTCTTTTAGATTATGGGCCCTAGTGGAGATGTAGAAAAAAGTTAAATAGATGGCTGTAGTAACTGCAGCTGTGAGTACCAAAAGATCCTTCCAGAGACTCTGAAAATTGAAAAACGTTTTCTTTTCCCTGGCACTCAACTTGATGCTACTCTTGTAGCAAGAGTACTCTTGTGAATTTACAAAATAATGTTATCAACCATATGTGATCAGTCAAGGGAAAAATTCCTTGTAAAACATTGGACTGAAGAAGACTAATAAAAATCTAAATGGGATACCAGGAAAATCTAAACAATTATTTACTCCAACGATTAAGGAATGGTAATAATACTACCATCTCCTGTACTGTTCTCTCCTCGATTTCTGGTAAAATTTGTTCTTCCAATTGTGGGCGTCTGGTATCTCAGCTACTTAAGGAAGAGAGGTGTTTTCCTGATGAAAGTCACTGCTGATTAGTCCGTGAAACACACCCCCTAGAGGCTCTACTTACGATGCACTGCAAGACAGATGTCTGAAAGAATGTCTTCTCTCTGCGCTCCCTGACTTCTCTCCACTGAGAAAAGTTATACAATTGTGATGCTGGCACCACAAGTGACAATTCCTATATTAGACACAACTTCAGTTATTGCCAAAATCAGATTTCCTAGTTCAGTGCTCTCCAGTAAAGGAAGTAAGCTACTGTAAAGGGAATAGCTTTAATTGTTCCTGGATTTGAGACAGGGGGAATGCAATGAGGTATTACACTTACAAGAACAATCATAAGTCAGACCTTTTAGAAATTCTGAATTATATTCCAGTTACGTTAATTTACTTCTAGGGATTCTGTGACTATAAATCTGTTTTGAAACTTAGTATTTAGATGGAGCTTTTAAAGAGGACATTCAACTCACTTAAAATGCAAAAAAAATCAACTACCTGCTTAAAGTGGAGAGCAATCCTTTGCAATCTGCAGTGCAGTTCACTTATTCTTTCCTTGTTCCATTTGATTAATGAAAGCAATGTATTTTCTCTTCTTCTGCCAGTGATTAATACTTCTCCATGCTTCTTTGTTTTTGGTGGCAGATTGCTGGGGAGAGATTCCACTGTAAATTGTTTATGATATCAAGTTTTAAATAGGCTTTGCCAGCCTACTTATTTTGTGAAAAATACATCTCAGTTTCCAGCAGTGTATAGCCCAGACTGTGCCTTCTCTGTCTCTGTTAGAGAGAAGGGGAGTTTAGGGGAGGCCCTTCCAAAACTCACTTCCATCACTACAACTGACAGTGCAAAGTGAAAGAGAACATGTTGCTTGTCTGCTGCTTCCTTCCCCATGTCTGCATGGTAGGTGTGTGGGGCAGCAGGAGTAGCAGTCAGAAACTAAATCATAGTTACTTACTGACCTTGGTAGGAGCAATATCCTCTCATGCTGTGAGTTAAAGCTCTAATGAGTTTTGGGGTAGTAAAGTAATACTTGGAAGGAACATTGCTGTTACTGACACAGAGAAAAGTTGCTCCCTGAATTCTCCTTGGGAAATACTTTCTCCAGTACTGGCTGGGTATAACTCATGCCACCTGGACCTTGGCACTGATGCAGGCCCTATTTTTAAACGTTATTTTGGATTACTGGCTGTGCTAGTGATTCACACAGTGCCAAGGATGTTCCTGGACAGGAATGCAATCATCCCTTTCCACTGCTGTAACTGTCTCTTGATGACTTCTGGATGAAGCTGAATCACCCAGCTATCCCTGGGCAGTCTGGCATTCAATACAAGCCAAGGAGCAATAGGTAGTTCATGTGCAGCTGACCTGCTCTGGAGGAACAGAGAAGATGATAATACAGATGGGGACTGCTGTGCACGTGTTGGCCTCCAGAAAGAGACATTCAAGGCAAATTCATTTTACTGTAGGATATCTTACCAAACCTTTTCCTTGTTGGGCTTCTAGCTTTTTCAGTTTTTTCAGTTGTTTGGTTTTTACTGGTAATTAACTCAACTGATGCTCAATTTGTACTCATGCACTAAGATTAGCTGTTGAGTATATTTTTTTTATGTTTACTTTTACTTTAAAGTTGTGAAATGCATACTGAGGTGCATGCAGATGTAAAACTGGTGGCAGTTTGTCAGCATAGCCTCAAGCATGCAAAAATCCTCTTTGCATTGGAGTGTGAGCACCACATCTTAAGCAAACTCTTTATCCTGGTTACAAATCAAATTTTTACTACAGAGTTCCCATTAATTAAACTGTGAGAGTAATTTCAGCCAGCAGCTCCTTGCATGGGGACCCTTTCACTCGTAGCTGGTGAAAAGTGATCTTCTGCTTGCTGAGGAAAAAATCTACACAATCATAAGGACAGCTCAGTGTCCAAACTCAGTCATCACCAAGTGTCCCTTAAACGACCTGGAAAAATAAATGGTTTCTCCTCATAATTTCCTTACCTTCCAGTCACTTTTTTGTCTGCTATATTTGCCTAAGAACCCAAAACTCAGGCATGGTGTGACATTTCCCTTCCTACCTCCTTTGCTTTCCACAGGCCTTTCACCCCCCAGCTGTTGCTGTTGCTGCCAGCTCCATTCAATTAACTTCAACAGGAATGCAGTTGCCCCTCTGTGGTTCATCCTGTTCGAGATTAATGAACTGTGCTTTAAACCAAGAGAACTGCTGGTAAAAAATTCGGTATCATTTCATTAGAAAATTTTGTACTCCTAATTAATGAAGGAGGTCATCTGAGGACTTGACAGAATTGAGTTTAACTGGAGGAAAATATCCACAGATCAAATATATGAAGTTTGCTGCTTCCTTTTCATCATCTCTCTCTCTGTGTACACCTTTTGTTTTCTGTCTCCCTGCCATCAAATCACCACCAAGGCACGTCACTGGGAGGCATGGAGTAGAGGCAGCAGTAAAATGAAGTCGTTTGTTGTGTAGCCAGTTGTTTCTTCATCTTCTGAGTGATGAACACTGTGTATAATATGATTTATTTAAGTGTTAAAAAGCAGGGACTGGTCAAAATACTGAGGTCATTGCTTCTCCGGTTTCAATCCAAGAAAATTCCTAGTATTTGCCTTTCCTGCTTTTTCTGGGAAACTTTGCAGTCCTTCCGTTTCTCAATAAAGTTTGTTTGGTACATTTGAGCAAAATCTTGGGCAATACCTTAGACATGTTCAGACTCTCACTTTCTGGATATTAAAAGTAATTTTGATAGACACTGGGAAAAAGAAAGTTAACAAGGAACTTGACCAAGAAAGTACTGACAAGCCAGGGTAGTTACAAGGAAAGGGAGACGAAAAAGTTAAGCAACTGTTTAAAAAACAGACTTAAAAAAACAAGTTAAAAAAAAAGACAGCTCATCAAAAAATTTCAAATGCTATTCCCGGTTGGTCAAACACAGCTTTGTTTATTATTTCAGAGCTCTTGACTCTTCCTTTATGGCATAGTAATTAGTATCCATCCTGTAGAAGATCAGGTGAACACTATGGTTTCCAGTATTTCATATTGTGCCATTGAAGGTGACCATAAAGAAATTAATTGCACAGCTGTCAATCAGATATTTTGGTCTTTTATGCCCAAAAAAACCCTGTGATGTTTGGTACTTATGTCTCTAAATCATGATGTAATAATTTTTTCTTAGAGGAAATTTATATGGGTCCTTCTAAGTTCTAAAAATATACTTCTATCTCTCCTAGTAAACATATCTATTATGGGAATGATATATCTATAAAAAATAGATTGAATCCAGGTTTTGAATGTAAAACTAAGTCTAACGACTGGATTTTTGATATGATACCAAAATAATTTTTTGTACAATATATTGTAAAGGGCCAGACATCCACCAACCACAAAATATGCAAGTTTGTATTCTGCACATATGAAGGATAAGAAGTTGATATGTTTGAGTCAGAGTTCCTCACAGTGTTTTGTTTAAGTGCTGGAGCCAGTTGATGTGCTAGCACACACACTTATGTTTCACTATATGAGAACAGAAAATCAGCCAAGCACAAAAATAATCTGTCAGCCATCATTTTGGGGGGATGGTACTTTGGTTTTGGTGTACTCCACTATTATATTTATAGATTCTAAAGGAATTAGATGATTACCTTCAGATGTAATTACCACAGAAGTCGTGGAAAACAGGATTTTCAAAGCAGCCCAAGGAAACTGAGGACCCAGTTCTTAGCAGTCAGGAAAATAATACCAAGTCCCAGTCCCAGCCTCAAACATGCTAGTATCAAGGATCTGTATGGAAGCATCAACATGGGTTTGTTGTAAACTAGCCAGCTGATGATGTTTCTGCAATACTAAGAGGTCTTATATAGTGAAATATTTCATATCAAGTTCAGTTTGTCATGAGAAAGAACCTGTATTTTACCTTCTGCAGGGGCACAGTTGTTGGGTTTTTTTGAGTTGGTTTGTTGTTTATTTTTTTTCCTGAACAGCATTAAGGGCCAAATGCTCAATCCTTTTATGTCAAAGGCAAGGTTTGATTTAAATGAGATCAGAATGCATGAGTATGTGCTAAATCAGATATTTTTAAATGTGTGCCACTTGAGATTGCGGAAGAAAAAACATGCTCATAAATATTTGTGATTTGTTTGAAGTCAGAGTACATTTCTCTCTATGGGTCTATTTATAGCTTCAGGATAAGAAATTCGTAGGCTTAGTAGCAGGAGCTAATGAGTGAGACTTTCACAAACTCAGAATAAAAACATGAGTTGTAATTTTCTGTTTCTTCAGACTAAAGAAAATTCATGAGTCTTGTAGCTGGGATATAAAATTAATCCTGCTTACTTAGGAGAACTTTAATCACAATGCAGTTTTCCACTTGAACCATGGTATCTGTAGTAGTCAAAGAAGTCAGTTCTCACAGAGTATTTTTGCATCTGTCTTTGTCTCCTGTTAAAATAAACCTTTGATTTTGCCAGTGCCCAAGATTAGACTGTAATGTAATATTTTTATATTTTTAGTTTTTATGCTGTTGGCTATATTAAGATCGGGAACACAAATGGGTTCTTGTGAATCCTGAAGTGTTCCCTTTTTTTTGCTGCTGGAGTCCAGCTCCCTACAATATCAACAATCAACTTCTATACCAAAGCCAAGCAGTGACAGTTGCAATAATGAATATTTGCTGTGGGCCATTGGTATGAAAATAGCACAGTGCTACAAGCCTGCGTCACCAGAAACAAATCTTCCATTTGACTGTGGCTGAATTTCCAGCTCAATTTTAGAACATTTATAATTGAAATAGCTCTTAAGGCACTGTCATAATATAGTGTTCAGAAATGCTGATTCAGTCTCCAAGGCATGAACTCAAATGCCTTCCTACTTCTTTTTGGTGTTGTTTTTCCTTGTTGTTTTTTTTTTAATCCCTTATACCTTTAATGCTGTACCCTTATTTAGGGCACTGAACTGTGGACAGGCAGCAACACTGTAATATATTCAAGGGGACTCATGCTGGTTAAGTTAGAAGTTCTTGTGTGAAAAGGAATTGAATTGCCACTTTGTAAGCTCACTTGACAGCTTTTAGAATGTTTTATTCTTAATCTCTGCTGAAAATTCTGAACTTTATATGAGGATGAGCAGCTTTGCATCTTTAAACATGTCATGGCTTTTACATCGTGAACTTTGATGGCTTTCTATTTATGTTTTAATGTCATTAGTGTATTTGCATTAGTAGAATATAAAGTGCATTTATATAGGGGACCTCTTAAAAATGCAGAATATATGCACTGAACTTTAATTATTTTTCGAGATGAAGAATATGCTGATGACATTTACTATTTTTAATTTTTATATAGTATGCTGCTTTCATTCATGCATCTCAAAATACCCTCAAAATATCCAAAACAGCTAGCATAGTTGAATGTATTTTCTTTTTGCTTTAAATTAATTACAATAATTACATGGTGAAATATTAGATCAGCATAGATACAGAAGGTCAGATACTTGAAGCAGAATAAAATCTGCTGTTGTTTAAGCTTCTTTTTTTTTTTTTTTTCGTTTATTGCCTCAGGTTTTCCTATGGAAAGTAAAGAAATTATGATCTGTATTTTGCTTAGGGCTAAATAATGACCCTTACACTGCAAAGCTGGCAATGGTGGTTGATGTACATATCTAATTTCCTGCAAGATTAGAATGAGAACCAACTTTGCCATCAATCCTGAGAGAATGTTAATGTCCCTTTCCCCTCCCTGGGCCATCTGCCCTTTGCCTTCCATGTCACCAAGCGAGCACATTGGCTAAGCCTACTACTGTACAGCAGTACCAGGATGCAGAAACTGATGATTTAAAAGCAGTGTTAAAGCTTATAAAGCAACAGGGTTTGGGCTGGGATTGGGCTTTTGAGGAAAACAATTTCACTGCAGCAGTTTTTGACTGAAGGAAAACAAACAGTGGATTTTCTTGAATGGGAAAGGAGTGACTAGTTAACTCTACAGTTTTGTGGACAGATCTTTATTTGATATAAAAAAATAAAAGGGCTTTTTTTTTTATCAGTTTCCCAACAAAAGGATTATTAATTCAAAATACTTTTTTTCTTTTGAAACATTGTATTTTTTAAAAAATCTTAAAATAAAAAGATGCAAGGCAACACCATTCCTTCGGCACTGATATTTAACATCCCCAGTACCTTTAGGATATGACATCCTTCAGGCTCTCTTTCAGGAAAAAGAAAAAGTGTGATTTGACCTTGAGTGGGACTTTTTTTTTTTGCTATGTGCTTTAATGCCTGTCAATACCTAGAATATTCACATGAAAAATACTGCTTTCTTGGGTTTATGAATGATAATTTTTTAAAATCTCCTGGGAGAGTATGCAGAAACATTACAAAATACACAATGTATAGAACTTAATAGAGCTTAAAGGATCGTATTCCCACTGACTGAAAGGAAATCATATTTGTGTAGATATTTGTTCAGCCAGCTTCAAGTCCCCCAGTAGGAAATATTTCTGGATCTGTGTAGGTAGGCTATTCCCAGGCTTCATTAACTTTAATATTAGAAAGAATTTCCTCACATCTAATCTAAGTCTCTGGATGTAATCCAGTAGTTCTTGTTCTACTAGGAGGGATGAGGGAGAAGAGTATATTCTCTTATTTTTAGCTACCTTCTACAAATATGAAAAACACTGTCAGTGCTAACCCTTTTTCTTCTATATTCACAGTTCATGTTTTCTTAACCTCTAATTCAATTTGTCTCCCTCCATCACAAACACTCTCTTGTTCCTTTGCATTGGTATTGCTTCTGGATTAAAAACAAAGCAAGTAATTTGGGGTTTTTTTTGACATTGCTGTCCCCAGGCTGGACACAGGGCCTCCAGAGCTGATCAGAGGAGGAAAAAAATACCTCCTAAATCTTTTGCTTTGCACTTTCAGTGTGGTGGCAACCTTTTTTATAGCACAATGATAGAGGAGGTGTGTGTTCATCATGTCTGCTACTGAAAGATTTTTCTGAAAACCAAGTAAATAATAAAAAAAAAGAAAACGATCAAAATAAAATAAACAATAAAACTTCCCCAAATGCAGTATTGCGGTTGTTGTTCTTCATTCTGTGTTAATAGATCAGATTAAACCTAGTGAGTGTGGATTCCTGCAATTGTCTTTACTGAAAAGCATCTAATTTTCTAAACTGTTTCTTCAATGCATTAAAATTGTTTTGAAACAGGTTTCTCAGTGTGTTTGCCTTGCTTCCAGTTTGATATTGCCTGCTAAGGTATTAAGAATGTTCTCCATTAACAAAGTTTTTGAACAATACTAGTCTGCAAAGCCCCACTGTGGTATCAATTAGTTGTGTCCCTTCTGCATGGGAGCACTTAGCTCTGTAAGTGAAAGAATTGCTATTTTGTCTATTCTAATGGGAGGCAATAAATAAAGCATAGTACAGGTAGAGAATCACTAACACCAAGGAATGTAGGAAACCAAAATGAGCTACTGTGGAAAGTACCCAAGTCCAGGCATATCTCAGTAAAGTAACTAAGATTTTTTCTTGGAAAAGCTACTACTCAGTAGGTTTAATATGATAAAATACAATGCTGCAAAGGCAGAACAGCTCCTGTCCTTTGTCTCCTTCTCATGTCCCCTACCTGCTATCTTCTTCACTGCCTTCACTGCTGAATTTTGCTGTCCTCCACCCTGCCAAGTACTTAACAAGCACAAGATACTGTCATATCCAAATATCCTGTATCAATTATTCAAACTCCAATATCATTGTGTATTTTCTCTCTCTTTGATTGGGGAGCTACAGGAAAAGCACAAGTTTTTAGGTGCAAGAACTAGGTTTCCAGATGTGGATATATATCTTACTTGTAGTCTTTCCAAAAAATAATACTGATAGGCAAAATGAAAATCTTATTAGTGTTTGTTTAGGTCTCAGATATGGAATGTTGTATATTTAGTTACTGTTATTATTATGTGTCATTATTATGTAATAAAGGATAACAATGTGTACTGTGTATTTATAATTACCTTCATTCTTTTAGTGTTGGTGCTGGGAAAAATCAAGTGTAGTATCGATTTTTTTTTTAACCAGATATAAAGGACAATTTTTTTCATTTTAGTTTCATTAGTACAAGATGTAAAAACTTTAGCTTGGCTATGCAATCAGCATAAGTATTATGTGTTGCTGTGGCTGTTTATGCATCTGAAGTTGTGCATATAAATTTTAACTGCTTGTTGTGCTGGTCATTTACATGACTTCTTTTATTGCATTTTTTTTCTGTTGTACAGTGCAGTCTTAATGACTTTTTTGTTCAGTTTATGAGTTATGTGTGAGGAGGCTGCAGGAGACAACACACGGTCTTTTAGTACATGGGAGTACTGTATTTTGTAACCACATGAAATACAAAGAAAAAGGTCAGGTTTAGTTCTTTTCCATTAGTCAAACCATCATCAGAACAATCTTCCTCTCTGTGTCATCACAGCATTGGGATGTCAACAAGCAAACACCAAAGGTCACACAATTTTTTGTTTGTTTGTTTTCATTTTTTTTCCATCTCCTCTCTTTGCCCACAGACGCTAACACAGGGACACCAGCAATATCAACAACGACAACCGTGGAAATCCGGAAGAGCAGTGTTATGACAACTGAGATCACCTCTAAAGTGGAGAAGATCCCCACAACAGCCACTAGCAGCAGCACTTGCCCTTCCGTTGAGACTGAGGAGGAAAAAGCAAAAAGACTGCTCTACTGTTCACTATGCAAAGTCGCTGTCAACTCTGCCTCACAGCTGGAGGCGCACAACAGTGGTGAGATGGAGCACTGCTTGCTTGCTTCCTTTTTTTTTTTTTCTGTCTCAAGAGCACTGCAATTATCTTCCTCTGAATAGATGAGATCTCTTGCAGCAGGGGACAAAGAGGTGGCAGAAAACTGGCAATTACATGGAATTCATTAACTATTAAAGTATAAAAATGACAGGCAAAGAGGCTTTCAAAAAAGGGAAAGAAAAGAATTTATTGCAAGTTGTGGATTTTCTTACACTTTAGCTTTTGCAGCTTCAAAACCTTATTGAGCTAAATGACAGCTCTACTTCATTACCTTTGGTGTTCAGAGTTTGGATAGTTTTGCTCGTGCCAACTAGCAAACTGAGTATGAATGCCATTAGCTTTGTTTGAAATCTAACAAATTAAGGCTGAAAGAGGGAGCATCAGTCAGTCAGAGTTCAATGATGGGAGTAAGAGTTCTTAGCTCCATGTTCTCTGTTAATAAATAACTTGTTAAAATTATGTATATTTTCCCTTTGTTTTCATCAACTGATAGCAGCTGCTGCATGCGAGATGAATGGGTAATTTCCTACCTCCATCATTCTCAGTTTTTAAGCCTTTTCTTGTCATTAGAGCTAGTAGCATCAGTATGTTCCTGTAGTAGAGAGTCACCATTTACAGTTGCTATTTTAAGCATGCTATTGATTGGCTCTGTGGTGGGTGGGGTTAAAAGACCTAGGGATTTGATATGGTGGCAGTGACCACTAAGATGTCTATCTTACAGAAAGTCCCTCATTTTGGATGTCAGGGGCTACCTCTTATCAAGGGTAAGTAGGGTTAAGAGACAGAAAGAGAACCTTAGGTTTGAAATGTAGAGACAGTGATAATATACCTAGAACAAAGTTATCAATGGATTTATGATGCAATAAAAAAAACACTAACTTTGGCATATCTGTAGAACTCAGAATAGAAATTATAACTTCTTGGCATTCATGAGAAACAAAATTCCATCAGTTTTGAATGCTGTTTACTATATGCCAGATCTTCAACTGGTGAAAGTTCACCTTCAAGCTGTACCCTTTTAAACTATTCAACTTCATATGAGGGTTAGACTCTAAATATTCTGATCAGGTTGAGAGCCAAAACACTATTCTGAATATTTAAACACAACCTTCCAAGTTTTTCCGCCTGTGCTGATAAACTGTGTGTGTGCTCACACACGTTTTTTTTATAATTCTCTGTGGATGCATACAGCAATTAGCAGTGGAGCGGTGGTTCTGTGTGCAGTAGTTAGTCCATTATCATCACAGACTACCTGTGTGTGAGTCAACAGCATAAGAAATTGTTCAGTCTGAATAAAGGTGCAGCAACAGAACACAAGTGTTGTCTATCCAACCTTTATTTACAAAGAAAAAACAAACAAAAAAAAAAGAAAGTGCTTTTTTCTCACATAAATGTTTCTCACATGTTTTGGTTTCTGTCCAGGACATTAATGATCCACAGGTTGCTTCCAGGAACCTCTGCCCCTTTCTGGTTTGGAGAGTAATTAGTTAATTACAGATTTAATTGTAAGCTACCTAGACATACTATTTATCAATCTGTTCAGGATGACTACAAATCAGAGCCAACTACATCTTTAATAGCTAAATTACTTTTCTTTTGGAACTACAATTCAGGTCTTATTAGCAGCAGGAGTTAATGAGAAGAGACACGCATTTAACTTCACATCAGGGTATCTGATTGTGCCACTACTTTCTGGTGTGGCTGCTTTGTTCTAGTGCATTACCTATAGGTATGTAAATTAGTAATTAAATATCAGGTGTGAAATACTGTTACCTTAGTATGACTCTGATACAGACCAACACTGTCCTATTCCAAAGATAGCACATGGCCCCAAGCTGAGGCTCATATGATTTTATTTTAAAAAGAAAATAAAACAATGAATGCAACCCAATTGCCAAAGTTGTTTCTGTTTCCCATTTCTATTGTCTCCAGGGACTAAGCACAAAACTATGCTGGAAGCTCGGAATGGAAGTGGAACCATAAAAGCCTTTCCCCGGGCAGGCGTAAAAGGCAAAGGACCTGTGAATAAAGGAAACACAGGCCTTCAGAACAAAACATTTCACTGTGAAATATGTGATGTGCACGTAAACTCCGAGACACAGCTGAAACAGGTATTCAGCCAGCTTGTAGAGTGAGAATCTTGGGCTGTTCTTTGTTTTCATAGTGGTAAAGTACCAACGCAGTCAGCACATGTCAATATAACAGTTTGTGTCCAAATGGAACTTACAGTTTTGTCCATTGTACTTGGCTGTCATGCTGTATATTTTGTTTTGATTATGATTTTCCCTTGCATGGAATATGTTTTCTCAAAAGTTCTCAATTATACACATTTGGTAAAGAGTTATAGAAGGTGTAAGTTGCAACACGTTACAGTTGTCTTTAGACTGCTAGAATTGTCCTGAGCTAATAAACTCTGCCATTTCATGTACTGCATATTTGCTTGACAAAGATGTGAAAGTGGGTGCAGCCAGTACTTTCACAGAACACTGAGTAACCCACTTAGAAATGTGGGATGGAGAGGATTTCTAGTATTTTTATCAATGTTTCTCTCTAACTGAGAAGCATGACCTCTAAATTGCAATTACACTAAGTTATGTTCAGTCATTCTTCAGATGATCAAAGCTTTCTAAAAAACACTTAGTTTAATTCCATATGCCTATTGGAATTAAATACTTGTTCAGGAACTTCACAAGAACGAAGATGAATTCAATAACGGACAATAGCAATACCCATTCTTCTGGTTTCAGGAAAAATATGTCCAGTTCTGTGTCTTTTTATTGTGATAATTCTCTTGAAAATGAAAATCAAAGTAAAATTACAATTCTGAAAAATTGTACTTACTTCCAATACTGCAAGATAATCCGTGTAGAAAGATACTTTAAAAATCTCATAGATCTTATGAAGAAGATAATGGATTTTGTGCATTTTTTTCACTGTCACTTGGTTTGATATATAGCTGTCTCAGAAGGATGTCCAGGCAGCTTAGGGATTTAAACGATTTTATAACCTTATATTCTTCCCCAAATAAGGGATGCTTTACTATCTAATATTCTTTAAAAACTTTCTATCAGCAGTGGATTGAATTTTATGGGTGCTTTATAGAGTTACGGAGGAGTTTTCAAAGGCTTCTGTCTTTAACCTGACTCAAGTCTTGTTGAAGTTAGAAAAGGTGGGAAAATATTTAACTGTAGTGAAAGCAGAGCTGAACTTAGGACTGATGAAAATTACAGTCCCAATGTGTGGTACACAAAGGATCCTTCAAATTTCAAGAGAGCATATTCTGTTTCATTATTGCATTAGTCAAAGTAATGCTGTTGTAAAGCAAAAGCCTTTAATATTGGAACAGTAGTCTTGTGTAAAGCAGAACCTGAAGTGATGTGTTGTGGAGCTATCACCTTTTGTTTTCTTCCCCCCCACACCAAATATATTTTAACAGCACATAAGCAGTAGAAGGCACAAAGACAGAGCTGCTGGGAAGCCACCTAAACCTAAATACAGCCCTTACAACAAACTCCAAAAGGGAACACATCCTCTAGGGGTAAGCCAATCAGCCTTTTTATTTTATTTTTGTTTTAACCCTGATTTTTAGGTAGGATTTTTAGAAAACATAAGTGGAAAAGTGTTTAGAACTAGAGTAATAGTGTAAGCCATTGGAGTATCAAGTTTATAAAGGAGCCAGTGGAAGCCTACAAGGAATTTTTTTATGTACTTTAAGGGGTATTTACTACAACCTGTGGACCCTTGCTTTTGTAGCTACTCTGAATAACCTCAGAAAAGAAGCTTGTTGCAAAGGTCATTAGAGAGCAAGAGGCGGAAAAAACCTCCAGATGTCAAACAGGATTTTTCCAGTTGTCACCAAGGACAATAGTGATGAAATAACTAAACAAAACTCTATAAAATACAAACCATTTGTTCTATCCTTATTTAGACAATTGTTGAGATAAGAAGTGAAACAATTAAAAAAACCTATCTCTTCTTTCATTTGACTGTTTTGGGATGGTTCTGGTCACATTTTCAACTGCCAGGATAAACTGTCTGAAACACAATTCTTAGTAGCTCTAAAAGCTGAGAAGAAGGTTCCCTTTTTAATAAAAAACCCTCTTAGATGCTGCCACTAGTTAGGAATCAGCTTATGTTGTGGGTGGGGTAGTGAAACATCTGACATTTATCTTCTCCATCAGTTAAACTGCATGAATGTTATATTTGCTGCTTTGTAAGGGTTTATAAATGGTTCTGACAGAGGGAGGATGTAGGTTCATTATCCCCACAGAGATTAGCCCTTGTGCCTTGACCATCTTCTCTGATGCAGGCACAATATGGAGCTTTTTTTTTTTTTTTCCTTTATTTTTTTTTGTGTAAAGCCATTTCTCTTTACGTTGAATTAAAGCTCTTGGCAGCTGAAATTGTGTCCATGTTGGGGCAGCCCTCAGGAATGGCATATTCATGCAGGATTCAGTTGTAGAATAGAGCAGTCCACCATTCTGGTAGATCCACTAAGTAGGGAAATAGCCCCATAGGGTTTCTCAGTAATCCACAAGAAAGATCATGGTCTCCAATACAAACTATACTGAAAGGAATAGAAAATATGTCATGGGGTAAGTAGGATATGGAATCAGGAAAGCCTTTCTGGCAGGATTATTATTCCTTTAGGAAATGCATTATTTTTCAGGGGATAAAAACAACTATTACATAGTTGTTGTTGTGCACAGTTCTCTACCAATTTATGTAATGGTGATTTCTGAGAACTCCAGCCAAGGTTCAACACAAATAACAGCAGTGTGTCCTTTTCCTGCTCTCTCAATCCCAATTGCTAACAATACACGGGTCAGGCTAGAGGGCATCAAAGAGGCAAAGGGGATTTAAGAAGGGGAAAACAAGCTAGCAATAAATGAACAGATACGTGTAGTAGAATTGTTGCTTCAATAAGAGAGACCAGTCCTCAGTTTAGTTTTTTTGGTTTTGAATATAAAAACTGAGGGAATTATTGTCACTTCAAGTGAAGAATGGTGCAGCAACAAGCCGGAGATATTCTAATTTCACCTTTTATTTAAGGCTTTTTCTTTACTTCCTCTCTCTAGCTGAAACCAGGATGCTCCCCATTAATATTTCAAGTTATTTGTCCCTTAGTTCACTTCACTGGAAATTAAACAAATAATGGCTACTTTGCTCCTAATATTGACCTTTGAGTTAATTACAGGTTAGAAATGAAGGTGCAAGGTACTGTATGTGTTAAATAGTTTTGCAGGTACCTTGAAATCAGAATTGTGTTGATAAGTAAGCTGAAAAGCCGACTACATTAGAAGTACCTGATTCCTCCAAGAATGGCAAGGAAGCCTTAGACTTTTAATAGAAACAGCCACATGAGATTTTTGTTCTTCATGGCACAAAATGTATGGGCATCCCCAAGTTTGTCTACAGAAATTTAAAAAAGAACATGCTACATTTTCATAGCTTTTCTAGACCTTCTTTTACCATGTTTTCAATATCATTTTTACTTCTCTGTCTGTTCTAAATTTACATGCTTCAGAGATAGAAGCTTTATAAATTCCCACAGCGATGTTTCAGAGTTTAAGAAGTCTTGTAGTGTTGGGACTTACTTGGTGTTTCTTCAAGCCACAATTGTCCAGCATGTATAAAATACTGCACTGGAGAGAAAAAGGTTATTAAGCATTTGATAGTCCAAACTTTCTGCAATAAAATAGCTGTTACAAAAAACATCCTTTACTGGGAACTGTAGACCAAAGAGCACTTTGTACTCAGGGTTACTTTTTTTTTTTATTATTATTATTCTCAGGGTTGTTTTGGGTATTTTTTTTTGTTTGTTTGTTTGGATGGGCATTTTTTGTTTTGGTTTTTTGGTTTTGTTTGTTTGGTTTTTGGTTTTGTTTGTTTGGTTTGGGTTTTTTTTCTGTTCTAAATAAGACTTTAAAAGGTATTTATTAAAAAATGTAAGGAGGGAGGAAAAAGTCATATGTTCAGCAAAGGAAGAAGACAGCTTAGATCAGTAAGCATAGCACTGATCTAAAAGATTAGATCATAACTTTTCATACACACTATAAGGAATTTTATATTTAGCATCTATTATATCCTTTATTAAGAGAATTAAAATTTTGGTTTGATCTGAGTATTTCTCCCAGAGTTTTAAAGGATCTGGAAGCCAGCAGTGTTGCCAATAGGTACTGGGAAAAATAAAAATCCTCTCTCCATCTGGCCAGTAAAGAACCAACAGACCTTTTGGAATATGGTGATAGTGTAATGATGAAACTCAATTGTAGTTCATGTCAGAGTGCTCCTGTCCTTAATTTCTGATGATTCACTCACTGGGGTTCTGTTGAGTTAAAAATGTCAGAGTGATATTGTGCAAGTTAATTACTTGAAAATCTCTTTCAAGTCAAGAATGAGAAATTGTGTTTCCTTGTAAGTAAAAAGTGTCCATACTTACCCTGAGATGTATCACAGCATGTATACATATATGAATATATATGAACAGAATATACATTCTGTATATTCAATACGATGTATTCAGGTTTATACCCTTTGCAAGAGGCCTCAGGTCATGCTAGGACACAGACCCACCATGAATACATCAGAGGCAATGGGAACCTTCCTTTGCCAGTAAATGAAGTTTCTAATCTTATCTCAGAGTTATAGAAACAGGACTGCAAAGGTATTCAGGCTCCTGGCATCTCATTAGAAACTTGAAATTCCACTGAAAACTGCTGAATATTCCACTGAAAACTGCAGAAATCTATAGAGACTACTCTGATGGCCATTTGTATGCATGCCAAATGTAAATTTTCTTAAATATTACCGGACCTCTTGTAAATATTTTCAGTCTTGGAGAAACTTCAGGGTTTGGGGTTTTTTTCCTTTTGTAGGAAACTCTAAAGGAGGCGTTTTTTGATTTGTATTTGGTAGTCCACGAATTTAAAATCATGTAATGATTTTAATTGTTCTTTAAGAAGAAACCTCAGTGAGAGGAGCAGAAATATCATAGTTTGGCAGAATAGTGCTTCAGAATATCTGCCAGGTTTTCACAATCCTTGTAAAAATGAACACTTCTTAGTGGAAAACAGTTGAAGACATTGATGACACAGCAAAATTATATGGGACAGCACCTATTTAAGCACATTAAACATGAGAGATTTTCATAACTCGTGAAAGATAAGATTGGTTTATTTGTTTGTTATTAGAAGCAGGAGTATGAAGAGGAGATATACGGAGATCTTAATTTTAAGTAGAACTCATATCCTAATGATTAAAACAAAAATATCTTGTAAGACCAGGGAATAGGATATGTTTTCATTCTGCTCTGGTCTCCACATTAAGCTGTCCAGATGGAGATCTGTTAATTGATATCTAATTTTTTCCTTGTTTAATTGTTGCAGGATACATGCAGCTTTACTTTGGTGCAGATTCCCCAGTAACATTTTAGATTTGCTTTGATTTCTAATCTTCTGTTAAATTATGGGAGTAAGCAGTAAAGGTGTGAGCACTGGAACTCTTTGTCCCCAACCGAATCCTTGTACCTTGTCCAGTGGGGGAGGTCATGTCACCAGTTACAAGTCTGTAGCTTTGTAGCTCACAGTCAGTAGCCTCCACAGGGCCTCTCTTGCTTGATTTTGCACATATAATCTTACGTCAAGCTCCCTCTCGTGTATCTAAAACGAACAAATTATGTGTCTCTGTTTGTTTGTTTTCTCTTCTTCCCCACAGGTAAAATTAGTATTTTCAAAGGAACCTTCAAAGCCGATGGCCCCACGAATCTTACCAAATCCGCTAGCAGCTGCAGCAGCAGCTGCTGCTGTGGCTGTGAATTCCCCCTTCAGTCTTCGCACAGCCCCAGCAGCCACCCTTTTCCAGACTTCAGCACTTCCTCCAGCACTCCTACGACCAGCTCCTGGGCCTATACGGACCACCCACACTCCTGTGCTGTTTGCTCCTTACTGAACTCCAAACAGGAATTAATTGTACTGCAATAATTTTTCAAATCAAAGCAAACAAAAAAAAATGAAAATCAAGAACATTGAACTATGCAGTGTTTATTTATAGTTTAAAGTATATATGAAGAGCCAGAACTTTTGATAGAGAACTGAACAAATTCTGAAAGGGGAATGGGCAGTATTTTCTCCAGATGAGAACATTTCTCTTGAGCATTGATCGTTTTAGAACTGATCTCCAGCATTGACTTGTAGTGACATATAAAACTTATAAAGCCTTTTGACTGTGCGTTTTGGCACATATTTCCCTGCAATGTCTTTCCTGCTTTATGAAACAACTTACAAATTTGTCTAAAGGGCATTAACTGGTTCCAATGTATATAAAATACTTTATTCTGTAGATTAAAGAAGAAGGAAAAAAAAAAAGAAACACTGTGAATAGTAGTACCCTTACCAATCCTCCTGCCAAATCAGCAGTTACTGGGTATTTATCTGAACAAAAGTAGATACAATAGATGTCTTGTAAAACAGTAGTATTGTGTCTCTATCTATGCCACTAGGTTTCTAACTGAGTTGCAAAAGATAAAATGAACAAAATTATGTCACTTTGGTAAGTAATCAAAAATTATTACAATAACGTCGAGCTGTTCCTGGTGAGCAAAGTTTTCCTCACTCACGGAAGAATGAAAATCTAGGTTAGGGCAAGGAAAGAGATAAAGAAGATCTAGTGGGGGAAAAATAATTCAGATACTGTACACAGAATGGGTCAAATGTTTAACTGAGAATGCATGTGTACACTGTGCATTTATTCAAAAAGTGTAATACATACAGGATAGATCAATGTTTAAGACATGACAGTGGAAAACAAAAAATATGCTCTTGTCATGAAACAGGCCTGACACTTCAGTGTTGAGCAGAGGGAAGACACAAATCAGTCACACAGAGTCATAACTGACAAATGAAAAAGAGGAGAGAAATCCTGGTCTCATTTAAGTCAGTTTAAAGTTCCTTCTGACTGCACTGTAGCCAGAATTTCATCCCAAGAATGGCACATATTCATTTTATATCACACCAGTGGGAGTGTCTGTAGATACAGGTAATATTTTTTGCAATAGGCTTAGTCTTAGCAACAGACTTATTCCCTTGTTTTATCTCCAACTGATGTGATATAAAATGTCTTAATATACCTATAAAATGTAAACAGTGACACATGAGATACATATTACAAGATAACTGCACATCATGGGTTTGGAACAAATACAACTTTTAGGATCTCAAGGGACCCTTGAATTCTGTAGCTGACCGTTATGTACAGACAGCTTAAAGCCTTATATATTTACTGTGAGGCTTAAAGGGGTTGACTGTGTCCCTTTAAAGTAAGATTTATCAGGGGTATATATAGATATATTGTATATATGTTAGAGTAAGAAAAATAACTTATAAACAGAAAATCTACTATATAAAATAATTATATAACCATTGATTTCACATGTGGGTCATTAAGTGGTAAGTAACAAACAACAGAGAAAAAAATAGACTTCTTGAATCTGATCCTTGCTGCCTGCTTTTTCCCATAGGGAGCTGAAAAGTATTAATATTATGGAGTGTGCTGCTGAGTCACATGCAACCACTCTGATGTGTAACTAAGTGAAATGCCTACCATACATTTAGGCAGAATAAAATTTAAAAAGCATAATTTAAGTTTAGATGGGGAATTATTTGAAAGATTTTATTAAAAGGCAGTAATGCAAAATATTGACCATGTGGTTACTATATAATGCTGCCTGTGGTTAATGCAGACAGGTGGGAGATATAGAGGATGGGAATATACAGCACTTTTGACTTGCAGTTCATCAGTGAGCCTTCCATATACATTCGTATTTGCCATTTTTTAAACCTCTCCGCATTTAGATTTTATAAAAAATATATAAAGAGAGAGAAAGAAGAGGTTCCATGGATATCTGTGTCCAAAGAATTCCAAAGAGATGCATTTATTTATCTAGAAGTATTAAAATAAGTTCTATATTATGTATTTGTATTTCATCCAGTTTATTTGCAAACGTTTGTGCCTTGAAATGAAATGAGCTTTTGTTTATATTTAATTCACACCAATGTAGCCATGAAAACGACATGATGGTGATTCCAGGGCTAATTACCAGCTGGATTGCTTTGGCCTCACTTTCAAAACAACAGTATGAGTAAGTTCCTGAAGCCAAGTTTAGACATCTAAATAACTAGGGGCTGACATTTAAAAGGGCTCTCTACTCTACAGCTCCCAGTAAACAGACAGTAAATAAGCCAGCCTTCAAAACCTGCTCCTCACACTCAATTTAGAAAATGTTTCATTTTATTTGGGTACATGAGATAGTAAGATTCAGTGGACTTGGTCTTTTAAGCCTGCTTTAAACCTTCCATCTGTTTGCATAAACTGCAGTGCCACTGCCAGCTGCATTCAGATTCCTCCTTGAAAAGGGCAGCAGCTTTCAAGCTGTGCCCATGAGCCACCAGTTGTTTCCAGAGCCTGTGTAAGTAAGATCTTGCTAAAGGAGGAGAGGAGTACTCACATTTTAGGAAGGTAGAAGATCTGGGCAGGCTACCTTTTCCCCATGAGGAAGCAGGCGATGGGAAAATGGGCGATAGACAGATATCCTGAGGGCTGTTATGCACAGCCTTCTGGTGCATGGACACCTGCTGTACATCCTGCTGTGTTGTTGTGATGCCATCAAAATCAACAGGCTGATCTTTGCCAAAACGTGGCCTGTGGCATGTATGGAGGCACAGTACTAAGGGCAGAGTTCATACAAATTTTGCTAGAAATAAAAGAGTGTCATTCCAACTACTTACATCAGCTAATTTGCAATGACACCTTCAGTTTTCTTGGACCTCTTTTGTCACAGTGCTCTATGGAACAAGCTTTTGTTCACACAAGTCTCTTTTAAAGTTCAGCTGTAAACAACAAACTCAGTTCTTTTTGTCTCTTACTCACTACCTAATAAAGGATAAAGCCTAAATGTTAGAATGCATAGTGGATTTTCTGTGCCTTGCTGCTCCACCCCCCTCTCGGTCAGTAACAAGCCAATGTACCCAGGATATCAGCACAACAGTTCTGTTTTATATATATATATATTTATCTGTCAAGGAAAATACTGGCACAACAATCTGATGGGGGCAGAGAGAACTTCTGGTCAAGGCTATGTCCACAGCAGATTACAGAGGAGATAGCAAACAGAAGACACTTTACATCTACTTGTCAATACATCCAGTGTGGAGAGCACTATTAAAGAAAAAATGCTCTTATATTTCATATTACCATAGCACTCCAGGGCCAAGAGGAAGCCTAAAGCACAAGGAAGCAGATCATTTCATTGAAGACACAGTCACTCACTGGAATGAGAGTGTGAAATCAGCCTGCGGGGAAGTGGCTGGGTCATGAACTCAGAAAAACAATCAGGTTCAGGGATGTTTTCTTAAGTTCTATTCAAAGTGTTAAAGAATAACTATTCTGTTCTGACCTGAAGAGATGGTATTTTTGTGGGAGGTATATATATATATATTTATATTTTTATGCTATCTGCATTTTTCCAACCATCTATAGCTTCAAACCTTTGTTCTGAAGCATCATCATTGCTCTGAACCGTGAAATTAGTTACCTTCTTGAAAACTGCTGTAAAAGCTGATGTAAGAGGTCAGTAAGCAAATGGTATAAATATGATGATCTAAAATGAAAAAAAAAAGGACTGACCATGTCAAGAAATATTGTATTTGAAAAGTATACGTCTTTATTTTAAGATAAATTATATAAAATTATATAAAACTAAGAATAGCTAAATAAAGTTAATATAACTAGAAGAACTACATCTGTCATTTTAGTACTGAAATATTACAATTGGCTCTTCATTTTAAAAGTTTAAAAGGCTTTCTAGATATCAAATCAATGCAAGGATGCGGTTGGTAAATTGAGCGTCTCACTTCATTATCTTCCATTTCCATCAGGAATACCATAACTGAATGGACCTGCTTTTAGTCACTTCTATTTTAAATGCCAAAGACGCACTAGCATATTGGCCCCATATTCCCTGAAAAGTGAAATCATGCTGCTTAGGTGCCCCTGTTTCTGCCTTTTACTCACAGTATACACATAGTTCTTAGAGTCTCTTCAAAGCATCCTGGGGAATTTCTAACTCAAAATCTTCTTTAGCAAAAGTAAACGTGATTTTATGAACATTATATCAACACCGAGGAGCAAGATCTAAAAAGGTTTTCACAATTGTAACATTCTTTTGGGTAGATATGAAGCACAGACACTCAACTTATTTGGTTGGACAAATCTTGTTGAAAATATGTGAAGTCAGAACCTAGACCACTTTATAATTGTCCTGGTTTTGGAGTTAACTCATACAATAAGAAATCTGTTCTTTTTACTACCGTGTGTCTGAATTTTCATTTCTAAAACTGACTTCAGCACAGTTCAGGCTTCAAGACTCTAAGCTCCCAAAGCTCCCAAGAAAATTATAGTGGGCTTCCTGTTTATCAAGATGCATGTGAAAATGTGAGCCTATACTATGTAAAATGTTAAGTATTTTTTTGACATCTCTTCTCCTGCTCTCATTGTTTATCTCTACATAGCATTCCTTCAGTGCCAATGAATCATGCAGAAGCTTCTGTGCTGGAATTCATTATGTGACGAGAAGAAACAGTAATACTGAAAAATCCTATCTCAAACTAGTTGAAATCTCAAACACAGTGGAGGGTTTAGCCAAGGATGAGAGCTTTATGGCGTCTCACTTCTACAGGTTTATTAAAATTCAGGACTATTTGGGAGTGAATGTAACTATCTGGATTATTACATAGCCTGACCTGAAATGTCAGTGGCTGAAAGAGTCTGCTCCAGACCAAAATTAACAATGGTATGAAAACCATAATGCTCTTAACTTTGGGACTCCTGTTAGCAGTTGCAAATATATTTGATTTCAAGAGGCAATTTTTTGCTCATAGTGGACAAGGCCTTTTCCAGTCATACTGTGTACTGCAATTACAGGTCGTTCAACTCTGATTCAGTATTGATACTTTGATAAAGAAACTTGGCTGAGCTTGAAACATGATTAGTGGCTACCTGGTTCATGTGGTCAGCTTCATGCTGGGATGATGCCTGGGTGGTGAAATAAGAAGTATTGAAAGAGTCAATCAATGTAAAGAAATTGGTGGACTGATTTGACCCTTTTTCCCTGAGCAATGTTCTTAAATGGAACTTCTGAAGTATGAACAAGCTGGGACATGGAAGAGTTCCTGGATAAAAAAGTAGGAACCTTAAAGATGATGAGATCTTAACTTTAAAATAAGTTTGATGAGAAGGAGCTCAGAAGACATTCTTTGGGACATTGTAGCAGTGGTCTTCACACTAGGCACACAGTCAATACACTGGCATTTTTCCTGTTCACAGCAGAAATCAAGGATTTGACACCCATGATTAGGAGCAAGCACAGTTAATACTATTCATTTCATAGGTATTGGACGCTCAATTGTACGACACAATAATTTTCCTTGGGACTCCATGTCTACAGGTGTGTTCATACCAGCCAAGATATCACAGCATTTTGTCAACACCTGGGTCTCCAGAAAGGATGTCCATACTTTCTATTTGATTTTATTACAATTTGATTTTTCTTCTATGTTTTTTTATTCATTGTCTTGTCCCTCATATGAATGAACAGAATCCATAAAATTAAATATACATTTAAGAAGTATGTAATCATCAATGCCCCTGTTGGGCCATTTGATCAGAGTCAATAAATTGAATAAATAATTTAAAGCAGCAGAGCCACAGTAATGGTAAAATGTTGTGAAGAGAGAACATCCATACTACAATGCTCTTTACCTAATCTAGAGTTTTATGGCACAGACAGCTCTTTATTCTTTCATACTTTCCTGAAATATTCATCTTTTGGGATCCTTCAAAGGTTTAATCAAATTTAAATGTTATTTCTTATGTTCAGTAAAAACATCTATGTATTTCTGAGTGCAAAAGCAATATAAAAAGGGATAAAACCCACAAACCATTTTCTCACTAGAAACACCTGCAGCATTTGTTAACAATGTCAACCCTTTCTCTGCTTGTGGCTCATGGCTGGCATTTACCGTGGGAACTGTTCTCATTGAGACATGTATCAGGTGAAAGCTGTCAGTTCAAAACACAATCTGTCAAGAGCAGACATTCATTTGGGGCATGACAAAGTGGGAGATGAGAGAATATAGGCAAAGCTATGATTTTGTAATAGCCTGTTTGAACTCTCTCAAAACTCCCTGGTGGTTTGATGGGGAGAGGCAGAGGTTCTTAATGTGGTCGTTCTGTTTTGTTTATAACACAGAGGATGTAAATTTGAAAAACATGTTGATTTGAGAAATTTTAACCAGTGCTTCAGTGTAGGGGATGATCCCCTGCCTCTACCCACCCAAAAGTGTAATCTTTCCTTCAGGATTTTATATTTTCAATGTAGACTTGCCATGATATTATTGCCAGTCAAACTGCTGCCTGAATCTGATTTTTCCATTGGAATAAAACTATTCATGTCAGTTTTGGTACCCAGAAGGAGAACCTAGGAATTAAAAATGAAAATGTAATGAGCCTCAAGTTGGGTCACTTTTTTTTTTTTTCTTCCTGCTTGCTCAAGTCACTCAAGTCCTACCAGTTTGCTGAAATCTACATGCCAATCAAAGAGAAATTGCCTGTTTCTTTCTTCTGCTGTTTTTATAGTTTTAGAAAGGAGATGGAAACAGCTGTAGCTCTTTATCCAATGACTCACACTAAAGCTACCATGTAGTCAACAAATGCCTGCACATATATTGCCTCTCTGCATACACACAGATTTACTTCCCTCCAATCCTTCTGCTGAATCACATTTTGTGACTCCCTCAGTGGCATGGGACATTGCAAGGAGCATTTCAGAGGGAAAAGAAAAAGGAAAACACCCACTTATGGTCTGTAAAATATGGGTGTATAATACAGTACCCCTTTATCCCTTCAGTGGCATAATCAAACCATGTGGATAGGGTCCTGCATTAAGCCCCTCATTACAGTGTTGGCTGCTTTAAATGGTGAGCACTGAAGCCAATTTTGTTGGCTGTGCTGTAGTTAAGCCTTCTCCATAACTGTGTACGGTTCTCTGTTCTCCAGTGGGGTATTTTTCATGGCAAGTGAATTCTTGGAATAAAACCTAGAGCTTTTTTTGCCTCCTTATACAGCTGTGAAAAACAGTAGGGGGAAAAAAAAGTAAATTAGCTTTTCATGTTTTATTGATACCCATGTTCCATCTGACTGTCAGGAACTTCATAGTGGCAGTAAATACTTCAGAAACTCTTCAAGTTCTTCTCTTTGAATTAGGATGCCATGGATCACTATCCCATGCAATAGATATTTAATCCACAGCAGTATGCAAATTATCTACTCTGTGCCACCAACTCATCAAACTCTTTACATTTGGATAAGAAACATCAAAACCTACCAGGACCCAGTGAAAGCACTGGAGATAAAGAACACACC
The DNA here is from genome assembly GCA_024734555.1 of Trochalopteron elliotii. Classification (NCBI taxonomy): domain Eukaryota; kingdom Metazoa; phylum Chordata; class Aves; order Passeriformes; family Leiothrichidae; genus Trochalopteron; species Trochalopteron elliotii. Next base: position 2,818,701 of record JANPWX010000338.1, read on the forward strand.
CATTACATGATTAGTCAAAGAACCTTCAAAACGTCCAAGTCAGTCCAACAGCAAGTGCCAGAGAAGACAATAGTTCTGGAAATTAGATGTAGAGAGGTTCTGTCTGAATCCAAGTGTGAGAACAGGTTTAACCCAGCCAAATACACTGCAACTCTTGAGAACTGGAGAAGTTTGTTGGTGTTCTTGAACAATTTTCTTCCACCTGTGGACAATCTCCAACATTGCAGGATTTCAAACCTGAGACCAAGTTATTTAGCAGGGTAATGAAATATTCTTCCTAGTGCTTACAAATAACCAGCATAAGTCCTTCATTTAGTAATGCAAGGTGCAGTTAAATTACTGGGTACTAATTTACTGTCAGTAGTACCATCAAGTACTGACACTTTTACAAAAACTGGCCCTGATCCATTCACACTCATAAATTTAGATGACATTTTTATAAGTCCAAGAGTAAAATTTCATGGTCTGGTAGTTTGTACTAGTAGTTTGGACTGATAAATAGTCAATATAATATCTCTAATTAAAAAAAGATGGAGAGAGGTGACTGGGGCACTTATACCTTACTATTTAAAACACCTGATAGCTACCTAAGGGCTTTTTAAAGGTCAGAGTTATCAACCATGTGGGAAAATGTAGTGGGTTAGAAGACATCTGAATCTTCTCAAAGGTGAAACAAAATTATCAATGTTTTGGTGATTTCTTCATTAGGTAAGTGCAGATTAATTGCTCCAGATTTGCTTAGGTATTTGAGACCATGATCCATAAAAATTACTAAATTGGTTGTATGGCAATTCAAGTAATTTTGAAAGAAACTAACTGAACATGGATTAATTATAGTGTAAGGAGAATAGTTAGGCCAAGGAGAGAAAGTAGAAGGGAGTTTTAAGTTGCATCTGGCTTTACTGGTGATTTTGCACACAGAAAAAAAGCACGTGCTCTTGAAATTCCTTGATGACACACATTAGGAGCTATCATCAATTGAGAATGGAACATGATACTTTCCAGAAAGACTAGAACAACCTTGAGAACTGATAATAGAAAGGAGCTGTAACTCAATAGGAAAGAAAGGGGCAATCATGTATTTAGAATCTAATAACAACCAGCTATAAGAACTCAGTAGCTGTTGACAACAGATGAGCACAATGTACAGGTATTACCATTTATGGCAATGAGTTACAAATTTGATACAGCTGTTAAAAATAAAATCAAAAATATTAATTGAGGTATATTCAGCATTATACCACGGCAGAATAAAAACTTTGTATATTGACAACTTCATCGATTCATAATAAATAGTAATTGAATCTTTTCAGAAAAGACATGGGGGATGAGAAAATAATGTAATAAAATTTATATGGTTAGAATAAGGATGGAAGGCTGAGCACAAAAGAGATCCAATTGCTCCCTCTATGATGGGGTGGAAATGGCAGTAACCATCAGGAAAGGAAGAAAGCTACTCAAGATAAGAAGGTCTTCAAGCATAAATATTTGAATTGATGTCTATAAACTCACCAGGGAAAATTTTCTGGAGATTAAAAGATACTTGCTAGTTCAAAACACAGAAAAGGTCAAGGAGGCAATGTCTGAGGTGATCCTCAGGTGGTTATGAATGAGATTTTGTGCTACATTTGCTGTGGCAGCAGCTAACTGGGCACAGTGTGCTAGTCAGCAAGTCTGCTCTCTTTTCTGTCTGAGCATGCTTTAGTGTGTTGCTCCAAAATGTGTTAGTGACTTTACTCATGACTTGATAAGTTGGGGAGAGAAATATACAAAGCAAGGGTGTTAACGTGTCACAGGAGAAAGACTTCTGAATCTTGTCCAGGGTTTGTTTCATCTATGTATTCACATAGTAATAGTAAGAAAATTGTTCCAAATCTGAGCATAAATACATATGTTTGGTGGTGGCTTTTTGGACACTGCATGTCAGCTGGAAGAGTCTGCCTTATTTGTGCTGAAATAGGATTCAGTATAGTTTTCCTAGACAATCTCATGTCAAAATACGTCTGTCACAATCAGTTGCTAAGCATAGTTCACACTTTAAAAAAAAGACAGATGAGTGAAAATATTTAACAGTGCTGAAAGCAAAAGGTATGTCTCTAGTTCACTGAATTCATGAAAATATGCAGTAATTAGCAACTATTTATTACTAGCTCATCTTTTATTTTTGGCAACAACTGACTTGGGACTTTAGGGCAGAGCATCTCATAGGGAGACAGATACCTGTGACCAAATCCCTGCAACAGAATAAGGGGGTAAAATCAAAATAATTTGATTTTACTCATTTCAGACTCTTTGCTGAGGTGGCTGAATCCTGTGAATTGTGTTCCTCAGTGTAGGAGTGCCTATATGTTGTATGACCGTACCAGGTGGGTAAGAAGCCATTCAGTTAAGCTATGGAGTTCCAAAGTTCAGCAATAAAATACAGACCTTACTGAAGTTATTGCACTGGTCTGTGATGTCTGATTCCTAACACTTATCATTCAGTCCAGGCTTTAGCCTGCTGCTTGACTCCTGTCTGTCTTTACTTTTTCAAACTTCTCCTCTGCCAAGAAGTCACAGATTTGCACCTTCCAAGGAAGAACTGGGTATAAATATCATGCTGTGGCACACTGCAGATACATTTTTACTCTCCACTCAATCCCATATTTTGCAATCAACCAAAAAAACCCCAAACAAAACCACAACAACCTCTCTCTACCAAAAAACCAAAACCTATGAGTCAACGCTCAGCAATATGTTCAATATGTTATTAGTTGATTTGGAATATTCTTCCAAATGAAGCATGTTCAAAATGTTTTACAGAACTAGAAGGTTTTTGTGACTGCAGGACAAAAACATAATCCAAAATGCTTTGGCTAAACAAGGGAAGCCTTCTGTTTTCCTTACAACTGAAGCCAAACCAATTTTGATTTCTGACTTCTTAATTAATGTTAAATACAATTTAGACTGAGTTTCTAATAAAAAACATACTGCAACATTTGTAGATTTACAGTTATTTAGTCTACTGTTTTATCTTTTATTTGAGCATCTTAAGTATAAGAACAGTTAAATTCAAATTCTTCACAGATTATGCCATCTCTTAATGGAAGTCTATATTTCAGAGCTATACAGAGCATGGTTAATAATTTGGCCATTTTACAAATTGGGCATGTTAAAGCCTGACTGTTTCTTATTTATTTTTTGCTGTATTGGTGTCTAAATGTTCTCTGTGCTTGTTAAATAAGAATTTCATTTTATGGTAGAAGACAAGTCTTAAAAGTTATTTTCATTGCATCCCAGTATAGCTTAAGAAGCTTTTGCAATTTTTCATGAGAAAGAAAGGAAGAGACTGGCTGTCTGAGATGTAAGATTCAAGTTCATCTGACAATGGATACCTGAGCTTGTGCTATAACCTTGGTAAAGCTATTAGGCACTAAAGCATTTCCCCAGCCTCTGGTTTATTGGTAGGAGAGTTGATTCCTTCATTACTATACACAGTATAATGTAGATTATAAATGCAGATTTAGATGAAACGTCTACTGTAGGATGAGATGAATTGTGCACTGGAAGTGCTTATTTTCCCCACAGACTGCAAAGAAAACACTGAATGATAAATAAGAGGTAGACATCTGTGCTATATGAGTCTGCAATTGATCAAATATTGTATGCCATAAATTAATCCTGTGTAAGCAAGTTCCTCTTTAGTCTCTTTAGTTCAGAATGGGGGACAACCAACATGTGGCAGAGCACAGTGATGGGACTGAGTCTTCCATATGCAAGATGAGTGTGAAAAAAACATAAATGTCCTTGTTAGTAAGTTTAGTTTCAGTCTTAAAAGTGAGGAATTTTTTTGCAGTGAAGGTTTTATTAGATCAAGCGCATTAATGTAAAAGTTTTGAATTGGAGTTTCAGTGTGCTTTTCTGTGGCGTTTTGGAGGTATGCATGTTTTGTTTTATTTTGATTTGTTTGCTTTTTTTAATTTTAAGCAAGAATTAAGGTGTCCAAAATTCTCCAGGGACCCACTCTGTTTTATCAAGGGCCAGAAGAGTGGGCTGCTCCACAAGTCCAAGGGTGCTGGGAGCCAAGGGTGGCAGCCAGGCAAGGGCTCCCCAACAAGGGGCTGGTCCCCCAGCAAGATGTGCAGGAGGTCTAATAACAATGACTAAGTCAGAGGAGAGTCCAGGTCTATCCAGGCCAGTCTGTAGTGGCGAGGCAGGTACCAGCCAGAATCAGCAAGGCAGGCAGGATGAAGAAGGTGCAGTGCCAGACACACCTCCAGTGTACCCTGAGCACCGTACAAGGGATAAATGCAGCTCCCAAGTCAAGCTGTCCCAACCAAGACACATTGTCACCCTCTCTCAGCTCCTTCTCTTGCCTTAGCTGTTCTCAAGCAGTTAGCTCCCATGTTACGTGGCCATGCCGCGTCAAAGCAGCCCAGCCAGTATTTTACCACATACTTTGTAAAGACTAGAAGAGATTATTTTGACTCTAGAAATTACAGGGTAAAAGGGAGCCAAAGGGCAGGAAAAGAAATGGAGACACTGAGCTTTACATACAATTGCAAAGAATGATAGAGCAAAGCTGGTTGAGTCCTTCTCCCCCTACCCAGGATTTCAGTGAAGCACCAGTATCTGCAGCATGGGATCACCAGGGTAAAATAAAGAAGCAGAAGACTGAAGCAAATGTAGAAGTTTCTTGGGGACAATAGGAGAAAATCTTAATTATAAATTATATTTGGCTTATAAAAGATTTCTGAGAAGAGTGGTATGCCTTCCTTGCTTCCAACACCACTCAGTCCCTCCTAGGTAAGAGTTTATCCTATCTGTTAGCATCTCAAAAAATTCCTGATTTGAGGAACCATAGTTGTCTAAAACTTTATCAGAAGTCAGGTGTTTCCTTCCACTGCACAGAGCTATTGGATAGAAATACTAAGTTTTCACTTTTTGTAGGGAGCTTTTGCAGCCTTTTCTAAAGGCTGAGGCTGATTTGAAAGCTCAGATCTAGACTCTCAGTTGTTATAAATAAGTATAACCTCATTATTTTTCTAGGCCTATAGCAATTTTTGGTGGCTGAGATCTGGTGCATAGTTTGGAATAAAAGTGTTATTTTCAAATCATAATCAGAGAGATGACCCCGGTTAAAAATGGTCATATTCTACTGTAAATATCTCCTGTCTTACCAGAGAAACAGTGGTGACATTTTCTGAGAACAGCTATTTCCGCTTTTCTCTGCTTTAACATCAAGCTGCTACAGAATAAATCATTTCCTCATGCAAAAAACTATTTTCTAAACTATGTAGCTGTTGACAGTCTTGTGTTATTCTGAAAGAAATGATAATAGCTTAATACTATTTTATAGAATCAAGATGTACCAATTGTCTTGAGTTTTTGCTTGGGTGAGGTGTGGTGGATGGAATCTTCCTTATTTGGCCTAAATACCTTGGTGTGACCAAAGCACAAACTCGGGTGTCCCAATACTGCTTTTGGTAGCATGTACATCGTCTTGTAGCTACCAAAGAGCTGAATTGCTGTGTCAGTGTGCCCTTACCTTCACCTTGTTCCAGTCTGTTACACTTTTTGATAGGCTGGTCTAGTGAAGGCACCATGCAGATCCAGCTTTGTATGTTGACTGTTCCTGATGCTGGGGAATTTCTCAAGGTTGTTCTGCTACTGAAAATGGGCTCTGAGTAAGTGCTATGGAGAATAGGATCTGGACTAAGGTCCTATTCAGTGATGGGACTGTTGTGAAACTGGTGAGTAACACCAGTTACTGGGCTTAAATAATACACTGACTAGCATGCCGAGCCTACTATAAATAATAAAATATTTCCATTTGGTAGTATTGCCCAAATAATATTCCCCTTTACAAATAACATGAAAGAAAATGTGTACATTGATAATCATGTAACTCCCTGTCCAATGAAGAATTTATCCCAGTTTTCCTACTGCCCCTAAAACTCCTCACCATCTTCCTAAGCCAGATTTTCCTGGTTTGTGTTCATGTCTTTTACCCTCTCCCAAAATCACAGAGCTAAAGAATCCATGTTGGTGACATCACTGCTAAGGATAAATTTCTTTGCTGGTATTGTCCTGGAAAACATTCAAGCCAGTAGGAGGAAAAATTTCTTTGTGGGATAGACAGTGTTTTATTAAGAGCCAGCCCAAAGAAAAGCGACTAAAAATCCAACCTCTCTGCTCCTAGCAAGATGTCATTTGGGGTACACTTATTGATTCCCAGGAGACACTAGGCTGTAAAATTTTTGTTAGGAGGTGCTGAGTTAGCCAGCATATGGATATGGCTTCTTCTTGCTTTGACTTTGATATTTTATACTTTATTGAACTTATATTTCTTTTGATTAGCATTCCGAAATCTGGAAAAGCATTAGGCATAGATTAGCATAAGACTATGCATCAACATTGTCAATACACCTGTTATTGGAGGGAAGGTATCATTCAAGCATTTGCTGAGCTAGAGAGAAGGAATTTTGAGAATCAAAAATGTTTGTTTAAGGGTTGCCAAAATTCTGCTGAAATCTCCACCTAAATATTTTCCTTCCTTTTCTTGGATCCCCCTATCATGGCCTAACTGCTAAAATCTCCAGAAGCTTTGACAGTGTTATATGTTCTGCTCTAAAAGTGGTGTTAGAGAGCAGAGGGGGTGACCAGAGTGTCAGAGATTACAGATCTTCTTCCCAGGGGTGTTCAAAAATGAGCCTAGAGGGACTGGCATGTGTGGATGTATAATTTATCTATGTGTGTGCTCAGGGGCAGAGAAAATATTGAGGAATTCTTGCTTTAATCCCACTTGGCTCACAAATCACTAAACTCTTGGCAACATTGAGATTTAAACCACAGATAAGTAAGGCGGCAAATGATTTAATATGGATTAAATAAACTAGTGAAAGCACATGTCCAGTAGCTGTGGAAAGTTATTCTTGTTATTTCCCTGTTTATTTAAAAGCATGTGCTTCTGCCCAATATGGACTTATCTTAACCACATCAGACACTGGTGGTGGTCTCCCTGGAATTAATATATTTCCTTACCATCCTTTCCTCATTGTTTATTTTCCATGTTCATTCTATGTTCCCTGTTTTAGCTGTGTTACTAGAAGCTTACCTAGTTCCACTTGTTTCTGAAAACTAGAGTTAGTCCATTACTAAAAACATGCCAGCACTGCCTTTTGTGGTGAAATCATGGGGAAGAGAAAGATAATTGGATATGTAGTCATGTATCTGGTCTGTAGATCAGTCATGTTTTTCCTCTTTCAAATGCTGATGTGCAATTTGTGAGGTGTAAGGGTAATTTTGAGATAAACATCTAGTAGTTAGCCAATTAGAGAGGTTGGAACCTGCTTTTGTCCTCATCATCTTAGTTATAGGTGTCTCAGACTCCTGCAGTGGTTTTCACAGCAGATGTACAAGTCAGCACAACTGCAGTAATCCCTTAAGATTTTGGAAACTGAAACATAGGTCCCAACAGGCATCACACAGTTACACTTTTCCCCCCATACATAATCACTGCAAACTAAAATCCCTCTTTGACTGCTGCTTAACTCTAAAGAGGCCAAAGGCTTATCTGTGCTGTAGTTACCAATATTCAACCATGAAATCACAGAATAATTTAGTTTGGGTCATGGCAGGTCATCAAGTCCAACTCAAGGAATGGCTATCATCAAAGTTAGATCAGGTTGTTCAGGGCTTTGTCCATCTGAGTTTTAAAAGTCTCCAGCATTGAAAAGTCCACAGCATCTCTAGGCAGCTTGGTTCAGAGCTTAATCATTGTGAGATTTTGGAGTTTTTTTCCTTAATACCATTTAAAATATCTTACTGTCAGTATACACTCTTGACATTTTACTATGCACTTCTGAAAAGAGTATCTTGTCTCTAAGTAGCCAGTACTCAGTACCCCCCATCAGGCTTTTCTACAAACCAAGCAAATTTTTTCTCTTGTGTGTCATGTTCTCTACACACTACACCAAAATCCTTGTGGTGTGCTCATGTTTGTCATTAGTGGGGACCCAAATTGCACAAAGCATTCCAGGTATGGCTACACAAGTTGCAAATAAAGGAAGAATATCACTTCCCTAGACCTTTTCTCTTGTCAGCTTTTTGCTTGTCCATAACCAGCCCTGGTTCGTGTAATGGTGCACTGCTGACTTATGTTTAATTTGACTTTCACCAGGACCTCAAATACTTTCACAGAACTATTTTCTAAAACTCATACAGGTGCAGGGGAATTATCTCTTGGGTATTATATCTTCATACCTGCATAACTTTGTATTTGGTTTGGTTCTGTTGAACTTCATGAGGTACCTATCATCCTGCTTCTACCTTCTCTGAAAGTCCTTTGGTGGGACAGCCTTGTCCTCCAGTTTGTCAATCATTGTCCCTTTTTCCAAACTGCAAGTTTCATGAAGTCGCTTTAAGTGCAATTATCCATGTCATTGATGAAGATGATAAACTGTATTGGTCTCACTGTTGATCCGTAAGGAATGCTATTCCTTGTAGGATGTTGGTTAGGTTTTTGAAATAACAGTCCAAGTTTTCACCTACTTTGTAATTTGCCTCTAAACTCTACTACTGGGCTAGGAGACCTTTGAGACATGAAGGCAGATACTAGGGAGCAGCCATGAAGCACCTCAAGCTTTTACATGACATTTTCACTTTCCAATGTCCCTTATCATTTCCAGCAATGGAGCAAGGTTTTCCCTTGTTTGTTTGTTTGCTTCATTTAGGGGTTTCTTTCATTTTTGTTTTGGTTGGTTTGTTTGTTTATTTTCCCTACAGAAACATTTCACCTTGTACTCGTGTCTCTCTCCAGTTCCAGCTCCAACTTTGAGCTTCCTGATTTTCCCCCGTCGTGCTCAGGCAATGCCTTTGTGACACAGAAAAAACCAGAATCATGGAATTGTCTAGGTTGCAAGAGATCCAAACAATGGATCAACTGATCCAACTGGTAAACCAGCACTGCCAAGACCAGCATTAAACATGTGTCTGCGTGCCAGTTCTGTACAGTTTTTGAGTGCTTCCAGGAATGGTGACTCAACCACTTTATTGGGCAACCTGTACCAATAACTGACCACCCTTTCAGTGAAAAAATTTTTCCTAATATCCAGTTTAAACCTACCCTGGTGCAAGTTGAGGTTGTTATCCCCTTGTCCTGTCACTGGTTGGCTGGGAGAAGAGATTGACTCCAATCCTGACTACAACCTTTTTCAGGCAGTTGTAAAGAGTAATAAGGCCTCCTTCATGATCCTCCTTTACTTCAGGCTAAGCAACCCATTTCCTCAGATGCTCCTCATAAGCCTTTTGTTCCAAACCCTCTACCTCACCTCAGCTCACTGCCCTTCTTCAGACTGCCTTCAGCACCTCTGTGTGCCTTGTAGTGAGGGCCCCAGAACTGAACACAGATTGGAGATGCAGCCTCGCCAGTGCCAAGTTGTCCTGGGTTGTGGTGTAGAACGTGCACGGAGTATTCTACCACCATCTTCATGAACTGTGGAAACCAATTGCTGAAGCAGCATTCTTCCAGACTCTCCCCTCCCTCTTTCTGTTAGGGTGTCTTTTGTTAAGGTGTCCTCTGCTAATGGGTCTTTTGATAACGTGTTTTCTGTTAATGGCCTGCTGATGACTTACAGATAACTCCCACCAGGAGTTATCTCCCGTTAATGGGCCATCAAGGACCCCCCTGTATGACTCATTATTCCATTGTGAGATGCTCCACCCAGAGGGAGGAGCCAAGCATTCTCACCTGCATATAATCTGGGATCTGGGACAATACAGGGTACCTTACCCACTGGATCTACAGAAGATCAAAGCTACCAGACCTTTCTACGGGATTGCTGCTGCCATCATCTTGCTCAAGTTGTATTCTGACTCTGTCAGGGGTCTTTTGTATTATTGCATTTATTTTATTTCTTTTTTTTTTCTTTTCCTATTAAATTGTATTTCTGACTTGGAGCCTCTCACTAGTTTTGCTTTCAAACCATCACACAAGTACAAGGGGATGATCATGACCCTGGTCCTGCTGGCCACACTATTCCTGATTCAGGCCAGGATTCTATTGGCTTTCTTGGCCACCTGGGCACATGCTGGCCCATGTTCAGATGGCTGTCCACTAGCTCCCTGCTTCCAAGTCTTTCTGTCAAGCAGCTTTCCAGTCATTCTTTCTCCAGCCTGCAGTGATGCTGGGGTTGCTGTGACCCAAATGCAGGACCCAGAACCTCATGTTACTGAGCCTCAAGCAATTGGTCCATGGATGCAGCCTGTCCCTCTTCACAGCCCTCCTACCCTCCAGCAGATCAACACTCCTGCCCCTTGGTGTTGTCTGCAAACTGACTGACAGTGCATTAGATCCCCTCATTCAGATGTTGCAGTGATAAAATAATTTCAATGAGTCCCAGTACTGATCTCTGAGGGGTATTTGTCACCAGATGCCAACTGAATGTAATTCCATTCACAGCCACTCTCTGAGCCCAGCCGGCCAGCCAGTTTTTTTGACCAGGCCTCTCTAAGGCCTGAGCAGCCAGGTTCTTCAGGACAATTTTGTGGGAAATAGTGCCAAAGGCTTTACTAGATTCTAGGTAGATAGCCTTTGCTTCCATTTCTTCACTTTTTTTTTTTTTTTTTTTTTTTAATCCTCTTTTCCTTTTTTATTTTTTTCCTCTGCTGAACATCAGTTAGTGCACATCATTCAGACAGCTTATGGAACTCTGTTTTGAAATTCTGGAAATCACTTACCATTATCTCCTCCCAAACTATAAAAGCACTCCCTTTGTCATCTCTATTCTCCACTTAGAAACTCTGGG
>JANPWX010000339.1:9144-40615 GCA_024734555.1 Trochalopteron elliotii
CGGGCCCCGCCGAGCAGCCCGGGCTCGGCGAGAGCCGTCCGGGAGGCAGCGCGGGGCTCGGGGCGGCGGCTGAGGCGGGGGACGGTGGCCTGCTGCTGTGCCTTGGGAAAGGGGAATTTCGGAGATAAGCGAGGAAAGAGCGAGTCACAAACTCACAAACCTCAGTTAGTACGTGGTTTTAAGGCGGCAGTATCGGCGACCACTACGGCGATTAGCTTGGCATCTGTTGCTGTGCAATTCCGATTTCATCTGTTTAAAATACAAATAAATGTCTGCAAATAAAGGCGAAGTGTCGCTCTTCTGCTTTTTTCCTGGCAGTCTAAATTTTGCAAATACTATGTGTCCAACTGCCATGTTTTTGGGAGAGGAATACATCTTTTGTTACAACCATTACTAGTACAGGTGTGGTTATTTTTTCCCTTCAGAGATTCTGTTTCTTGTTCCTGCCATGTTGATGGTGACTCTTCAGGGTGACCACTGATCACTTGGCATTTTGAATATTTTAAGTATTATTACTTTCTTTAGTCTAAATACCTGTAGAAAATTTTTTAATAAGAAGGTAGAAGAAACCTGCAGATAAGCTTCTTCGAGGAAGTTTCCCTTAAGTAACCTCCCATGGCAGAAGATACTCTGATTTACTTAGAGAAATTTCAAGTGCACCTCAAAGAAAACGAAGTCCCTGGTATGTGCTCTCCAGATAACCCACTGTGCTGATGTCCATATTTTCATCAAATCAACAGAGATAAGCCAACAGAGGTCAGGGAAGAAGCTGCTCCTTGTGCTCATATGGATCATTAGCTTTGAAGTCCAAACAGTTTTTAGGCATGACTTAGAAACAGCAGCAGCCACTGGTCTTATAAATGCATTTCTGCCTTCAACGTGAGTGACTGAGATCATGTACCCAAGTGCTGTGGTGATCAGCTGCCATAATTATGAAAAAGGCAATGAAGTTTCTGCCCAAAAAACCCCAACTAACGAAGCCAGCTGTTTTTGCATGCACACTGGTAGCTGTTAATTGGCTTGAATGAGGCTGTTGTAGTGGGAACTCAGGGACATGATCTTCTGAACCAGAAGAGGTCATGCAGATGTTCATCTCTGGCAGGCACAGGGAAGCTACTGCTGTGGCTCAAGTTTGTAGGTCATCTCCAGTGGGTTTAGAGCTAGCTATCACTTGGTATAGACCAGATTGAAATGAATGCCTGTCAGTGGGCAGAAACAGCTGGAACATCTGGGGATGTCTAAATGGAGGTCTATGCTCAGGCTCCCTGCAGTTACTGGCTCTTAGGCTGTTGCTGGATGTTCGGTGGCTGTGGCCTTTTCTTATATAGAGCTGCCTCAGCTGCTGCCTTTTACTGCTGGGACCAGAGTTTCCTGTGGTCCAGAGTAAACTACCCAACACTAAAGTTCTGTGACTGAGGTGGCTGCCTGTAAGATTTTTGGGGGAAGTTAGTTTGTTGTTTTTAACTTTTACAGTGTAGGGGCGTTATATATCTGATGACCTGAAAGGCTGATTTTATCCACATCCTGATAGGCTTAAGAGCAACAGAGATGCCAAAACTAGAGTCCTCCTGTATTTGTAGAAAGAAGGGTGTTGATCTTTTACTGTTTGTAAAAGACTGATCTCTGAAACCCTTGTAATCCAAAAAACATCCTGGAACATGTTTAATGTTTAGAGAAGCATTAAACATGTTGTTTATATACTACTGTTTTGGATATCTTTATGTGGTTTCACTAAGACTCTGATATGAGGTGGAAAAGTAAGAGTTAGTGACAACAGAAAGTTGGTCAGTGGGTCAGTCCTTAAAAAGCCTTAAAAAGCAGCTCTCAGGTTTTTCCAAACTGAATAATATGTCTTTTTGCATTGCATGCTATAACTCAATGCAAAACAATTGGAAAGAAACCCCAAATATATATAATCCAGATTGCTCTTGAGGTTTGGCAAGATGTACCTCATTTTCTTCAGTGAATTTTAGGAGGCTGTATTATTTTCTGGCCACAGACTTGCTTTCAGACAGGAAGTTGCTAATGCACAAGAGAAAGTGTGAGGGTTTAAGAGCATTAGACTGCAATTTTCAATGCAGTATCTTCTTATGCCTTTGAATTGAATTTCACCATAAAAGCTAATAAGCAGTGTGCCATGGGGCAGAGAGCAAGATCAGGAAGATAATGTCCTGACATTAAGCCCATTGTTTGCTTCAGAAAATGCAGCAAAATACCACAGAAAACAAAATTACAGGACACTGGGGCGTGCCAACTTCTTTGACTTGGCTGACTTAAGATAATACAGGAGAGTGGTAGAAGGGGGGCAAACAAGCAGGATAGGAAGAGAGAAGGGAGAGGAAACAGATTTGCAGTGAACAAGCCACTTAAAAAATTCTATGAATATTCACTTAAGTTTGTTTCACTTCTAGGCAAAAGCAACGACCATCAAGGAAGCTCTAGCCAGATGGGTAAGTATTAGAACAGTGTCTAGCAGCATGGGGTTTGACTGTATTCAGTCAAATACTGTACTCAGTCAAAGCTAATTTTCTTTTTCGAACATTGTAAGAAATATGTTTGCTTGAAACATCTGCTGTAAGAAGTTTTACAAAGTAAAATGATGATTTTGTTGTTGTTGTTGTTGTTGTTGAATAGTACATTCTGTTGGACTTTCTGTATGTTCTTGTTAAATTGATACAACTGGTAAAGATCAGTCTGTTTTGCTCTCGTGCCTCGTTCTGCTGAATATGCATTGGCCTGAAGCCACAAAGAGATTCAAAGTTGGGGATGTATTATGTTTTAATTATGCTCTGTTCAGTTTGCCCAAGTGCAGTCCTTCCCACAGAATAAACAAGTATGAAATTCTCACTGTACTGAGTGCAGTGAAACTTTTACATGTCTTTTGACATATTCCTCATATTGTGCAAAGCTTAACTCAGAGTGAGTTTCTTGGTTTTTTTTCTTCTTAAAGAGCTCTGTTAATACAGAAACTCCTTTGTCTGGTGGTGGCTGACCTGGTCTTCCAGAAAGCTGTGTGTTGGCAAGGATGCAGATGTAATTTCTAGTGATGATGTAGGATGCTCTAGGGTCAGGTTCACTGTCCAGTAAAACCAGTGAGAATCTTCTCCTAGTCTCTGAATTTTAGATGAAGGTACAGCTGTGCTGTTGGGTGTACATACACTTCCCTACTAATTCTGGCCAGCTGCTAGAGCAAGGATTTATAAATGTTTTGGTCCCTAGAAGATCTGGATGTGGGCGGGTACACTTGAAAGCCAGAAGCTCAAGATACTGGCCTGAAACTGCAGATTACTTCAATTTTGAGTTTTATCATTGTTTAGTACCTTCAATATTTCAGGAGTTGTCCAGTTATGTTGGTATATCCCACAAACATCACTCCTGCTCTCCTAGTAAGAACTAGAATGCAACAACTTGCAGACATTAGCATTACTAGAGGTATGAACTGTATTTAACTGTATTTAAAAAGTTTGCTTTTCCTCCCTCACTCTTTCTGCCTTCTAGAACTTCAGCTCCATGTTTCCTATTACAGATTTATTTTTTATTTGCTCCTTTGTCACGTATCTCTGAGACAGATTCAGCCTGTGTCAGTGAGTTTTCATTAACATTAGGCATAAAATGCTGAATTTGCTTTTCTGTTCAAGTTATTGGGGGTGGGTCTAAATCTTCCTTTTACTCTTCCTAATCTGGGTCCATGTGATTTGTTCAATTGCATTTGCTGTTGTCTTGCATTCCCAATGTTTTTCTCCCCTTTGGCATAAGGGTTTAGCTATGCCCTACAGTCAGGGTGACATTAGTTAAATCAAAGCAACTTGAAATCAAAGCAGCTTCAACTTGGCAAACATGTAACCTGTTCTTAAAAAACCATGGCTTCTCTACCTAAACTTTCTCTGTGGCACGTTGTGGCTGTGCAGCTGCTTACAGAAGTACTTGGCAATCAGGACAAATTTTCTTCCTGCAGGTGCTCACTACTGGCCCAGTCTGTGTTGGAAGCTCTTTCCCTTTCATATTTTTAAGGAAAAATGTATTTTTATTTGTTGGTATAAACTGATGACAAAGTGAACATAAATACAAATACATAGAGTACTGTTCTTAGAAAAGAAAACGGAAGTTTCACATTGATATAGTTATTTTGTTTGAACATGTATCACCATATTTCAGGAGAACATCTGCTGTGCTTATTTGCTAAGTCACTAATTTTGAGTTAAAAATACTGTCACACTGAATTTGGACAGAAACTGGAATATTAATAACTATACAAGAAAACATGATTTTTAAATTATTATTAAATTAAGTTTCCTGAAGTATTTTGGGTGCATAAGAGGAAAAATAATGTTATCGAAACCTGATGTTCTGCTGTGGGATACTAAAAGACTTATGGGATATGATTAATTTAATTACAAAGGCACACTCAGCTATCTCTCTTTTCAGTAGATGCATGAAATGGAGGAGAAAGCAAGAGTCCTTGTTTTGAAAGCACCAAGATTTCTCCTTTGTTAATGGACCTCCAGTCCTTGCACTGAACACTGAGTGAACTGACAAAATGCTCCCTTTGTGCTGACAGGGAGGCAGCTGTCAAAACTGCTGCTACACTCTAAATAGATACTTGTTCCAAGTGTTTAGTCAATAATTGCCATCACTTCAGAATTTTAAAAGCTTTAATAGACCACATTTTTTCATAAACCTAAATGCCAAAGTTATGTCCATTTTTCCAAGGCTCTGAATTATCAGCCTAGGTTGTAAATAGGAAATCTGTCTTTTGCTGTATTCTCTAAAGTGTGACATCTTCCTCCACTCCTTCTTAATGCCTAATTAGAATTTTTTTTTTTTTTTAGATTCTTAACACTGTGAATCTGTTGAGGTTCTCCCCCAAAACACACTCCCCTGTGTTCAGTTTGTGTTGTGAGCCAGGCATGAGTTCTGAGATTTCTGGGTGAAGTGGGAAGGAGATTTTCTGTCAGAACTTTTAAATCTGTTTCTGCTGTAGATTGGCCCTTGCTGAGGTTTCTGTATGTCAGTCTCCATGGAAACACCTCAATTCAGAATTTTAGCCTTCCATCTACTCTCTATTCTTTATGGCAGATGACTCCTTCATTAAATTGCTCAAGTGTTACACAACTTTTAAAAACCAGCATATGTAATGCAAGTTGCTTTGTTATCTTGAAAATAAGCTAGCCTTATCCTTTCTATGCTACATCAGCAGGAGTCTTGATAACAGTACTCAAAATGCTTTCTCCTTCCAGTAGTATATTGGAATTACATCTATAGTAATCACTTATAGAGTAATTCTTTTAGTACAGTAGTTTTTGGTAATTACATGTAGCAGTGAGTCTCTTCCTCACCTTCTCTTTTCTTTAGGAAGAGAAAAGTGGCCAGAAGGCTTCAGAGGCAAAGGAAGTGAAACTGTATGGGCAGGTTCCTCCTGTGGAAAAGATGGATGGCGCTCTCTCTGCTCTTGTTAACTGCGAGTAAGTTCAATGAAAAACATGTTGGAAACAAAATATTCTCCTCTCTTCATTTCAGTTTTTCTGCTGTCCACTGCAAATATGTATTTACTGTGTTTAAGTGTGGCCCTCAAAGCAGCAGCTTTCTCTTCTGTTTTTTCTTAACTGAGCTTCTCTTTCTACACACAGTTGCCCTTTTTAATTAATTCACAGACCCCTGTAGCTTAACTCAGAAGATCACAGGGTAGATTCTGTATTGATATTTGTCCCCAGAAAAATCTTATACTGTTTATCAGTACATAATTACAGATTTGTGTTTGGAGTCTATCAGCTAAATGGCAAATTTATGATCCACTCCAAAATTCATGAAAAAAAAGAGGCGGTTTGAGCAGGACTTTCAGAGAGAGATTATAATATTTTTAGAAATAAACATGCATGGATTTGATAAGGCTAGGCATCAAAAGATAATCCAGTATGTCATGTAAGTAACTCATGGGACTTTCCCAGAAGCTAAATAAAGTTGAAGAAATCTTAGTAGTTTGAGGATATTTTGAGTCTGTTTACACATCCAGTTAGTTTACCATCTAATGAGACAAGAACATATAATTATTTCTAATGCAGTGGTGTTGGGACAGGGAACTCTTCCAATGTAGTGATCCCTTATATACTGTGCATTGATTATTCTTGCTTTTCAAGGAAACTGTCGCTGTCTACAAACTGCATTGATAGAATTGCCAACTTGAACAACCTAAGTAAGTGACAAGTCAGCTGTCCTTTGTGTTTGTTTACTGGTTGCCTGATTAGGATACATGCCATAATTTGTTACATGTGTCCAGCTTTACTTATACCTCTTATTATCCTTTTTTATTTCCTCCTTGGTGAACATTACAAGTGACTTTAAAATGACCAGTCTTACTGGAGAATGCATGCTGAGCAGCAGTGGTGTATTGCAGCAGGTATCCCTGCACTAGCCTTGACAGTTGTCTCACAGTGCAACAATCAAAAAAATCCATTCAGTAATCACTTCAGTACCCTCTCGTGGGCCTTGCTGTACTGTTCAACACCTAGTCAGTTCTAGAGTGATGTCATGACCATTTTCCATGCTCCTGATGGAGACAGTCTGCAGTTCAACTCTGCAAATGCATTATTGTTTGCAGTGAGGTTGGAGTGTTGTAAACCTGGGTGGAACTTTGCAGAGGACTGGATATACTTGGTTTCATTCTGTTCATACTTTATAAATGGATCCCACCTGTCTAGAAGTTGAGTTTCTCTTTCTTGGACAGCTGTCTTTGAAACTCTTGTGTTACTGACTTTGAAACAGAAGCCTTAATGGTCTGTCCTCAAGACTCTGACTGTGGCATGAGGCTGGCAAAGAGCTGCAGGTTTTGAAGTGAAGCTTCCAGGCTTTTCTGTTCCTACTAAAATGCCAGCTGGATAGATAAGGAACCTGGAATCTCATCCTTTCCTGCTGCACACCAAGAGATCTGTAAAAGACCTTGATGAACTTATTTCTTTTCATAATAAGCTCAGACTCCAAAAGATTTGAAAATCGAGTCAGGGAAAAATATTCCAATAGTCTTTCCAAATAACTGTTCTGTAATACTTCAATTGAGTAACTATAATGAGAAAAAATAATTAGGCAGTTACACATAGAAGTGAAACCATTGACTTTTTTTTAGTGGGATAAAACATTAAAAGCCTTTAAAACATCTTAACTATTTATATTAATGTAGATTCAAAACATCCAGTCTATGCCAAGTATTTGATGCTAAAGCCAGACAAACTAGAACTAAATTGAATGTCTCTCCTCAAGCATCTGTAAGGCAGCTTTATATGCTGCCTCTAGTATAGAAACCAAATCTGATGCCTCAAAATAAGATCAGAACCACTTTTGCCTGGAGAAGATGGGATATTAATTATGTAAGATCAAAAGAAGCAAGTTAGCAGTTAGAGTTCAGGTGCAAGGTGAAATAATAATTTTTGTTCAGTATTTACCAAAACTGAATTTCAACTAGGTAACCTACACATGAGCAGCTTTGTATTCATGAGTATTTCTGAGCTTTCCCCTGCATCAATTCTGCTGATCTGTTTAGGTCAGGAGGTTTTGCTTCTCTTAGGTCATTCTTTCTTAAGGTGGCCTGTTCAGAGTGCAACTTGTAAGCAGAATATGGTATTTTACCTGACTTACAGCACCTTCTTATTAAAAAAAAACAAAACAAAACAAAAATCTATTTATTAACAAGATTTTTTTTTAATTTATTACAGAAAATTTGAGGATTCTGTCTTTGGGAAGAAACAACATAAAGAACTTGAATGGATTGGTATGTGCTTTTTAGTATCAATTCTTCACTAACAAAATAGAATATGAGGTAATTCCCCTGTGCTCATACAAGTCTTTGCTGAATTCAATAAAACTAATTGAATAAAACATTAGGCCCTAACCTTTTATATTCTCCTTTTGCTATTATCTGTTCTTCCTCTTACATATTGCTTCTGAATTTTCAGATAATCATTCACTTTTTTTTTGGTTCAAATTCTCTTGATGTTTGGAAATCTTGCTACCTTAATTTACTACACAGAAGAATTTTAGAAAGAGAGATTTTATCTTTAATAAAGATGATCAGAAAGAACTTCTATTTGAAAACTGCTGTCTATCTGTATATCCATTTAAATTCCACAGGCTTTACATGAATATAATTCCTACAGATTTTTTGCATGCAGAATTTTCTACCTTAAGATACTTAGGCTGTGCTTCTTTAATACAAATACTGCCAGTCCTGTAAACACACACTTCCTGAGAGGCAATCCCTTTTTATGTTAACTGGCACCTGGAGCAGTATGGCTTTAGTTGATGGTGGCAGGACTGAGTCTACCTCGTAGGGGAAAATTAGTTGAGAAAAAAATTGGATCAATTTTGTTACATTTGAATTCAGGCCAGAAGAATACTTTTTTCAATCAATGTTTTTTAAATGAATACATAAATCATTTTCTTTCTCAAGAGATACTGTTTCTCCTCAGAGCTGTTCTCCCCTTCGAAGATGCCATATCTCTTAAGTGTGAAATACAGAATTAGTGTGTAATGACTGGTTTAAGAAAACCTCTCTTTTGAGAGAATTATGAATGTGATTTCTGGCCAGCAGATACAAACATACCAGAATATACCAGAATGAAAAATGCTCTCACACTGGGATGTATAACATCCCTTCCAAAGCAATTGTTGAATTGCATTCTCTTCACACATGCTTGCATTGCACAAGTAGGCAGATTTGTCTCCTCTGCCCCATGCCTTAAGAACTATTCCAGCCAGCTATGTCTTGTTTTATTCTAATATAGCAATTTCTGTCCTCCTGACATATATATGCCTATATAACTTTGCCTTTTAATTCCCATCACTATTTGCCATGCCTAATAATTAGAGACCTGCTTAAAAGGAAAGGAGGACCAATTTACCTTAGTATTTTCTCACATGAGGTGACCTGTAGAAGGTGAAGAAAGAGTATGAATAATAAGGAAGATGTACTTCTGCTATCTGAGTAGTCCTGTCATTTTCCAGGAGGCAGTTGCTGAAACATTAGAGGAGCTGTGGATCTCATACAACTTAATTGAGAAACTGAGGGGTATCCGTGTAATGAAGAAACTGAAGGTGCTTTATATGTCAAATAATTTGGTGAAAGACTGGGGTAAGCCATGCATCTCCACTCCTTAGAGACTTCTGTAGTATGGTGAATGCATGAGTTAAGCCACCAAGTGAAAAATAGTGCTGTATCTCATGGAGCTTTGATTCTAACTGACAAGCCTGCAGACACATGCAAATCCCTAAACATCCACTCATGCAAGAGAGTAAAAATAGTTAGAATATGGAATTTATCTTCTAAGTCCAATTCAGTTCATACTTTAAATCACCTTTCTCCAACCTCTTTTAAAACACATCCCTGTTCTTTAACCTGACATTAGTCAGAGCCCAAGCAGTCCCTCTGCTGTTGTATCCCATGCTCTTTATGTTTGCACTGAGTGTGAAAGGAATGTGTGGTGCAGGTGTACTTTCCATGTGTCACAATCTGGTTGTTTTCACCTTTGTGGTTGCAGCAGAGTTTGTGAGACTGGCAGAGCTGCCAGTGCTAGAGGAGCTGGTGTTTGTAGGAAATCCACTGCAAGAGAAATTTGCTGCTGATCACCACAGTTGGATTGAAGAAGCAACCAAACGGGTACCCAAGCTGAAAAAGCTGGATGGTGAGTTTTGGGCATCAGGCAGTTGGGGTGAGTTAAAAGCTTAATATAAAGACAACCACAGGGAAATTAAACATAACCTCAGAGATTCATTTGTATGCCCATGTAATTAATGTTCTTCTCTCCTCTTCAGAGTTATTCAGAAGTAGTTACTGACATCCTGGCCATGGCGTTTGACAGATTTTGGAGTGTTAAATCCAAGTGGGCTTGCAAACTACAGTTGGGCATTATTCTGTAGTCACCCAAGTAGTTTTATCAAATACCTATTAGGGAATGGAAAGATTTAGCATTAAATAAGTTAACAAGGCTTTCATCTGCCAAGTTGAATTACAGCAACAAAAGAGGTGATGTGAGAGAATGGAGATAGACAGGGATAAGCTCTCGTTCCCTTTCCATGCGAGGGCAAATTTTGAAAACTGCATGCAAATTTCCTAAATGCCTGAATATTCCCCTCCATTACTGCAGCAACCCTCAATTTGTGAGCTGTCCTCTCCTATTTAAGACACTGGTATGAAAAGATATTCAACCATTTCGTGACTAAAAATTAGATAATTTTGAAATCTATTTTTAAATATGTTACTTCCTGTCAATGGAGATGTTAGCTGTTCACCATTTTCCCATTTACTAAACCAATGAAAGGGAGAGCAGGAGTGGTAACACTGACATAGAGTCAGAATAACAGCAGGGAAGGGGAAAATGGAGTCATGTCAACAAGAGAAGATGGCTTCACTACAGGGAGCTGGATGGGAAATCTATTACCACATTCCATTTAAAACCAGATCAACTGCAGTAAAAAAAAAAAAAAAAAAAAAATTAGAAAGTGGAAGCCTGATGAGAGAATTGCACTGCTAGGAAGGATGGCCTGCAGTGGTCCATTTGCTGTTGTAGGGAAAGTTTTGAGTGTAAAACAAAAACAGGAATAGGGCACATATTTGTGGGCAGAAAGTGCCCTTGGTAGTAGTATAAGGTTAGACTTACTAACCACACTAAAACTTGGGCATATATGTTCTGGAAAAGGCAACACAAAGTAGGGGCCCCACAAGAGAAGGATGATGTGCTGATTGATTGTTAGTAGTTGAACTGACTTGATGCATCTCCCAAAGGCCAAGTGAGGCTGATCTTTGCAGACCATGCTTTAGTACCTTTTTATTCCCTCTTACCCAAGAAGTTGGAAAAACATCCAACAGAGGAGCTCATCAGTTGAAGGCTTTTCTAGTTAAGACCAGTTGAGGTTATGCAGATGTTGGTTAGAAACAGGCAGGAAATACAACCCTCGACTCTTTCCAACGGGATAGATAAGCTTTCAGGCAAATCATAATTAACTATGTCTTCCTCTTCTTTTCCTCTTTTTTTTTCTCCTAGGTACCTTAGTTGTTAAAGGAGAAGAGGAAGAAGGAGCAGAAGGAGCAGAAGGAGTAGAAGGAGCAGAAGGAGCAGAAGGTGCAGAAGGAGGAAACTGATGACACTTTTTTGTTGGGTATTAAATTATTAAAATAACTCCAGATAGCTTGGCACATAAACTTTTATAAAAATATTTGTTTTAAAGAATATCTTTGGGCAGTTTTTAAAAGACCAGCTTGTCTCTACAGTCTCTCACCCAAAGAGTTAGTTACCAAAAATTGCTCACACTGGTTTTGTCAAGCTTATGACACCTCCTGTAGAGACTGGTGGAGCTGAGTTTACCTGCTGTTTGGCTAGCAAGAGATCTTTATTTAAATTAATACATAGCTATTTTTAATTCCTGATTAGTGGTGCTTGTTGTTCACTCTGGGGTTATAAAAGAACTGTTTCAGCTTATTTGGTGCTGCTGGCCAACATTGAATTGGAAACTCTGAGGCCAAAAGAACAATGTCATGGTTTAGAGACACCTGACAAGCTTTGTTGTGTTTAATTTTGTCATGGGACTTTAAAATTATTTTTAATATGTGAGTTTGCCTTTTCATTCCTTGAAGTGTTATGCCAAACAGGCCCAGTAGTTGCAGACATACACACAACAAGGTATTGATTGGTCTGATGAGTGCTTGTTCCTGGCCTTAACTCTTGAAATGGGCTTCTCACATTGGAACTCTACTGCATTGCTTAGAAGGTCATGTTAACTTATATATTTATTTATTTTTAAGAGGCAGTGGGAATTCTTTGCATGGTTTCAGTAAGACTAAAATACCTGCTGACTTTGGGTTTTGTCTCTTACTAAGAAATTACTTTAGATTGGAATATGTGGCCTATCAGCCTACAGCTGGTTTCTGGCTTTGGATTGGGTCACTGGTGGACATAATCCTTCTCAGCTCTCAAATCTCCCTGTAACTAGGTAGGCTGATAGTAACAGAGAAACTAACAGCAAACAGAAGACCTGGGCTTGAGGACAGAAAATTTTGATTTTGGGGATATTCATTTTTTGTGAAAGCACAGGTATAAGCAGTGAGAGAAAGTTAGCAGGGACAGTGAGATGAGACGAGATGAGAGTGAGATGAGATGAGATGAGATGAGATGAGATGAGATGAGATGAGATGATGAGATGAAATGATGAGATGGGAAGTGGGCATTGGTAAAAAGTATTGAAGAAAAAAGTACTGAATGTGCTATATTGCAGGGTAACCAGTTTTAGTAAAGACTCCTTATGTGGCTATTTCTAGTGAAAAGCATTAAATAACGATGAAGACATACCTGATTGCACTGTGGGATGCCAAAAGTGCGGTTTTTCTTCTTCTCTTTGAAGAATAGATGGAGTCACCTGAGTGGATTTTTCTGCAGTTCCTTTTTGTTTTTTTAACAAGCTTTTCTTCTAATTTGTGCCACTGTCGTTTTTTGAATCGAAGTGGCAACAAGTGTATCTGCTGGTTCCAGGCATAGAAGGGATGGGGGCACAATGCCACTCTTAGTTGTTTTGTTTGTGAAGGTGTGGCAGGTGAAATCTTGGAAGTCAAGTTCAGAGATGAAATGGTAGAATTGGCCCAGGCAACAGTGGTATTGATCTCAAGCTCCAGATATAATTGCAGTAGGCAATTCTCCCTAATCAGTTTCTAAGTGAACACTGTGAAGTAAATGATTACAAGACAATCACATTTTAGTTTCAATATATTGCTGCTTAGTCTGTGATTATTGGAGGAATTCTAAAGCATTCCAATTTAAGTTGGCATTCGCTGAAGAGGTTTGAGTTTGATTTGGATGCGTTACTAAAAGTAAGGTCAAGAGCACAATGGCAAGAGCTTCACCCAGCACAAACTATTTTCAGGCAGCTGTTCTGTTTACCAGAAAGTATGTTCTTAGTTAGCTAGTTCACTGGATTTAGACAACTTCATTTTTGTTTGTTATTTCTTTAGAAGTATTCTCTTAGCTTTATCATGAGTAAAGGCAGCATTCACCAAGAAGCACCATAGAGGAGTGTCTACAGTCAGCAGTCATTTCACACATCTTTTGATGCCAAGCCACTCTGTTCACTCGCAGCCAACCACTCTTGGCAAGGTGGGTGTGTCTGGGCAGTGCACAGCCTGTGGCACACTTATCTTGGCCCATCTGCTGGGGGCCATTGACAACTGTAGTTAAAGCGTGGCTCATGTGAGCCAGAGCTTGACTGACTCAATGGTGCCTTCTGAATGTTCCCAACAAGCAGAAATGCCAAATTCATCTCTGTGTTTGGAGAGATTTTCAGAATAGACCACGTGGTGCTCTTCTCCTAGTGCTTGGCCACAAAGAAAAGTGGTTGAAGCTGTGGACCTGGTCTCTCCCAGCACAGCTGCAATAGTGGTGGGTATGGCTGGGTTAGCTCCACACAGGATTGTGACAGGAGGAAAAGGGAGTGGCGAGCACAGTCCAATGCCAAGTAATCCTGCTGGTTGATTCTTTAAATATGGCCTAAGTCTGTACATTTCTGCAGGTTATGTTAGATACAGCCAATACTCTATACTTTGGCTACATCAGGGCATTCTGAGAGTGGAATAGAGACTCAGTGTTCTGACTATGTTGTAATGATTGCAGGGAAACACAGATCCATTGACACATTGTGAGGGATAAGAGCAGTTCTGGCTCTTGTAAGTGATCAGTAGAGGTTACACTTGTGGGAATCAGTCCAAAACTATTGCAGGTGGTGGTAGAGCTGAGTGGATTGTGTGGCCCACTGGCATTGGTGCTTTCCACAGATGAAATGGCACGAATTCTCTAGCTCTCTTCTTTGAGAGCTGCATTATAGATACCAACAAAAAAGGGGAAAAAATCATTATTGAAGGAAGGGAGCATCCACTCTTAGCATATAATTTAAAACCCTTCTTATAAAAACTATGTGTCAGTCTCATTGAAACAATACAGTAAGAAAAGAATTGACTGTGGCTTTTTTTTTGTCAGGAGAGGTTTTGTTTCAAAGCTGGTAGCTTCACTTTACCTTGCTTTGCCTAATGAGTCGTGATAACTCTCAAGTACAAAACATGCCCCCCCCAAACTACTTCTCCTCCAAAGTTAAGTTTCCCTAAATTTTTAAATTTGCACTTTAAAATTAGGCACTGGATGTGGTGGAAGACATATAGAGGTGGTAGAATTAAAACAGCTGGTTTGCATGTTGATGGTGCTACACAATGTTATGTATAAGGTGACAGTGACACCTTGGCCTGTGCACCCACAGGGACATTGGAGTGAGATGCTGGAAGGTCTGGCTTTCACTTGTACACTCTGCTGTTCCCTATCACACCACACCTAGTGAAGCAGTAAGCACACTATTATTCATGGATGAAAAGAGCACCCATGTAAAATGTGCAAGCCATGTGGAATTCTGCTTTTCCCAGTGAAGTTACAGAGGACTAGTATCCACTTTATTCCTTAGAGAAATATCCTAACATTAAATTAGTGGTAGGAACTAGCTAGGGTTTTTCTTGCTTGTTGGCACACTCACTGGTCTTCAAAGAGCTGATGGATGTATACAGTGATTATTGAGAACTGATGGAAAAATGACTGAAGAGACCTGAGAACCAGCAGATCAGGTTATGCTAGAAGTAGGCTCATCTAGAAAAACTTGCAAGCAAGAGAGCACTTTTAACATCCCCTTTGGCAATCTTTCATATACAGTAATTTTGTAGCATGAAAATCTGTTAAATTTGCTGTGTTTAAATTATTTAGGCCTATGTTTATAAATGTTATTCTGTGAAACTTGTTAAAAAATAATATAACCCTATTTTATACAAATGTCTTTGGCTGATGAGTAATGAAATAGTTCAGCTTGTGAAGAGTATTTGGAAACTAAATTTTCTCATTGAACTTTCCTAGCTGCTCAGGAAGCCATGTATTTATAGTATGAAATCATGTAAACGCTGTTCCTCATTGCCTCTATATTTTAGAATAGAAAATAACGTAAAGCTTTAAATATGCTGATATATTGTGATTGTTGTCATCTGATACATAAATATTTTTCAATCTTTTAAGACATTGGTTGTCAGAATTTGTTCTTAGGTCCTAAGGGAAAAGTCTACTACTGTTGTATGTGGAAAAAAATACAGGTAAGTTAGAAAAATGGCTGGTCTTTCTTCAGTACAAAATTACTAATTCACTTTGAATTTAAATTCTGTTAACAGTAATATACAATCAGTTCCATTAAACCCAGACAGGGGAAGACTGATTCATAAGCTTCTCTAACAGAAACTTCAACCTTCAGTAGACCATGTCACTGAAATGTAATTTCAAAACTCTGATATAAAGAAAACTCTTCCTACCCCACAGCCCACAGCAGTTGGTCTCAATAATGACAAGAGCAGCATCCTGCAGTGATGGTTATAATGCTATTTAGAAAACACATAGAGAGTTACTGCAGAACTTCTCACAGTACCATTAACTCAAAGCTTACTAATCACTAAAATGCTTTATAAGGTTTCTTTGAGTAGCTGAACTAACTTCCAGAACCTTGGGCTTAGATCCAGCAGTTAAAAAAACATAGAACCCAAATAGCTTAAAATGTGTAGGTTTTTTGATTGTCCAAGGTTTGTTTGCACAGCTTCAGACTTAGTGCAAAGTACTAAACTTCAGCACTTCTGCCAGCTGGCTTTGACAGGGAAGCAAAAGCATGACTTAAAGCCTTGAAGTCCTGGTCTGTTATCTCAAGTGAGGTATCTCTTGGTGTTATCTCTTTGGTGTTCCCTGTCTCTTCACACACCAAGCAAAATACTTTTCTCCAAACGCTGTTGCTGATCAACTGCCACAGGCACAGGACTAAAGCAAGGACTTCTACACTGAGATGAAAAAAATAGTGTTTTCATGTCTTGGACGGAGTCTTTCTCCTGCCAGCTTTGCCAAAAATACTGAAATGAAAAGGTCAGCATGAATTAACAGGTGCACTGCCTTAGATCAATGCAATCTCACAGGAGACCAGTCAGGGACTGATACACATTTCTGCCATCTGCTTTATGTAGCATTTGTAGCTTTTAAAGGCATCGTGCCCATAGGTGTGAGAACACCTGCGTAGTCTAGTTAACTAAAAGGTAAAATACCAAAACAGAAGGAAGATGTTTTGAGGATAGATGGAAGCGTATTTAAAACCCACAGCAAGAGATCCAACTGCTGCCAGAAGAAACAAAATACGTGCTGTGTAACAAAACCTGTTAAACCCCCACCTTAGATAAAGGTAACAGATAAGTGCCTTTAAGACAGTATTTTCTAAAAGTCTTTTCAAACTTTGTCACTGAAAAGTGTGATACAATGTGATCTACAGCTGAAGCCATCCCAGAATTCACATCTGATGCAGGCCCGTAAGGTACTGACTTAGTTCATGATGTCTTTGCCTTGTCCATGTTCTTTGTAGTTGTTCCAGGCAGTGTCAGAATCCCACTGGCCTCATTTCCAGCAGAGCAGACCTAGAGCTATTCCCCAGGAATTCCCAGCACACTGTCAAGGTTGTTTCTTTCTGGGAGGATGCTCGGCTTGGAGTGGGACACACATCCCATCAACACTTCTGTAAAGCAGTGGAGCTGCAGATTTCTCTGGTCTCCTACAGCCTCACTGCCAGTGACTTTCTTGGATGTGAGACATAACACACAGTGCAGGCTTGTGTCTCGGGGCAGAGGTGAGAAACAGCCTCGAGGGCTGCTGTGGAAAACACAGGTGAGTACGGAGAGAGCAGAGCAGCCAGAAGGACTCAAGACAGCCTCCTGTGCACCACAGCCTGCACAAGTCTCTGGCCACTCCTTCATACCATCAAAAAACTCAGCTAAGAAACTATTTTTTAAACCTCATTTAATAAAAGGGTTTTTAGATATATAGAGGATATTAAGTAAATAAGTTACATAGTACATTACAATCACATCCGCGAGATTTCCTTTAGTGTATTAATACTTTATAAAAAAGCACACAAAAAAT
This sequence comes from Trochalopteron elliotii, assembly GCA_024734555.1. Classification (NCBI taxonomy): domain Eukaryota; kingdom Metazoa; phylum Chordata; class Aves; order Passeriformes; family Leiothrichidae; genus Trochalopteron; species Trochalopteron elliotii. The sequence continues at coordinate 26,139 of JANPWX010000339.1, forward strand.
AAATTCAGTCCAGTCTATCACAACTGTACAGCAACAGGTAAATATATTTATATATGTACATTTTAAACATGTAACAGTCTTTTAAAAGGTGCCCTAGGCAGCAGACACACAAAAGGAAGTGTCTGCTCACTTGTTAAAATAAAAGTAATATACTTTATTATAAAGCATTTATACAGTAATTACAAAGGCTGACTGCTCCTGTACAGTACACCAAAGCTTTGACTACAAATTTAAAAACAGAACATAAAAAGAATGAACACAAAAAAAGTTTATATCAAATCTGAACTACAAGGGGAAAAATACATGTGGAGAAGCTGCAGGAAACTTTTTTAAAATACACAATTACATTTCTATAAAAATATATGTTGTCTTCTAATCTGGAGAAGTTAAGGGTTTTTTCAGGCTCAGCTGTCAGTGGAATCTGTCTTGGAAAGAAAGATCCTTAGACAGCCTGGGATTCAAAGTTTGTGTCTTTCTAACATATGACACAGGAGAGAAGGAGGGAAAGTAAAGCAGCTGAACCCAAGTGATGAGTTTACATAGAAACTCACCCCCCAGAATCAAACACAATTTGTAGACTTACTTCTCTGTCTCTTTAAAGCTTTATAAACTTCCAGACATACCTCAGAAGATAAAGCAGGGAGAAAGTTTGTGTGGGAAAATGTGTATTAGAATAAGATTTCTGGTAAGTGTTGGACTAAATGTGCCATTGTATGAAAGCAGACAAAACTCCTATGGCTACAGTCCTTCCTATTCCCATTTCTTTAAAATACAATATGTATTGGTAGGAACCTTCTAGGCCACTGCCTGGAAGAGAATTAAGAAGTGTGTAACTGCTGAGAGTGAGAAAGATCACATTTGTGATTTAAGAAACACTTTTTTTTGAAAAGTGTTGATTTTAATCTAAGCTTGTTGCAATGATAAAAATGACCAAAAGCCTCAGTTTGATAAATTCAAGAGTATTTTTAGTTAATTTGGACTTAGTCTACAATGAGTTTAACAGATGAGTTACCTTTAAGCTTTTGAATTTCTATCTTTGCCCTGCCTTTAAGCAGCTACATCCCTACCTGTTTCTAGCCAGCAAAATGCCATGGTCCTGCACAGCTGAGTGAAATTCTGTAGGCCTTCAACTTACAGAGCCAAGTTCTGTCTGATACCATCACCTGTATCAGTAAAAGAACAAATATCAAATAAATTAAAATGCAGTGTGGTTCTTGCAGCTAGACTGCAAAACACCTGCAGCTATATCAGATATGCATCACAAGTGCATGCATCTATCTAGTAATTACATACACACAGCCTTACAAAGCTCAGATGCTATCCCATGCAGATCACAAACCTGAAAGACTGAATCTATCTGTAAAGGGCAGGCAGAGGCACAGGCAGAAGTGAGCAGGGCAAACGTGACCTGCCACTGCATCTCTGTGATTCCCAGTGCTGCCATCAAGACTCAAGTAGGTAACGATTTGAAATACAGCCATCTGACTATGGGGCATGTGACCACCTGGAGCCTGATCTTGCACTGTAAAAGGCAAATCTATTAGTACACATTTACAGAATTGCATTCTATAAATACTTGTTCCCATATAAAAGAACTAAAGCAAAGAGACACCTAGTTCAAATTAATGACTTTCTACTGCCTGTTTTCTAAATTAGCAGCAAGCCCTTACACTAAACGGGAATCAATCAATAGACCTTTAAACAATGGAAAATAATGAGCATGGAGTTTTTAAAACAGACATATCAACAGAACATTGGCAAGAATTTTGTTTGTTTAGGGTGGGTTTTTTTAAATCTTAACTGGAATAACAAACTTAACACTGTGCTGCAGTAAAGAGCCACTCAAATTATTTTTCCCCCACAAATAGTAGGAACATAACTCATTCCAGATTAGACAAATTCCATTTAAATGCTTTGTCCACAGAAATTGGGGGTTGGCTTCTTAGGTTTTGGTTTTGTTCTTTTTTTAAAAAACAGTTCTCTGCCAACTTTTGCTAGTAGGCAAGCTCTAATTCAAATGCAGGACCAATTCCAAACTCCTACTGTAAGCCAGTGGGTAGAAGGCTTGGTTTGCTTGTTTGTCTTCTTAGATGACACTTGGAGGAGCTGTTCCCCTTACTAACATGCCAGAAAAGAAGTCTTCTGGTGGCTACTAGCAAATTGCAAGTATGCTCAGAAACATACTCATTCCAACTCGATGCCACTTGGCACATTTACCTGATTGTGGTCAGCCCTACTAACCCACAGCTGTTATGGACGTTATCCTCAGAAAAAGCCCTTTTCTGATTTTCTTCCAGTGACAGACTGTGTCCAGTTTTCCTGTTGTGTTCTACTTATACTGCAGCAGGGTGGGAGAGAAACCACCAGTACTGGAATCAGCACAAAATACACACAACATTTTTATGTAAGTAAAGAAAATCTCTGATTTGTTCTAATCAGCACCTCAATGGCTTGTCCTTGACAAGAGGAAAATGTCAGTTTCCTACAATAGAGAAAATCAGTGAAAGCTCTGGCCTTTGGAAGACTGTAATAATGCTTGCAGTTGCTTCACCTACTGTTCCTCCTGACACAGGCTGCTAAAGCTTCTGTTGTCTCCAAGGGCCATAAGATAATGGCAGACAAGCATTTTCTCCCATTTAGAAAATTAAAAATATAAAAATCAACACTGAAATCCTTAATAGGAAGACTGATCTGCTTAAGCTTCTTTTTAAAGAAGCAGCTTTCAGTTCTTTGCAGTTTTTGAATTATTTTAACAGTTCGTGATGTGCCATGTGCTTCTTGGTTAGTCAACAAGATCCATTCAATGTAGGAACACGGAACAGTCATCCAAGTGCTGAAAGGAGCCCCAGTTTTGATAGGAATGAAAAATATAATCTTGACAGAAAACTGAACACTTGCAGGTGAAAGTGTCAACTTTGAAAAGAGTGCAGTCCTTAATGATATTCCTCCTGATTTTACAGGAGTAGTAACTGTTTCTGCTATTCAGAAAAACAATTCTATGCAAAAGCACAGAATGTCAAAGCAAACATTGTACATCACACAGCCTCCCAAACAAAAGAGTGAAGTCATCATGGTTGCATAAAACTACAGGGTGAGAAGACTGACATGACATGCTGGAGTTATAGCCTCTTTCTACAGTTAACCAGGAATTTATCTAGCAGCTGGAACAGTCAAGATTAAAAAAAAAAAAAAACAACAACCTGCCAGTCAGGCACACTCTGTAGTTCACATACAACACCATCTCTTGGATCCCTGCTGGGGAAGGCAGGAGCGACCAGCTCCTTCAGTATAGTCTGGTATTCCACAGTGCCAGCACCCGAGAAGCTGGGGATCAGTGCTGCTCCTAAGGTCTGGATGGAGGAGGGAGCTGGGCTGCAGGATGGCACCAGCTGGCCATGAACCACAAGTGATTCTCTGCATCCTTACAAATAATGACAAATGTTAACTCTCTTTTACCAGCAGCTTTTGGTGGCTTAGACTTTTTGGGCTACTAGCTTGTGTCAGTTCTGGAGGAAGAGTCAGCCTTCCAGCAAAGAGCACAGCTCATACCAGGACAACCCAGCAGGCAGCAGTGCCCAGCCACTGGTGTGCAAATAGGTGACAAGCTTCTCCTGTACATACTGTCTGACAGCAACTGTCTGGGAAACCAGGGCCCCGCCATAAAAGCTTGATGATGGCGACTTCAAGGAGTAAATGAGGGCTGCCACAAGACAGAAGAGGATATTGAGAGGTAAAAGCATTCACAGAGGGATCACGGCTGGAAATGAGAGTCCATTCCTCCCATTTCTGAGGTGCACACAATCCAGCACACGAGAAGGTCTGGGTTCATTTTCACTAAATAAACTTGCTCCCATTTGTGTAAATTCAAACCCAGGAGTTTTCATTTCAAATTGCACTGGTGAAGCCCAGACTCCTTTAAGTTAATCAGAGGCTGACTATTTTGTTTTCCAAGATGAGACAACCTGAAAGGCCTGTGGCTACTCTAATCCCACAGGTTATCTTTATATCCATTGCTACATTCTTAATGCCATAAGATAATTGACCTCAGGCTTCCATTTGAAAAATAAAACTCACTCTCAAAAGGAAGAAGAGTGTCTTGCTCATCGCACTTTTCATTTTTGTGAAACAGAGGTAAAAAGTGCACACAATCTTTCCACAAAACTTGTCTGCCTGAATAACTGCTCAGAAAGAAAGGCAGGAAAGCATAAAAGGAAGAAGAACTTGGCTGAGAAAGGAAACAACTAGAAATCACCAGTGTCACAGTAACTGGATACACTTAGCTCAGAGTAGAGCTTCAGTCTGCTCCAGTCTGGAAACCTTTATATCTGAGAGTCCCACTACCACAATTCACGACAAGAACAAAAAGAAAGGTCTGACTGACCTGAGAGAACTTACTTCCACTGCAGGTGACATTGTTCTGTTATGTACCTCAGATATCATTATAAATAGAATAGAAATCTTATTAATAAGTCTTAAAAAAAAATCCAAGTTGAAACAAATTTTGTTTATCCACCATTCAGTACTGGCAAGGTGAAGTGGAACATGTGGCATGAGGAAATGGCAGCACTGAAACCAAAACCTGATGGTTCAGGTATGAAAAGTGCAAGCAAAAAACGTGAGACCACCAAGAGGGAGGTTGGGTCCAGCCTTGCTACTCCCTCCACTTCTGGTCTGCTGCTATATTTCTCCGTCTTCATCGGAGCTGGCGCTGCTGCTCCCGCTGCTGCTGCTCCGGCTGTCGCTGCTCTCGTCCTGCTGGGCGTGGCTGCGGGCTGCAGCCGCCGCCGCCTCCTTCTCCTGCTGCTTCAGCGCCGCCGCCTTCTTCTCCTGCTCCGCGTGGCTCTTCATGTGAGCACTGCGGCTCTTCACCTTGTAGAACACCCTGAGGAAAGCACACAGGTACATCAGCTCTGGCCTCTCCTATAGGCTCCTTCAGCACTTGTCCAGGAGAGCTTCTGCTGCTCCGGCCTCAAGCTCATGAGCTCCAGCTCCGGAACTCCCTCGGGCACTGCGATAGAGCACCCACAGCAACCACCACTGGCACGTGCCAGCACAAGGTGCAGTGCCAGCAGGAGATCCTGAGCACCCTCAAACCACTCACTCCATTTCTTACCATGCCATTTCTCATCCAGCTCTGAATTCAGAGGGGCCATGCTGGTATCTGAATTATACATGTGCTGCTTAACACAACCTGGCCCTGGTTTTCAGGTGTACCCTTGTGCTACAACAATACAATTACCATGGAGGCAAATGATGGCCCGATGCCACTCCCGAGCCTTGTCCACAGACCTCGAAATGCTTGAGCTTTTTCCATCTGACTCTACATTTCAGTGATCTGTTCCTTCACTCTCCACTATTAACTATTTGGATTTTGCATCACGTGCCCCAAGTGAAGCTCAGGCACCATGAAGAATCCTTCTCTGCTTGTCCTGTTGTTTTAAGAGTAAGCAATTTATGTAGGGAACTGAATTTTCTTGACAGTTATGATTTTGTTGGCAACAAACCTACAAAAACTACTAAAACTGTGTGAGGAAATACAAATATATTTGACATCCACCAAAGACAGCTGCAAATTTAACCAGATGAACTATGTACCTACTGGCCTAATAGCTGCTGCTATAATGATGGTAGTGTCTCACATTTCTACACCACTGTTCTTAAGTCTATACCATATTCTTTGTATGTGATCTAGCAAGTACACGGAGACTTCTTGTTACAAAAACATAAGCATTACAGAGGACCAACACAGCAGCTGCTTGAAAGTGCAGCTTAACACTAAATAGCGTACACAGTTGAAATGCAGGTGGTATCTCATGCCATTTGAAGAAAAACAAGCCTTAATCTGCAAGTATTAGTAAGGCAGTAATTCTTTAAAATTATTGCCAATGTCTATGGCCTATACAGAAAGACAGAAGGCTCATCTGAGAAAAAGCTTCCACAGGAGATGCCCTACTGTGATTCTGTGACTATTGCTGGAAGCAGAGTTGGTCTTACCTGCCACATTTTTTACATGGAAATGTGTTTTCTGTGTTTTGTGTTTTAGTGGTAGCATCTGATTTTATCTTCTGTTTCCTCTTCTTCCTCTGCACTGGAGCAGTAATAGGCTTTCGAGGCTTCACTGTTGTCTCCCTTGGCTTTCTCCCAATTCTGCCCGTGACAGTTGCCTCGTGACTCCTCATATTGGTGTCGCTGGCCTTTGCAAAGAGTAGAAGAGTTGAGGCAAAACGACACTTAAATCATCAGAAGGAAGGCAGTGGTTGAGCTCCTGTACTTCACTTATTCCAGGTAAATATTTTATTTAATGAGAAAATCTTCAGGCTATTTTAAGGACATTTCTCATCACGGCCCTCTGTGTGCACCAGCCACAAAGAATTCATTGCATTTTTCCACCCTATACATCCCAGTTCTCCCATCACAGCACATAGTCTGATTGATAGTAACACTGAGCTACCTCAGCCCAATCTCTTGCTCCAGAAACAGTTAGAGATGGAAACTTTTTACATCTGGAACTGCCCACCTGTTTTCTAAATTAATTGCAGAGTGAAGGTGGCATAGAAAGCACAACATGCACAATGCAGCACTTACTATTGCCCCATCCTGTAGTGTCAGTTCATCTTTCAGAGCATCGGCACTCCTCTTTCTGTTATCCAACCCTTCCTCTGCCTCCTCTTCTTCCTCCTCTTCCTCCTCCTCCTCATGCCCCTGTTCCTCACTGAAGATGTCCCTTCTGAGAGGAAGAACACGTGCAAACCTATGGGAACTCTTCACCAGAAGATAAAGGAATTGTTAATTTTGATGTCTGTAAGTAAATGACATTACGTGACACAGGACACAAATCTGTGAGTCTGGACTCCTGTGGAGAAGCCAGATTGTTTGTGCTTCTGATTTGACCAGTAAATGAGACAACACACAAGACTTCAAACATAGCCCAAAAGAGGTGAGAGAAATTTAGGAGATTACTTACCTTGATGTCAACTTCAGCTTCATCTTTCATGGATCTCTCATTAGCACCATCAATGTCCCCAAAGATTAAGGTCCCATTCCGACCAATTTTCACCTGTTTCTTGTATGTGTAGTAGAATTCCACGCACTGAGCCACTGTTTTGGTTTTTATCTGTTGTTTAAAAAGCATGAAAAGTCCAGTGGATTATCTGATTTTAAAAAGACTTGTAAATAACACTAGGGGTGCAATAAATACACTTTGTATTTTCTTTCCTTAGTAGTCTCCATTCCACCACAGCTGCTGTTCAAGTCTCCTTTCCTGTGTCATATTCACCTGTTTGCCTCATCCCACAGCCTATCCCCTTCTGCCATTGTTATTCACTGAGAACTAGAGGACAAACCTTCTGAAGAAAAGCTGGTTAATGTAAAGGTGACAGAACCTGGAACTTTGTAAGCTTAATGCACCTCTTAGCCTCTGAAATGTTCCAGTTGAGCTATCAGGCTTGGCAGCAGCCTCTCAGTTTTATGGGGGAGCTTTATTTTGCAGCAGCACTTCAGAGTAGACCAGACCAGAATACCGATCCAAAAATGGAAGTGAAGGTTTGCAGCCCTTTCCTGTTTTGGCCACGTGCACTTTGTAGGCATATGGTGGTAGACAATTATCAGCACAGACTTGTGACCATCTACATATTCTGCATCGGTGATTTTTCTGAAAAGTTTGGAATATATTCTTAGCTTCTTAGCTTTTGCAATTTAAATGCCTTTGGGGAATTTATTCAGTAAATATATTCGCAGCACCTGGTTTTGCTCTCTCCTTCAGTGATTTCACCCTTGCTGACATGTCATACCTCATCAAAATGTGAGTGTGATTGTTTTTACTATCATTGTCACAACACTGGAAAGAGAGATCTAAAGGATGCATCATTCTCATATCCTTCTTTGTTCCTCTCCATCAGTGGCAAAGATGTGTTTCTTTTTAGTTTTATCAGCAAGCCATTTAAGCCAAACATTGCCAGTGCTCTATAAATGTGCTCTGCAGAGGAGGTATCTGCAGCAGGGACTAATGGAAGTAATGCAGCTTAAGTACCAGGCTCAAGTAAACAATAACAGCAAAACAAACATGATTGCTCTAGCATTCTGGTGAGATTTTATGCTGTGCTGGATGCTGACATTTTTCTGAAATCTTTTGAGTCCAGGACCTAATGCCTAAAACTGAGGTTTCAGAAAAATCAAGATTGCACTTCCTGTATTAAATGTTCAACAAACATGTAAAAATGTATCACAAAAAACAAAAAAAAAAAAAAACAAACAAAAGCAACTTACAAGCTTTTGGACCAAGAAAAAGTCTTTCTTGTAGATTGCAATGCCTTTGTTGAATAGCTTTTTTTCGGCAACCTTCCACTTGTCTGATCCTGTAGGTAAAAATAAGTTGTAATGGGAGCTCATACAATTTCAAATGTTTACTCTTCTACATCCCTTTTCTTCATGTTTGCCTTAAATAAGACCAATACACACATGTGAGGGTGCAGTCTCTCCCAGAACCTACTACAGCAAAACTGAGACTGCTGTTAACTCCTCCCTTACTGCTCCACCTCAGCTCTCCTCTCACCACTTCCTTTGTGGTAGATCTAGTGCTCATCACCACAGGTTAACTCAGCTCAGCTTGCAAAAACCACTCAATTAGATGAACTAAGATGTTGCCCAAGCAAGGTGAAGTGACACACTTCATGGTGGCCCAGTCATAAGATTTTATAGTAGGGAAATGGTGAGGCAGGAGAACAGGATCTTCTCTTTCAGCAGCAATCTGTACTTGAAGATTTACTACATCTCCAATATTCCTCAAATATTCCCTACCTCTAATAATAAACATAGTTTTGAATCCTCTCCTTCCTTATAGATATTACTCAAGTAATATTTGCCAACAACTACAGTAGGAATGTGTAATGATGAAGAAATGTAATTTCTATGCTTTATGGCACCAGCTATTAGAAGTCTCTCTACCACTTTACATCGGGTCTTTCAGGTGACCTGGGTCACTCCAGATCACTGAAGTCAGTGTCACACAGCTGACTATTTTCTAACTAGGTGCAAGACTACAAAGGCAGTTTATGGCATTCAGATTTTGCAGAAACACTAACAGGTATCCATAGTTGGCTGAGGTTTCTTCAGCAAGCTTGAAAACTATTCCCCATAAAACCCGTGCTTAACTCCACCCTGGAAACTCATGCCAGAGAGACTATGATTCTAAGGTTACCACAGTCTTTCTTGTACATGCTGGCTATCTTTCTACATTCTCTGTGGCTTAGTGCAAAGGATTACCTTACCTTTTCCCCATAAAGAAAATCAGAACTCATACCCATGTTTAGAAGATGCAGTGTTTCTTACATTTAAAATGTCATAATCAGCACAAGCAAAATTTCTGGCAACCCATCGTTTGAGTTACAAGAGAGGAACGTTCTTTTAATCTTCTTGTAATGTAACAGAGTACTCCAAAAATCAGAAAAGGACAGAAAAATTCCTGTATGATAAGCAGGCAGCACAGAGCTGTTCTGGTTAACAAACCTGTGTAGTGATAATCTGCCAAAGGGTGGGTAGGTGGTCGCACTGGCTTCTTCAACAGCAGTTTGGTCAGAGCTCCCTTGGATAAACACAAGTAAAATAAATAATTTAATGTTTGGGGGATTAAAAACAAAGATCAGGCAATTGTTAATCCCCTCTTTTCTGTGGCAAGCTAACAGAAAAGAACCAGAGCACAGTTTACCACTTGGGACAACTTTAAAAATCATATTCTTGACTACCCACCTAATCTTGGGTACCACAGGCAAGTGTTAGATTCTTGGCACCTCTTCACATCTGTGAATTGACACAACCACCAGGGTACTGGGAGAGAGTTAATTCCACAGATAGACACCTTGCATCAGTTTCCTCTCATTAATGGCCTATTACACACACATACAAAAATGCTGCCCTAAATGATACCTGCCTTACATGTCCAAGGAATTGTAATCTGATCTCACTTGAGTAAGCAATATTTCAAAATAAAACATCAGTCATGGGACTGTAAGATTACACACACAAAACCCCCACCCCTGAAGCTGCTTTTTAGTTTTCATTTAAACCAGAAAAGCTTTCAAATTTTGTAGGAAGGAGACAATGGAATCGTGCTTTCACTGGCTGTTTAAGCCACCTGAACAACGAGGTCCTGCTGCCAGAGGCAGTCATGCTCCTCCCTAAGGCCAACAACAGCATTCACAACCTGGGCTGGCAGAAACCTAACACACACACACACACAAAAACTGCTTTCTGTTTGATCTCTTCTCCAATGCAAGCCCATGCAATCTCACAAGTGTCAGTGCCAGAGGATGGGGAACAAGCAGACAGGCAAAAGTGTGGGATACTCCTGACCACAGGACTGATTTATGCCAGGTAAAATCAGTCACAGAACTATAAAAGGATGACAAAGCTTTGCTGTTTGCTCTGCTCTTTGATATTACCTCCCAGGGGTGTCAAAGGGCAATAATGAAAGTGTATCAAGTCTTACAATACTGATATAAAATTAGCTGCAGACTTGTTCTACAAACACAGACAGAGAAGTCAAATGGATCTACCAAAACAAAGAGATGCAAGACACTGCCCTCTGACTCAGTTTTCAGCCCCAGTCTCTTTATTTTTCCTTTCTACATAGTAACCTTTCCAGGAAGACAACATCTAAGATTGATTTAGCAGTTTTGGCTCACTTGCCCTGACAGCCTGACAGTGTGTTTGTTAAAAAGCCAAACATGTCCCAGTCGGAAATATAAAGGATAGTAAGTGCACATGGCACTGTACATTGATCAGAACCCACTTTAGGGACGTACAAGGGATACCAAACAGTGGGAACCAGATGCATTGAAAGGAATTTGCAAGGCTCTCCTCTCAGAAACGAGAGGTTACCTGATCTTCCTTAACATCTTTGACCACACTGAGGTGAACAGCTTGGCAGACTCACCAGAACGCTTCCCTTTTCTTCATGTAAGAAATGCAATGCCAGCTCCTGGTTGGTTCCAGCCCCAGGAAAAATGCTTGAACAGGCAGCAGCTAGCAGGCTTTCCACTATTTCCACAAGGGTACCAAAAAAATTCAGAAAAGAAGATTAAAATGAAGTTTCCTACAGGGTTTGCATGGCTAATTACTTCTTTTGAAGGAGGAATAGACAAAACAGAAAGTAAAACTCACAGAAGCTGAATGTCCTTGCAAATTTATCTGGGTCAAATTTGGACCCCAGAACCCATTAGACTACAAGGTCATGCAGCACTATTTACACATGGAGTTTCTTGCAAATCTCCTCCCACCTCCCTTCACCTCAGACATTTCTTGAATTCACCCTTATATTGTGAATTTCCATTTCACAAAACCCTTTTTTCCCTCTCATTCAAAATATTTCATCCAAGCTTGCCCACTTCCTCTTCCCTTCAGGATTTATACAGGCCACATCCCAAGTGCAACAAAAGCAGACAGCTCCCCAACTCTGCTACTAGCTACCACAACTCCTGCTTCTTCATCCTGACTTCTGTCTACAACTTGATTTTTTCAAAATGCTATTACATCTAGAACATCCCTAAAAAATACAGGAGTTGAGTGTCTGTGTTTTCCAAGTGCTAACAAAACCAAGGAAGCTTCTCTGAGCAAAATACTGTCCTTGGCCTGACAGAGGCAATGGTCTCAGTTTTTCATGATTAAAAGAACCAATCCTACCAATCTTCCCTTGCCCCATACATGCAATCTGATAAACAGGTTTTGCTCCTCCAACTGTTTTCAAGACCACTCAAACATGCCACTTGAATGGCAGCTCTAAAAGATTCCTAATTATGCTTACAGTAGATATGCAGTTACCCCTACAACCACTGTGACAACTTGTCCCCTTTAACAGCCTTTCACCTTCTTACCATTCTCTTGGGTGACTTTGTTGGTTTCCAAGTCACCCCATGGCTGCCACACCAGCTCTGCTTTATGTTCATCAGCTTCTGCCAGAGATCTGTCTTGGAGTGATGGGATTTCTGCTTGAAAGCGAGTTCCTACATTTATTCGCCTGCAGAGAAGCAAAACCATCACAGTCAAGCCATCTTTACAACATCCAGAAACTCTCCATCTCTGCTAGAAACACTAATGAAGAACCAAAGAAAGAAACAAATGCATATACAAATGCAGGCTCTTGCATATAACCCCAACAGTGCTGTAGGTTACATAAATAACTCAGAAGTTGAGAGGTTTTACATCTATTACTAGTTCTTATTTTTTTACCAGCATAGACTGAAACGGTATTTGAATTTGCAGTCCCTAATATTTGCTCAAAGAACAGTTATTAGCTTCCAATAATCATCACTTCTTGAGAGGCTCTCATACAGGATGGTCCTATGGCAAGCTTGCTCCTCAGGCATAAGATAGGTGAGCCTGTTCTAGTATTTAACATTTTGCCAGCCAACAGCTGAACCAGATTCTCCAAAAGTCCTTTTCAACTTAAACGCTGCCATCTGGTCCAACTTCCCATTTAAAGCACGATCAAACTTTGGTCCTTTATGACCTTGACACAAGCTGGTGTCTTCTAGGTACTCCTTCTAACAACTGAAACCAAAAATAAAAAATGATGAAACCTGTATTCCTCATTTTGTACCAAACCCAAATTCTATCCTTTTAGCAGCAATCTCATAGTTTTACATCTGAATTACCAGACATATTTTTCACTACATGCAACCCACAGAGCACTACATTTGCTTTAAGTCAAGTGACCATCCACAGAAATTCTACTCTGTACTAGAAAACGTGACTTTGTGCACAGAGATGGGTAAGAACCCCCACTGAAAGACTGTTCTACTATGTACTTAATGCAAAAGTGTTCCTCATTCAGATGTCAGTCAACTAGCACCACACTGGTAGCTCTTGACACAGGTGAAGTGTAGAGAAAGAAGCTCTTTTTTGAAGAGAGCACATGAGGCAGTGCAGATCATAAAATTCTGGAGCTGCTTCACTAGAAAAAAGTAAAACTCCCTCCCCAGGGCAAGGTTTGCTGCAGGGTTTGATTTCTAATTGTAAAAGTGTTTAAGGTATGTTCTCACCAGAAGGCCCTATGGGAAAGGCACAGCTGCAGGCTGGATGGTTGGAAGTTGGTTGAAGGATGGGAGGCAGTTAGGAGTGAGGAGAGATGAGCAGAAAGGTGAGTGGATGGTGGAACGTGTGGGCAGCAGCACTGCAGCTGGGCCAGCCAGTGGATGGCTTCATTCTGTTGAGTTCTGTTAGGTCTCAGTTTGGTTTCAGTTATGTCAGGTAGAGAAGAAAGGTATACAAAGGGTGAGATTTCTACAATAAACTGATCTCCTTTGGATGCACGAGGGGGTTCCCATTGCTACAAATGGCTGGCCCAAACTGGGCCCTTTAAGGTGGCACAGGGTGTGTGGACCACTCCGGTAGCAACTCTCACCAAGTCAAGGAACCGGCCAGGAAGAGTCCACAAAGAGGATCCGGGGGCAGGATCTGGAGGAGTTCGGGAAAAGAACTCAAGGAATTGAAAGTGCACCTCATCTGGAGGGTGAGTAGACCAGTGAGAGCAAAGATGGGAGGAGGAATATCCCCAGAACAAAACAAGAGCCTGGGCCAGGTACGGCAGAGCCTACATCAGCAATTTATTAGTATACGCATAATTTATTAACTTTACGCATGTAAAGTTAAACACCCTGCTGGACTGGGTGTCTAATAACGTTAAAGATTTTCCCCTTAATGGGCCCCTACAATTAGAAGTTTGGCAAGCGGTAGGCCAGAGACTTTTTAATATCGCTAGTCATGGCGATGCTGAAGCTTGCGGCCACCTCCCTACATGGGGTACTGTTATGGCAGTCATTAAAGGAAATCACGTGAATACCGGCCACAACGTGGCGTCGGAAGTTGACTCCCCTCTATCCTCAGCACTGCCAGGGCCTTTATATGGCCCTGAGATCAACCCATACTCCGTGAAGTTGCCTGATCCTGAGATTAACCCAAGCCCTGCACAGCTGCCTTACTCTGATAAAAATCCTTGTGCGGCTGAACCCCTCGGCGCGGAGCTCCCACACCACGAGCAAGCCCAAAATGGCGGCGTTGTAATAAGATGCATGGAATCCACCATAAAGGAGGTCGACGCGCCGAAGCAGCGCCCAGCTTGCGGGGGACTGGACTGTGGTCGCAGCCTGAGGCCCCTCCTCACCCTCGAGCGCAACTGCCCCGACAGCCCCGGCCCCGCTCCGCACCCGCCGACAGCGGCCGTGCCCGCGTCCGCCATGGCTGGCGGCTGGAAACCCACGGCTCTCGACATCGGGTTCCTGCTCGCCGTAGCTGCGGGCGGGCGGGGTTCGCCAGCTGGGGCAGGAGAGCCCGCGGGCCAGATGCCACTGGACACCACCGGTGCGGGCTGCCTGCTGCCCCCCAACCCATGCAGGGCTGCCCGCTGGCCCCCGAGGAGGAGCTGAAAGCCGCAGTGACGGGAGCGGGTCCCGCCGTGGCCCTTCCGAGCACACCGGCGGCGGGAG